>JAYGXS010000009.1:20387151-20433175 GCA_036362985.1 Ligula intestinalis | reverse complement strand
CAAGAAGTTTGTGATCCACTGCAAAAGGTTCCCCTTACCCATATGCGGCTAAACTTGTATAAGAGACGTTGATGCGGCACCGTGTCAAACGCCTTCTTGAAGTCTACGAAGACTGTATGCGCCGTATTCCCTTCATCGATCGCTCGGGTCCATTGTTCTAGACAATAGAGCAGATTGGTCAAGCAGGACCTTCCCCTGCAGAATCCGTGCTGCTTAACAGAAAGATGTTCATGTTGCTCCAAAACGTGCATCACCTCGTGTTTGACTATGCGTTCCATAAGCTTGCAGGATATTGAGGTTAGGCTGACCGGTCTTCATTTATTTGCGGTCTAACGACTCGCACTTTTGTGGATGGTTGAGATCCACGCTGCCTTCCAATCGGGTGGCACTTGTCCAGTATTAAGAGAAGCTCGGAAGATTAGGTACAGGGCTACCGCCAACTCTATGGATAGCTATTTTAATAGCTTTGCAGGTATCTCATCCGGACCTGATGACTTCGTTTCTTTAAGCTGTAGAAGTTCTCGCAGAACGGTAGCTTCCGTGAGTGCAACCGAGTCTATGGTATGGATCACACCCACACTGCAGTTATTAGCGGTGAACTCAGCCTCTCTCGTAAAGACTGACTGGAAGAAGCAGGATAAATGTTCCGCCTTTTCGTTAATCTCGGAAATTTCTACACCGTCGTCTGTTTTTAGCAGAGGAATAGGGTCTCTTTTTTGAGTATATTGCCTAGCGTAGCTGTAGAAAAGCTTTGGGTTTCCTACTGCATGGTTTATTAGGTTACTCTTAAAGTTTTGGCGGCTAATACGGATAAGGATCTTAACCTTGTTCCTCTGCGCTTTATACTTATTGTAAAATTCGGGGGTCCTGTCTCTGCGATAGGTTTTCCACCTATCTCCTTTGCGGTTTACTATCTTCTTAAGCGTCGGTGGTAGCCATCGAGGCCTATTTGTTTCTCTCTGTACCGTGACAGGCTGTAGCCTTCGTGATTGGTTGAGTCCACGGTACATGCAAACGCCTGTTGTCCTCTCATTTTCCCTGACGATGGCCTCCTGTACGAGTCTGAATGCTCAGAGTAATACCAGTGCTTGCCCCGTGATAACGCCTTTGTCCCCTATGCGCCAAAAATCTGAAGCACGCATATTCACTTCCATTTGATATTGCCTTACTCAACCGTAGCCCTATTAGAAACCGACAACCTTCTATTAGCGCGAACTCAAACTTGACACTTTGCATAGCTCTGCCCCCAATCCTGACTATGAAATTAGCTCCAAACACGCATCTACTTGAAAATACGACTCTGGCATTCATTTTTAATACTAAACCTAATTTCTTCGGAATTTGGCCCAAAGGCATTTCCTGCGCCAGTGTTCTCTTTCGGCGGCCGTCCGAACGGGCCATTGTGAAGTGCAGAGTACACATGGACATTGGTGGAACGTGAATTCGGGCGCTTGCGAGCCGATAGTAGTCACACACGTAGCCGTAACATAACTGGTTATAGCAGTCATCAGCTCAGTCACTCCATCCGCTCATCCTGCAAGTGCAAAAAGCATGGACATGTGGGCACAAGCAGGATTACCGGCTACTTAGGGCGATAACAGTTGCTCAAGTGCGACCAAAAGTCCCCGACGTGAGACCTGTTGCGTGAGGTTAATCCGATTTAACGCGCACGATGATTGAGCATCTCTCTCTCTCTCTCTCTGTACTGACCTTCTTCCTCAATATTGGTTTAACTCTGATTGATTTTCGCTGCAAGAGCCCATAAATACTGCGAGGCGCGGTGTAAAATCTCCTTTCTGATGATAGAATACTGTACACTTTTGAAAGGGTAGGAAAGTAAAAATATGGTTCCCACCATCGCCTCTGCTTCTCATATATATATATATATATATATATAGTATTCGCCAATGACCATGCAAAGTAAAAAATGAAATAAGACTTGGTACTTTAGCGTATATTTAGTAACATTATTTTGATTAATTCAGTTTTCTGAATGCTGCACAGGGCCTTTTAATTAGTAAAATCGTCATTTTTGTTAGGTTTTTTGAGATGAAATGGCCATTAGTGTTAGAGAAATTCAGAGTAGTCTCACGTGGAAGGTATTTCCTATATTATTGCAAAATAGAGAACCAAACTTCACGTTAATGTTGATAATACTAGGAAGAAACTGCAAAATAACTAAAAAAAGGTACATAAAATATCGCTTTCAGAACTGGAAAAGTTTATCCAAAATTGTTCAGATTGAAGTGAAGCCAAGTTAAAGGGACCAAATTCGCTTACAGTAACGTTGGCGATTTGTATTTTAAAAATTATATCTTGCTATTCTGTGAAGATTTTATACACAAAATGCAAAAAATATAAGAGAATTTTTTTAAATGCACCAATGAACCTCGATTGTCCTTCAATAAAAACCAAATGTCTAACATGTTCTTCCTAATTCAAGACAATGAAGCCCTTCTAGGATATAATTCGTTAAGAAATATAGTTTTTTGCATAGTTTACGTTCCTTTTTGCTTAACTAAGAAATGGAGGAGACGAAAGAACAATAAGTAGTTCAAAAAATGGCAATGAATGTGGCCAGTTTTTTAATTCGCCAGTTTATAACTGAATGTTTAATAAATCTACTCATGTGGAAGATATTTTATTATAAAGAAAAAAGAAATTTATTTCCTCTCCACTCAAATTGAATCGTTTTTTCTTCAGGAACCTTAAAGAAATTTTAAAAAAGTATCAAACTTCATTGTGGCATTACGTTGGAGAAAGTTAAGATACGCAGAAGTTCGTCAGCCGAATATCTAATCCAAGCAATATCTAAAAGGCAACCTTGAGTGGAAAGTCTTTTTTAATAATCTTAAGAATAGCAGTTTTACAAATCCAGTGCGGACAAGATTTACACTCGGCAGTGTTTTGCTGTTTTTAGGCATTGCTGTATATGAAAAGCGTTGCCATCTTCATAAAAACTGATATCGAGAAGCACTTTATTTCAGTAAAGGCTCTTTATATATATCTTATTTAAAATGTTTTGGTTCAAACGTCGAAAGAATTCAGAATTTATAAAGTTATCAAAGAAGATATTAAAAACAAGGAAAATTATGACAAAGTTTCGTTGATGACATTCAATTAATACTTATCCAGTAAGACTTAAGTTAACAAAATGTATTGAATAACAAAAGGTTTTTCTGTTTATAGAAAGTGGTTGCTTTAAGTTTTCAATTAAACACAATATCTTGATTTATATTTGTAATTTTTAGCCCGCTTTTACGTCTCCAAAATCACGAGATTATCGAAAAATTTTCATTTTTCTTTACAAACACTTAGTAATTCCTATAGTTCTTTTCAGTACCTCATATGCCGGATGCAGTTTATATTTATTTCTTAATCTTCCTTAATTCATTCACATTGGTATCCAAGTAATCTTCAAAGTTATACAAAGTTAAGAAAATTGCATGGTCTGTGGTGACTACTTTATATATATATATATATATATATATATATAGCAATATATTCGGGCGCGAAGCGTTACAGTCAGCACAACGATGGGAAAGATATATATATATATGTATAGTATGGCGGGTCCTGCAAGCAATTTGCATTAGTTTGTAAATGTTTGATTATTTCTCGCAGTTCAGTGAGAATACATTTACGAAAACTAATAAATACTAATGAGCAGCGTTAGGTATGTTAAGTACTTAAAAGATCTTTAAGAAGTATTGAGTGATTGTTAAGAAAAACAAAAACATTCCGATAAACCCCAAGTTCCGGAGATGTTAATAATTTTTATTTATTAGAACTGTAAATTTAAATGTTTGATTAAGTTGAAAATGGAATGCAGTCAGTCTCTGCATATAGATAGAACTTCTCTTTAGACAAAATATTTTGTACATATTACCATTAGTGGACAACTATTTATTAAATATCGTCATTAGTAAGTTGATAAATTGCGCTTCTAGTCGACACTTACACCAAACCCTTTAACATAAGATAGATATGAGGAGCATTTACCGAAAGAAAGTGTTTTTGGATTTAAATTCTTATAATAATGACCATGTTGCTCATATGTAGAAGTGTCTCGATACAGCAAACCACATTGTCCAGAATGAATCACGTCCGCAACAATATTCCGACATTGTTATTCCTAATGTTAATAAAAACTTTCCATAGAAGGTAACCTCTTAGAAATTGCTTTGACTAAATATTCGGCTGACGAACGTCTGCGTATATTAAATTTTTCCAACGTAATGTCCCAATGCAAATGGAGACTTATGACAATTTCTTTAAGTTACCTGAGGATAAACGATCCAAATTGACTGGAGATGGAAGGACTTACTTTTCTCTTTATAAGGGAATGTTTTCCGCATAAGTGGATTAATTTCACAAACGGTCGTACGTTTTCGAATACAAAAAACTGGCCATAAATATGAATATTTCCTGAAATAATTATTATTCTTCTGCCAGTTTCGTTTCTTAATGATATGTAAGAGGCACGGGTAGTTTACAAAAATCTATTTCTAGCTGACTTTCATTTAATAGGACCTCCTTTGCATCACTTCACGGTAATATATATATATATAAGGCAAAGTTTGCTTGTGCGCAAGGACAGCTGTGGTAAACTTAAATTGCCGAAAAAAAGTTATGTTACTGTATTTTGTCCAAAAAACTTCACAGGATAATTAAACATAATTTTCCAAACTTCAATTCTTGATTGTTAATGAAAATAACTGCGATTCCTTAAACTAGGCTTCACTTCCATTTGATCAACTTAGCCCAAAAGTTTCCAGTTATGAAAGGGATTTTTTCACTTATTAAATTATTCTGGAATCCTTCCATAGCGCAATGCATATGAGTAAACAGTTTGGTTCTGTCGTGCCTTATCGCATAAGAAATTTTTCGATAAAAAAAGTACTCATGATTTTGCCAAAATTAGTGATTATTTCGCTCCATTATATTAACTAAGACGGCAGTTTTCCAAGCCAAAGCCCTTTTCATTATTACATTTACTCAGTTGATCAAAAAACCTGTCCAGATATATGCTAAACTCCCAATGTAAATTTCGTTATGGAAGTTGTTTGCAGGACTTGCCATACCATCTATTTTTTATCGAACAGTGATTTATTAATGTATTTGGACAAATATATTGTCTTTAGATGAGTTAGGGGGTTTCTACTTGTGGACCTGCCTACTTTAGCAAAAATTTATTTCAATTAGGTTGTTAAAGCGGTTTCTCAATTTTTTACTTTTGTATAACTCCAATAAAACAATTAGCTGTTTAAATTCTCCCATGGGCGTATGTTCTCGACTAAGCAAAAGCCTGACATCCAACTCACTTTAAGTTCGCCTTGCATGGAAGTTGCGTATTATAATAAATTTAGCAATATTGCTTCCATTTTGCGTCGTTTATGAGGCATGCATTAGAAGACGGTTATCAAAAAGCTGGGACAGTGAAGCCTGGTCTCGTTGTTGGACGCTCTAAAACGAACGGATGGCGAAGCCTTTTTAAAAAGGAATTTTTTTCTGTGCTACATTATAAGCGTAACCAACAACATGGAGTCGGTATGTGAGAGTCGAAACATCAGATTAAACGCTAGAAAACTGTTTCACTGTGGATGCGCGCGCAGCGTGTTGCATTTAATGAGGGTAGAGCTCTGTTCCGATTCCCAAAAACCCTAAAAAACCATGCAAAACATTTTACACAAGCCAAAAAAAACAGAAATATTTCGTCACCGCAAGACCCGCCCCCATTTCTTGGCCTATATTCGTGCCAATCGTAATGAGTGGCATAAAAAGGAATGCATACGTCCAAAAATATTCAAAAACTTATATTTCGCACATAAAGTTGAGGGAGTAAACGCCTTTACTGCTGCGTTTTACTAACTTGTCAAAAAGTGTTACTTATAAACACTGAGTAGACGATAACAATTGATTTATTGACTGTATCTAACCAGATATATTCCAGTTTCTTGATCATATATCTAAACTTTCAAAGTTGGCCTGCATGGTTCGTGGAATCACAATCAGCCACCAAACTTAAGTGTCACGAATTTCAGAAGAAAATGTCTGCTAGCTAGAGCATAGTGTGTGATTGTCCAACACGCACTCGAACCCATCATCATTAACAACCGTCTCCCAGGCGCATAATTTAGAGGGTTGTACGAATGAAATGCGCTGTTCTGTATGAATTGTGAGATATCATTACTTTAAAATTTGACCTGTCATCCCGCACCAAATTTAAATGCACGATTTTGCCTCTGCCGATGTGTGTGAATCTTTATTCATAAATGTGTTTCACGTCATGTGGAGTTCTTCATCTGCATAATTTTGCAGCGGTTAATATTAAACGATTTTTTCTCAGCGGTAAATTCAAGTGTGCCGAACAATGTGCTCACAACCCATTGAAGGAAAAGTAACGGCCATTTGTTGCCATAGTTCCTTTAAAAAAATCTCCAAAACAGAATGTATTCTGGATATTATTTAAATGGCTATGTGCTTTTATTCTAGCCAATAAAGTTAACTTCAAGGAATTGTGAGTTTCAATGATGTTTCTTTTATAAATGCAGTTTTTTTGTCTAAATACTTTTCGGTTATCTTTTGATTATTTGAATATATAGAGCTCAGCCCCCAGATAATTGATATTTTCTTGAATATCACAAAACGTTCCCTGAAAGCACGGTCTGATTAGGTGCTAAAGTACTTTAACGGTTGACATTTCTATGTCTTTTCTGGATTTTATTTGGTAAGCCTTTGCATAGGCTTTGGGCATATGCATACAACTATATCGTGTAGATGGCAAAGCTAAGAATATTTCGACAGGAAATTATATTTTGCCAGCACGTTTTGAACCAGTTAACTAAAAATGCCCTTCCTTTTACGGCCTACTCACCTAAATTCACGGTATTATTTGCATGGACTACTAGCATAATTTCAAAGGCAATTCATATAAGCTTTTGTTGAATGATTGATAGTACTCATTCGCGCTGTCGTTAGTTTATCACTGACTCTTCAGGAAAAATGAAACCCAATCATACATTTACTAAGCATGCTTGCGTAAAATCTTTAATTAATTTGGCCCTGTGGCTTAAAAATTACAAACTTTGGACAAAAAATCCAGAGCCCTTATTTACTTGTTAATTTCATCGTGTTACCGTTTATAAATAATTTGATTACTATCCAAGATCCGACGCATTTTATGCTGAAAATGTAAATAGCCAATGCATCCAGAAACGGCATTTTTGATGAAGTTTTGAAAAATATTTTCTGGTTTACATTTCAGAAAGTAATCAGTAAGTCCTGGCATAATATGCTTTTTGGTTTTAGCTGATATTTCAGTGTCTAGGAAAACTTCAAAATCATCTAGGGCTAGTGAACATTTAGCCAGTTCGCAGGATGTCGACTGACGTGCAAGTGCTTATCAAGGATTACGATTCAAACCAGTCGCATTACTCTCTTTCTGCATCTACCGGCTTATTGTTACGCTAAGTTCTATTAAACTGACAATTGCGATTTCATAAATTAGGGAACTTCTTTTTCTGTCTTTTAAGTAACAATTATTGTAAATGTGATTGTTATTTAGAGCTAAATAATCCACGGGATACGCCAAGAGTAATGCCATTCAACAATGCTCGTATTTTAGCTTAAAAAGACTTAGATTTCAAATAAAACGATAGTCGTTATTGAGTCAGACAAAATGCGTGTCTTCTACTTTTCTCAAAAGTATTTGACAGAAGGATGAGAAGGAAGCAGCGGATGTGTAGAAGCTGAAACGCAGCTGCTATCCACGCTACCGCTTCAAATGAAGTCATGAAATGGCAATAGCAGTGCCTGCGCATCGATTAAAACGAGCTAAGTTAGTAGGCCTTCATAGAGAGCCATTAAACTGCCCATTCATCCTCAGGACGAATTTGCTTCCTGTGGGTTGTTGATGAACCACCTCTTGGACAGAGCACCTGCACTAAACCCCGAGGCTGTCCTCTCTCCTCGCTCTCCTCTGCTTTAATATTCATCCAGGCACGCTCAGGATATTCCACGGCTACCTCCCTTCCCTCTTTAGGCATAAAAAGACGGCTGACGAAAAGGAGCCTGGAGGGGTGAGAAATGAAGGAAGACGCATGCCAATTTTGATGTCTAGTATGTGGAAAAATACCCATTCTTCAACCACTTGAAATGTAGGGCATATTTATAGAGAAATTATGTTGTTTTAACAAGGGTGAATGTTTGGCACTCTACCAATGTCGAACCGTTTCGCTTCCGTTTGTAAAGAAGGCATTTGATCTTTGTAGATCTAAGACAGTACTGAAAGAATCTGGTGTAGAATGGCGAATTTATTTTGCATGCCTGGTAATTGATGGACTAACTATTATTTAGGAAGAAGGTGAAGTCCGTTAGATTTCAGACATGTAGGCTCAATCTATAAACCGCAAGGGTGCTCACTCGACCATTTGGCCAGTAAAGGATGAGAAATTGTGATTCGGAGAAATTGCCTTCCTCCCTCATCCTTTTCGATCGCTGTTTCTAACCCCTTGACAACCTGACGATTTCTGACAGTTGATTGGCCTATGGCCACTATGGTTTCCCTCTTTTTGGTTTCGACTTCTTATCTCTGAATATGGATTCCTGTAAAAGTTCGAAAGCGCAGGATACGAAATCACTGTGTCCTGTGATCGACAAGTCTTCTTCCTCGTCCAATTCGGAATAATTCACCGGGCGCAAATAGTAGTTTAGGTCATATACGTATTGAACAATTGCGATACAATTCCAAGACCAGTGTGGCTCGAAAGCAAAAAGAGGCAGTACTTATCAAATAGTTCCTCTATTCTCAGTAATGAAAAGGCAAAGTGAACTTGGATGGGTGGAATACACCTGTCGTACGAACTGTGAAATAAGTAAACAGATGGTTTTCTCTATGCGTCTGTCCTGCATGAAGACACATCGAGTACCTCTTAAAGAAGGTAAAGTTATTTCTGGGAAAACCGCAGCATAGATATTTTAGGCTATTGGCCCTCATCAGCTACAGGCAGTCGGCTCTAGTGTAGCCGCTGAAATTGCCGTCACACCCGAGTTTCTAACACACGCCTCTCCGGTCAGGGGCAGACGTCCTATCTATTGAGCCATCGAATTCGATGTATTGCCGGTTGTCGATCGGGAGTATATAGAGTTGTTTGCACACTGATCTATCTATCTTTTTTAAGGTTTTGTGCAATGAAGGAAATGAGTCACTTACAGAATTAACGGCACTTTATTTCTTTAGTTATTGCTTACCACACTGACGGCACAGCTACCAGCTGCAAGCCTAGACTAGTGTCTCGAATGCTGCTGCATGATAAAAGATCGCGAATTTCGGTTCATCGTGGATCCCACAGTATATTTAGTGTGCTCTCTTGTAGACACTTCACTGTTGGAGTGGAAGCTTTACTTAATTTAGTCAAACATTAGTTTCTTTGTTCGATTAGATCCGTGTATGCAAGGTTCCATCGAAGACGACCTTAATTTGCTGGGAAATGTGGACTGAAGACTGATAACCACTGCAGGGATAACCGCGTTATACTTAGGAGCTTCCAACAAGCAGACGGCTTGGTATCCCAAAGCCTTCGCAAGAAGAGGCCGTTCCTGATAAGTGGGGCTCAGACATACTTATACCTGCCCATAAGAATGGAGACAAGACTAGATGTGAGAATTACCGTGGCATAAGTATTATCGACGTTGCTGCAAATATTTCCGCTACTGTTCTTCTCAGGCGCTTCCAGTGTGTACGTGACTGCAGGACACGGCCCAAACAAGCCGGATTCCGCTCTGGGCGTGGATATGCTGATCAGATATTAGATTGAGGCGCATTCTTGAATTCAGAAAAAGCTACCAGCAGCTGACGGCCATTTGCTTTGTCGACATCAATTCCATCCATCGTGAGTACCTGTGGCGAATAATGGAACTCAGTGAAGTGTCAACTAAAGGTGTTGCCATGATTAACTCCTACTATCCGTCCACCACTGTAGGACTTCTGGTCCACAGCAATCTCTCTGAACCGTTCGAAATCTAGTCTGGTGTCTAAGAGGGCTGCGTCCTGTCGAACATAATGTTTAACTTAGTCATTGTCTAGATTCTTGGAGAGGCCCTACATGAAGACGACGGTGTTGAGCTTGCATCTGGACGCCGACTAACTGATCTTGATGATGCCGATGATATTGCTCTGCTAGCCTCATACTTTGGTGGTCTATAGTCTGTAGTTTCACAGTTAAATTAGATGGCTATATCACCTGGTTTGTCCATAAATTCCGGAAAGACGAAGTTATTCTTGAGCTGTATCGCTGACCAGGAGAAGGCAGCCCTGGGAATTAATAACCATCAAATTTAAGAAGTAGAAGGTTTTAAATACCACAGGGTGAGGTTGTTACCGACTGGGTAGAACAAGGATGACAATCTTTCGTATTGATGCTGCTCGCTGGCTTTTCTCAATCCTTCGTAAGCGCCTATGGATCCGACGTGACATGTCCATCGCCACGGAGATTCGTATGTACCGTCCATCCATCCGGTCAATCCTACTCTATGGATGTGAATGCTGGGCTTTGCGCGCTGAAAATGAGCGAAGACTGGCGGTCTTTTACTATCCTGCGAGTTAAGTATGGCGACATCTTCTCGAATGAGATAGTCCTCGTCCGCTGCGATCGTATCCCGAGGATATCTCAGGTCATTCAATAAAGGCGACCGAAGTGTTTTTGCCACGTTCTCCGTCGTGCGGCCTCCGAACTTAGTCTATGCTGCCCTCGACCCGGCATCGCAGCCCACCTGGAAACGTCGAAGGGGAGGGCGACTGAAGACTTAGCTCGACACCGTCCGTCAAGACATGGAAGCAGTTTCTGGACCTTCTTTGTTCCGTCTTCATCGTTGGAGAAGTGAATGGGTGGAGCTCTCCTGATCTGCTGCCGGCAATTATCCCGCATGGAGAGTTACCGTCCGTGACATCATTAAGGCCGGCTAGATCAGACATGAACACAGCCGTAACAAGCGCAAGTAAGTCAGTTGTATAGCCCAGTATTTACCTAGGCTCTATAAATGAAGACTGTAATTAACAATGACAATTTGGACCGAAATCCATCAGTTAATGGGGAATACTCGCGTAAACTTTACGAGCTGCCAACAGCCAGTCTGTCCTATAACTTTTATAATTAATGCTTTAAGGCGATGCGTTTTCGGGGAAAGAGCGTAAGGTTTTTTCAGTACGTTAACGAGATTTGTTACCAGCTCGTCTTTAGAATAGAGAGAATGTGCAACGAACGATTAAAATTTCAAAGGTGTAGAAAAAAAGTGCAGTCATATGTTATAAGCGCTGATTTATACCTATGGCTTATGTCAGTTCGTATTCGTCGGCTCTTGTCTCTTCCATCTTTCTGTGAGATATTTGCAAATTTCATCTAACTCTTTATGTTGGTTGATGACTAAGTCATCGGAGGGCGTGGCCTTAAGAAATTATTTGCCTTTTTTGGAAGGGAAAACTCCGACGATGCGTTTTCTGTCCCCTGCGAAGATGTGTTCTGTATAAATGTTATGCATAGCCACCTCGGATAACTGGTCACAAAGTTTCACTGATCGATGGTGCTCGCGAATGCCTGTGGAGACGGATCTGAATGTTTGGTGACCGTCAACGGTATCGCAAGCTTAGTATGGACCTTCTAAACAACTTATGTATTATCTAGATAGCCAACCCTGTACTTAGGGTGTAAAAGCTGGGATGTTACAGTAGGCTTCTGTTTTACCGCAATTTTATTTTGTATTTCCTCAAGTGTCTTTTGACGAGTTCAGACAAATTCCTTGTTTCAGGGAGGTTGCTTGGGGTGCCTGGTTAGAAACCGTCGATTTTCTTTGCTCTAGATTGCTGCTGTTTTATGGATTAGTGTAAACATCTCTAGGGTGACCGTTCTGGGAAAGCCAATCAAACTGATTATTAATTCGACTCGGTGTCCAAAAGCTAGCCTTTTATTAAAGTTACATTTCTTGGGAGACCTGGTTGCAGATTTTATGCGTTTTTGCAATATTGACACCGTGGGTAATAAAAAAAACCCAGAAATTACAGCATTGCAAGTCCTGCAAGCAACTTTCATGACAAAATTTAACTTGGTAGTTAAACATAGATTTGGACAGGTTATTTTGAGCAACTATGTGGATTTAGTAATTTGAAAGCATTTAGTTTGGAAAGCTGCCCACTCAGTTAACGTTACTGAGGCAAATAGACACTCATTTTGGCTAAATCATGAGTAAGTTTATGCTTAAGAAATTTCCTATGCTATAGGAAAAGACAGAAGCAAACTTTTTTCTCATATGCATTGTGCTGTGGAAGAATTTCATTATCAGTAAATCAGTTAAATTATGATCCCTTACAGAACTGGAAAATTTTGTGCGAAGTTTATCAAATGGAAGTGAATGCAAGTTAAAGGAATTGCATTTATTTTCAGAAACAAGCAAAAATATAAGTTTCTTAAATTATGTTTAGCGATCCTGTGAAGTTTTCTGCAGACAAAATGCAGTAACTAAAGTTTTTGGTAAAACATCTTGCTTTACCACACAGCTGTCCTCGTACGTAAGCAAAGCGTCCATATGCTACCGTGAAGGGAATCTAAAGAAGGCCTTATTGAATATAAGGCATGTAGAAATATCGTTTTTTTAAGCAATGCGTTCCGCTCAAGGTTTACTTAGAAACGGGACAGACAGAAAATTTTTAAAAAAAATTCAAAAAATGGTCATATATGTGGCCTGTTTTTTGCAATCACAAGCTTATAACGGATCGTGGAATTAATCCCCTTAAGCTAAAAATAATCCATTATGAAGATAAAAGTATGCTCTTTTCTCTTCAGTCAAACTGAATCGTTTATCTTCAGGTAAATTGTCGTCAGGTAAATTGTCAAAAGTCTTCAATTTCCCTGTGACATTAACTTGAAGAATGTAAACATACACAGAAGTTCGTCAGCTAACTATCCAATAAAAGCTATTTTTAAAAAGGTAACCTGGTATGGGAGGCTTTTTAATTATCTTCAGATTAGCAACATGCGTGGTATCTAGCAGACATTTTGAATGCTCGACAATGTGGTATGCTGTTTTGAAGCATTTTCACGTATGACCTATATGGCCATCTTCATACGAACTAATATCCAAAAGCTTTTACTTACGGTAAATGGTGTCTAGCTTTATCTTATTTTAAAGGTTTTGATGCAAACGTCGAACAGAAGCGCAATTTATCAACTTATCAATGAAGACAGTAAAGACGAGCGAAATGATGAGGGTCTTAATTGCACGATATTCAATAAATATACATCCAATAATAATAATATGTGCAAAATATTTTGACTCAAGACAAGTTATTTTTATCTAAAGAAAGTGGCTCCTTTAAGTTTTATACTGAACAAAATATTGAAATTCACTGTTCTAATTTATAGCTATTTTTGACACCTCAAGAACTTGGAGATTATCGAGAAAAGTATGTGTTTCTTAACAAACACTTAGTTATTTTTATTGTTCTTTTAAGTACTTGATATAGCTAATGCTGCCGATTATTATTTCCAAGTTTACGTTAATCCGTTCTTGTCGGTATGAGAGAAATAATTAAAGTCATACAAACTTTGGTAAGTTGCTTGCAGGACGCGCCATACTGTATTTATAAGGAAGTAAATAACACTATAATTTCTAAAGTGGAGTTAGTACTGAAAAGCATACAGGAAGGCTGGGTGCCTCATAATGTGGGGGAAAAATATCGGAGAACCATATGCGTTGATCTTCAGTTATTAATCGTTTCGTCTGTATGGTAAATCATGCGACTTGTGTGCATAATTTTTAAGTAGCCGGTAGGGCAAATACATTGTGCATAGATGACGACCTACGCAAAAACTTGACACTCGTAGGTCGGACACAGGTTATAGCTTACAGCTTATAGCCGATGCTGGAGAAATTGGTCACATGCTTAACTTTTAAACAGTAAGTGTCTTAGTACGAGAATTTTACATATGAGAACGTCACCTTTTTCAACCGGTAGCTAGACTTCTCTATGGCTTATAAAGCCTTGCATCATCGCATGCAAATCATTAGACATTACGGGCAAAGCGTAATTATGCGAATCGTGCTAACCATACAGAGGAGGTTAGGTTTGCGTCCTATTATATAGCACCGACTGTTCCCATCATTGCACTTTTCGGCAACATCTACAGGGATAGTTGTCAGTCGACCGTAAAATGTCTCTCTAGCGCATGTTATTTGAGACAAACCCTGTACACTCTGTAGGAAAAATCTTTTCGTAGCTGTATTTTCAATGCACTACCATGACCAGAATGGCGGTTACGAGGTACCTACGTGATGTATGTAGAGTAAAGCATTTGTTAACGTATTCTGTGTGTGAGTTTTGACGGAGGGGGTTTAAGGTGTACAACAGGTCCCACGCCGGTTTGAGGAGGGCTTCACCATCTCATTTTTCATTAAGTCGCCTAAACAAAGGTGCGGAGGACTTCATCCGAGTTGTTGATGCCAGTTAATTGCATCCTATTAAGCAGTCCTTTGAACTGAATCTGTTACTCTTCAGGGAAATAGTTTGCTCTGACTCATGGCTGTGTAACGTTTAAGATTTTTTGGCCTTACCAAGTGTTTCGCATGCATTAAACGCAGCTGTAAGTGCTTTCTGGTCAGGTGTGAGCTTTCATCAAACAGCGCCTATAATGGTGGTGCCTCGTAGGCAAGATATGTGAGAAGCAGTCTGCATTTTTGCTTCCTCATTCAACTGCATAATGTATCGTCTAAATGGCATCCTGTAGACAAAAGATAAAGTTCGCAAGCGCTCCGCTGGTATCCCACACGAAATCTGGGTTGTGTAGCTTCGTCAAACGTTATGCGCATTAACCTGAATAAACTTAACTAAAACGGCAAGTTTTCTAACTGATCATAAAATACGGCCAAATATATGCGAAATTACCAAGTTATTTTCGTTATGAATTTTGCATGCAGCACTTGCCATATTGTATATTGCATCTTCTGTGTAGGATATTCCACACTCCTCATGTATGTACACAAGGAAACATATAATTTGTGGTTGTAACGAATTCCAATTATCTGATTTTGTGAGATCGGCGATGGTCAGCATATAAGAATTGAAGGAATGAAACCTGGCGAACGTAATTTTTCGAATAATTATCCTGAGGCAATAAGAGTAATACAGGGGAAGGGTAAGGGACAAACCTTTAAGCATTCAATGTGTGATCAACATTTCTTACCGTACTTACTGATGATTAGATGCTTAATCTTCTGTCCGCTTCCATCCTCTGTATTACGGCATTTGCTTGATGGTGAACATTCAAAACTCGTCTTCTTGATAATTCCGACCTGCCGATATAGTTAAATTTTCATTTCTGTAGACAAACAATTTTTGATTGAATCATGCTGCATCTCTATGCAACCACAGCGAATCATTAAAGTGTACTTTAAACTAAAAACAAAGCAAGCGATGAAGAAACCGCAAAAATATGTTTCTAAGGACGGACAGGTCACACTTTTATTTAAATAAAATTTGCCGAACAAGTACTGTCTTTCAAAATACAAAAAACGGACGCGCTTTTAACTTCGATTCCAGACAAAAGGTCATCGAAAAGCCTATAGGAAAAAATGCGGCAAAAGTAGCATATTTAGCCCCATTCATATACCGCTAGTCCCAGCATTTTGTCCTGCAAAAACTGTGGTTATTGAGTTTTTTGGGGGGGGGAAGGATAGTCAGAGAAGGAAATTTTCAGAAGTAAGTGTTAATTGAAAAAAATGTAGTTGCTTCCCGCGGCTGCTAGGAACAGCGGACAATGCTGATCTAACTGCAGAGCGGTAAGTTGGACCTCAGGTAAGTTAAGGTAGACGATCTCCTAATTATCATTTCAATTTTTCGGAAAATTAACGAAACTTTAAATTTAATAATCGCGTTTTTCTGCAATAAGGTAAACGATAAGACAGATTAGGAAAATCTACAGATGTAAATCAACAACACTTCTAAGCACAGTTAAATAAAAATACATTGAGCATTTATAAAAGTATATTCCACTGCGTTTTATAATTCCTAACACATAAACCTTATAACTAACGTTACCGTGGGACAACATGCAGGGAGTAGGCATTACTGAATGGGCCTACATAAACTACTGTTGCCAAAAATGTATATCACTTTGTGCCCACAGTTCGAAAATCTCGCTAAAGCAGACATTCATTTGGAATCTAGCCTGCTACCGTATAATAATTGGTTTGTATCTTCAAGCACAGTATTACGAATGCACCTAGATACCCACTTTTACCGTTTACTGAAGATCGTTTGGGAAAACTATTTGTGGGAGAGAGGGAGTGACTTGGACTGCTTCGTATGTGCGTGTTCTCCAGTCTGCCAAGTTAATTGGTGTGCAAAGCAAAATACCTGTCTTGCCGGTTATTCCTCTCGAAGGAGAAAAGGGAAATGAACCGATTATCTGCCAGGGAGCCGAATGTTTAAATAAAAGTTCGCTTGTTCGACTTTTCGTGTTCGTCCAGGTGTGGGATTTGCCATTACAAACTGACAACTGCGTATAAGGTAAAAATGGCCATACCAGTGTGTATTATCTTTGCCGGTAACAAAATTCTGGCTCTAAACTGCTAGCAGCTCTGCGGATGCTGGTGCGACTAGAGAGTAAGCACAATTCACAACCGCACGAAATACTTAGAACTTTGGACTCCTAGGGTACAAGGTCGCGGACTCGAGTTACTGCTTGGGCCACCCAGGGTTTGAGTATGTCTGGCTGATGATACCTAATAAGCCAAAAGAATGGGCATTGCATTGTCCGTCGTCTCTGTCCACAATGTATTTCTATATACTATAAGGTAGCGGCCACTGGTGGTACTCGAATGTAGGCACCAAGGCATAAGAGAACAAGTGGCTTCCGTACCTGATCGGCGAACAGCTAACCATCATACTATTTGGTTTTTTGGTTTCTAAATTGCAACTGCTTGCACTTTTCACTTCTCATCCTCGATTATTATCGTCTGCGTGGTCTACACGTGCATGCTACTGTAAAAAATCTTAAATACTCACGTCGTCTTTACTCGAATACCCTTATAGTGTTCTTGACCGGGTAATTCTTAGACTTGGAGTTTTCCGTTTAGAAACATCCCTTCCTTTAATTTACAAGGAGCGCAATTTTTTTCATCTTTCGCTTTAATTATGGCAACATTTTTCCCTGTGTTAACGTGCTTAAACTTTATGCTGTCCGTAGCTATTGCATCTCCGCTTAATCGTCTCTTTTTACTCTGCATAAACTTTCGTTTTTCTGCCTCCAAGTATGCTTTCTTTTGAATTCTTTTCACTTCCATTTATACTGTGCATAACTTTATTAGCATTTTAAATTAAATTATTTAACTTGGAAGGTATACAGCTGTTGTGTTTATTTCGTTCCAGAACATTAACCTTATGGACGTTTGTAAAGACCAGCCTAAAATTAAAGCGTAGCACATTCATGCCCAACCTGTTCACCTGCTCCTGTTGACAATTGTTTGCTACATCCATTGGCTTTGCCCCGTGCAGCGATTATCATTACGACCTTCAATGTCCACTCTCGTTTGCTCATCTCTAAGTGACCTGTTAATGACCGTGCTTGAGTTTCTCTGTGCCACAGCTTTGTCGGGATTTTTTTAGAGAGACAAAGAAATTTTATGGTTACGTATTTATGGTGCAGCTGCCCTTATTCAAATCCTCCTAGGTTACTGCAGGGTTCTCGTGGCATCGGTGTATTTTTATTTTCTCGGTTAGGCCATCAGCGTGGACAGTAATTGTGTGGTTGTTTCGAGGATTCGCCGTTATATGTTTAGCGCTCGTCCCGATTTGCGTTCAAAAAAGTAGAGATTTTGGTGCACTATAAAAGTAACCCAGTGAATAACGAGGTCCTCGACGTTTTGGTATCAAATTTCGGCTACACATTAGAGTGTTATAAGGGGTACTGATATATTTTTTTGAGAAAGTCCCATAAAACCAAGTGGTTTTTACTCTGCTTTATTCTCTGCCTTATTTATTAACAGTCATCAGTATGAAATCTGTTTTTGATTTGAAACAGTGTCTAAAGTTGGCTCAGTGCATTAACTTTTGTTTAATCTAGTTACATTGTATTCAGTCATCCAAGAAAGAAATCTTCCGGCATAATTTATCCCTGCTATCTGTGTGAATAAGCATAATTAGGTAATTTGTATTTTTTACAGATTTTTTTTATCACTGCCTACGTTTCATTGCCTGTGCTCAGTTAATAACAAATAACACCTTCCTAAAATGTTGTACTTAAATAGGTGCATCTGCTAGTTTGGAAGAATTTGAAGTATGCGATATTGTAAAACATCGTAACCACAGGTTTTCGTCCTTTGTCTTGATGTACATACTTTGTTCCACATGCATGGTAAATCTGTGTCACCATTTTATGTTTTTTTCTACTTGTATAGAGCAATTTTGGATTTTTCTTAGATAGAATGTGTAATAAGTGCAGAGAGAAAACCTTCAGTCCGAGTTGAATGACCTGTAGGATTTAAGATTATGCAATCTTTTAGAAAAACAATTTTCCAGACGCGAAGTATACCGTAATTTGTGAGCATGCGAATGCAATAAAAAATATTGTCGTCCACGTTTAATATAAAACATGTTTGACTGTTTAAGTGCATCGAACATAAATGAGGAAAATTGATACTTCTTAAGTAAGCATTTTTAAAGAGTATGCATTTTTCAGTCCGTCACCAGGAAGCTCACTCAAAGCCCTCACCGTGACATGACCACAGTATTTTGAGAAAAAGCTGTACGATAATCCATATTGAAACACTTACCAAATATTTTTTGGAATCGGAAACACATTCCAGAATGTCAATCTTCATTACATGAGGAAATACATCAATTTTATTATGTTCTCAAGCCATTTTTATGACAAAAAACAGGCTTACTCTGAAATTAAACAGATGTTGCGATAGCTCCGGGCGCTCTTAGCTTAATGCCATTCCAGAAGCTGTACATACGTTTTCTCCCATTCCGTTACGTCAGGGTATCTATCGCAATCAGTAGAGATGTGCCGTTGCTTAGCGTTCTTTAAGGGAGTGAGGTATATTTCTGATATTTAAAATGATTAGTTGTAACGTGGTGGAAAATTTCCTCTCAAAGGTAAAATACGAAGTTAAGCAGACATAAGTTTGTTTTGCCACATGGTGAGGTAAATGGTTATAAGTTTATTATGACGTGTCGCAAGACCCGTAAGTGAGTACTTTAAAGAAGAGGAAGAAAGAGAGATTAAATTTGCGAAAATTACCATTGAAAAATTCAGAAGATGAATTGGCAAACATAAGTTTGTTTTCCATAATTCTCATCAAGCCTTTACATGTATAGGGTAATTAAGTAAATGAACTATGCGGATTAGTGGAAGAAGTAGGATGGTTGTCAGGGGAGGGGGAATGGGGTGGGGGTCGAAACGGGGTCAACATTTGATCAGTGATAGGGGGAGCTGGTAGTCGGTTGAGGTGTCAAGCCACTGACTACCAGCTCCCCCTAACGCTGATCAAATGTTGACACCGTTTCTCCCCCCATTCCTCCTGTCCTGACAACCGTCCTACTTTTTCTACTAACCCGCATAGTCCTATAAATGTAAAGGCCTGATGAGAATTATCGAAAACAAACTTATGTTCGCCAGTTCATCTTCTGAAATAGAGATTAATATGTTTTTTAATTAACGTCCACAAGAAGCCTTATGTATTGGCTCTGCTTTTGGAGATACGGCCCATGTAGCAGGAAATATGAAATGGAAGATTTAACAGAACGTACGCTTTGGCCTAATTCGCCAGCACCATATCGGTAATCTCAAGCGACAATACCGGGATTATTAAGTCAAGATCTGTTTCGCGTTGCGATTAAAAATCTGCCCGTTTACTCGTCGGTGATCAGAGTGTTGGTTTGTCTCATATTTGGTGGAGTGCGATTGAGGTATAGCTGCCCGACAACAGAACAGTGGCTCCTCCCATGTGCTGTGTACTTCATCTCACTGATTTGCAAGCCTTACCACCCGGATAAGACTGATAGAACACAAACCAACGTTTATAATAGTAAAAGCTTGAGTTCAGTTATACCTAGGAGCAGACATAATAATCTTCAACTGTCTTCCTAATCTCCCTCTTGAGAACAGTTATGAGGCAGATGTCGTTGTCGCCCTCGTCGGCAGACTTCGCGAAATTTGCATGGTTGATAATGATGCTGCTGCTGAGGATAAAGACGATGACAAGGATGATGATGATGATGATGATGATGATGATGATGATGATGATGATGATGATGATGATGATGATGATGATGATGATGATGATGATGATGATGATGATGATGATGATGATGATGATGATGATGATGATGATGATGATGATGATGATGGTGACGCTCATGATGACGATCATGATGAACACACTTTTCCTCCCAGTATGGCAAATAACAAAATTAATTTATATTACTGTCTTTGCGTTTGTACCATTTGCATATTACGCGTTGATTCCCCATTGGCTGATGGACGCCGTGCCAAATATATACATAAAATAACGGTCTTCGCATAGGGACTTGGAGTATAGTAATATATACCGAGACGAGAAATTAAATTCTTAGTAAATTTAAAAGTTGAACTTCCAACAGCGGTATATTGAGATGATGATGATGATGATGATGATGATGATGACGATGATGATGACGATGATGATGATGATGACGATGATGATGATGATGATGTGGATTATGATATGGATTATGAGACAGGTGAAGAGGGGGATGATGCTACGCATGCAGCGGAGGGTGTTTGACGTGGTGTTGATGATTGTGATAGCCAAAGAGACATCCGCAGGTCCTGCAATGGTAACGCCTTCTGTGGATTTGACTCCGTTCAAAACCGAGACGCGATACCGGCTGCTCGCATTTCGGGTGTGCACGCAGGAGTACGTGTGTAAGTGCGTGTACGCCCTGGTTTTCAACAGACGCCTGCGCGTCTGAAGTTGTTTTCGTCTGCCCGACGGAAGCGTACTAACGCCCTGCACTCTGGTTGGTTCAGCCCCCGCGATGTTTTTTTGCCGAAGCTTCGGGCGCGCTGCCGTCAGACCGTTTTAATTCAGGACCCTGCGAAAACAAATTTGGTACAGTTGTTAAAGAAAAAAACTGCCACGCAGTACCTGGCAGTACCTATTTTTGAAGAAAAAGACGTGTCTAGACGTCGTAGAGCGCAACAAAATTTTCCACTCTGGGACTGTATTGACGGAGTTATTCATGAAGCCTCTTTAAATATAACAATGTTCAATCATAAAAGAAAGCTGATGGGGTCTTCTCTGAAAATCTTAGCGGTTAGCGCGCACTTACGCTTTCACGTGGACCATCCGAAAGGGACCATTTAAAAAGGAAATCAAAGGCAAATAGTTATGCTTTACGTCTAGAATTATTTTGTTGCAAGGCGCTTTTCGAAAGAAATACTCTTACATTTATTGAAGATGGGTAAAAGCTAGATAAAATTCAATAATAAAAAGCAAATTTCGTTTCAATTTTTCAAAAACAAACGCTTCATTCATGTCCTTGAGCGGAGTAGAAAGTTGAGTTTATTCTAATCTTGTCAGTTACTTGAGGTATAGCTTCCAAACAAAAGGCATATCCCTAAACCAGCTCCTACTTATCTGCGAGTTGTGCTTCTTCACGTTTTGGAGCTGGTTTACCTTTACTCGTTGAGCGAAGCTTACGGTCAGATTTATTTAAATTTGCAAACATTCCTTTCAGATAATTTAAGGTAGGAAATTGTCGAGCCTGCGTAAGCTATCGATAGATTATTAACGGGCCAGTACATTAATGTTGGAACCCGATACAGGTTAAAGCATGCCCGTCTTTTTATACAAGTAAATCGTAGAAATAAGCTGGCAGATTGTGGTCGATAAGCAAGGGCTGGTTATGTGGAGGTGAAAGTTTCGTGGAGCCGGTCCAGAATAAGGAGGAAAGCCAAAGACAGAGCGTGGAGGAATGCATGCATTTGAGTGACTATTGGCCATACCAGGCATGGAGCTTGCAGAAGGTGTTTTTGTGCTCCTGGCAGGCATCGCCCAAGTAAGTTGGGGTCGTTTAATGGGACCTTATAAATCACCCGGGTCTTCGTTGGCAGCCAAACGATGCCCCTAATGAAAAATGTGAGCGTGAACTGCGTTGATTTTGCGCTGAATCTTACGTTTTTACAGCCATGCCATAAGCTGCTCCCTCGTTCTTTTGAATAAGCGCCGACTGGTGCGACCAATATAACCCGCTCCATAGGAGCACGTAAACAGACGTAGATAGCAAATATTACAATCGTCCTGTTCTCTAATCTAGTACAAGTTCGGACTTTCTATTGTCCGCATTGCCAATAAGCAAAACGACATATAAGTTTGAAGAACAAATTCATGGCCTTTGATTTCCGTAAATCCCTGTGTGGAGAATGATCTCAAGTTCCTTAAATAGACACGAACATGCACCTTCAACGAAACAATTCCTCATGAGCGTATACGTTATTATGTGCAGAAAGTTGATTGGCTTGTTGCTCTAAATGTTTAATCGATTGAGCACTGTGACCAATAAAGCCCTGATAATGAATGTGAACTTCGATCTGAAAAGTTAGGCCAATAAAACTCATTTGCCACCGATCACATACTATTTATCCTGCTCTCAAGTCCCCTTTGTCACCTTCGCTCCAGATCTGTCTCTCTCTGGGACTCTCACTTTTTAGCAGTGAGTAAGTCGACTGCCTTAGTCAAGAGTTAATTGAGTTTATTAATAATGATTGCCGAATATATTTGCGGTGCATGAATCTGGTCACTTAAGAGGAGCTCATTACAACTCCGTGCATAGGATAAAAAGCAAATCCTAAATAAACAAAATGCAAGGTTTTTGTGAGAAACAAGTGATCTCCGAGACTTTTGAAAGCTGCAGATAACAAAATTTTTGTTTTTGCTCACCACTTTCATAAACGAAGCAGCATTTTAGCAGGAAAAATGTTATTTACGGTTCTTTGAGAACAGAATATTTACATTTACATTTGTGGAATGTCGTCCTTGCATATATGACAAATCGCATTGCTCTCCGCGTAAAAAGCGTGGATTGATTTAGATTCAAGGCTTACTTTCCGCCGATTTGTTGTCGCCATTAAAAACCGTACTTAACTCGTTTGGCCCTTTTTTCTACCACATAGTGATAATTAGTACCGAAATCAAACAAACCTACATTTCGCTGCATGTATTAACATTCATCGAAAGCTGCGCTATATTTGGAGCACAAAGTAACATACTGTTCGTAGAACATGGCTTCCCTAAGGCGTATTTTTGAAGCGGAATGGGCAGAGAATGAGCAAATTTCTCAAAATCTTCGTGAACATCCAGTCACTCTGTTGTCCATTTGTCGTATTTACACGGGAGATTTAAACAAATAAAGCCCCCTTCTGCAAAGAGATGTGTTGGGTTTTTGCACCATCTTCAGAAAGAAAATAGAAAGCAGTCAAGGCTTAAAAAGGAAATGCGCAGATCTTGTGGCAGCAAAATATGTATTTAAAGCTTTATAAAAAGGGTTGCTCACTATCGAAAATGCTGAACTCATCGAAGACGTATCACATGCTGACTTTTGCTTTAGACGTTCGTTTTTTTCTGGAAATGTGTCCTCGTGTTCGACTTAGTCTTCAAATGCAACCCAAAAGCCATGCGCTTTCAAGAGAATCTCCAGAAACTCGCTTCTTCAGTAAACACTTTAAGAGAATGTCCGATGGTAGGAGAGTTGATAAGTAAATTATCACAATTTATGTTTATGGACAGTTAGTTAAAGATTACTCATCACCAAAAAAGGTGTATGGTAGCCGAACAAGGGACGTACTTATGAGTAAATGTTGAGGAAAGTGGATTTCTGTTTGCATGCACAAGTGATTCGTCTACAATCAGACCTGCAATAATAGTGAAATGATTTATTGGCTTGCCTATGTGTCACATCGCATTAAGTGTTAACAGGAAATCTGGCGAATTTTCGCTATTTGAAAAACGTCATATGAGAAGGCGTTTAATGTTATGTAGCGTCAGGCTTGAGTTCTGTATATTTCAGAGTTCCGAGGATGCCGGTTTCCGAACGGGCGTGGTACAGGTCCTATCCAAAAAGGTCTACAAAGATTATTAATATATGTATCACACATTTCACATCTGACTTCAGATACCCTAATATGTTGCAACCGATTTCAATCAAAATAAATATAAATATGTTTTACTCTTGTACAAAGATTCGTTGTACAAAGAATTCCTAGATTTAAGTCTTAAAAAAGCACATCCAATTGTCGAATAATTGTGAAAACGCCCGACCCTTACACTTGAATTTAGGTTTTCCAAACCACATGCCATAGAACTACAAAATAAGTAAATTCAGATACATTTCCATGCGATTGTATACGAACACCCTCTTTCGTTCCCACAATTGCGCAAAATATGTGAACTTATTGTCTTGATTCGAAGTGGCATTAATAATAAACAGAAATAATGCTATGAAGAGGAATTTTAAAGACTACATAGTTCATAGTTGGGAAAATATTTATATCCGGGAGACCATCTGTCTTCAAGTACAGCAGTTAAATAAGGTGTAATTTGATGTAAGAAATGTATAAGACAACAGTTGATTGCATTTTTTCTATAAAGTAGATCTGAGTTTACAAATTAATTAAAAATCAGTCGAACAACGTTCAAGCTATTGAAGTAGTCATATTTTGCAGAGCTTATTTTGCGCAGTCAATCGGAAAGAACCCTGTTAAGTAGCCGCAATGCAATTGTGATTAAAAGCTAGTTGGATAATGCTATAAGATCATTACTTTTACAACCCTGCCAAACAAATCATAAGGAAAGAAAAAACAAATCTTTAAATTTCGGTCAAAATTTCATACGATAGCACATATGTATCCTTCATTTTTATAGACTGCAGTTTGTAAAAAATACAGCTTTTTCAGTTGACACTTCGTACTGTTTGGTAAAAGACGGTATCCTCACTGTCACTGAGGATTGATGTAAAGAGAGAGCAGACGCTAGACTACCTCAATTTGGTTACTATTTTTGTTTGCTCGCGGACCTGGAGGACAATTGTTTACGACTTATTCGTACGGCTCTGGAATGTTTTGCTACACGCCTAAATTGAACGGCTAAAAATAGTGAACTGTCTAATAACGTCCTGTCTCGTTTGGGTTATCCGGTCTTCTCAGGCCATGATGAAATGCATATACGTCTTCTCACAAGTCGGCCAACCCGATGGTGATTGGAACAGCACACACTCAATTGCCTTTAATTAGAAGTACCCTGGGCGACGTTTGGGCACTATTCGTGCCTTAGGCCTCAACCCCTATCTGAAGAAGGTGTGCTTCCCTTCCCTTCCTTTATTTTCGATCTCTTTTTTATTAGATAGTACCAGTTTCCATCACAAGCGTGTCTTAACCACCATACAAAATACTGCGTTAAAAACATCTGACTACTTTTGAAATGCTGCAGCATGTAATAACTCTGCGTTTACACCAAATTAATATATAACGCTTAAAAATTAAATCAAAGGCTCAAAACGTACAACTTCCCCTTTTAGTAGACTCCCACGAGCTGGGTACTATGCCCATCAATTTTTCTGAAAAAAGTGGAACACAGTGACCTATCCTACCATTAGTGCAAAGAGTTAACTGTCATGATAAGGCTATGGTTTGGTTCAAGGTACTTTTAGCGCTAGGATTAGTCAATTAGTTGGGTCCTAGAGTTTTACAGGAAATAACCTGCAAAATACGGCAGTCCCTATTCCTGTCCTCAGCCGTTTGCACCATGCCTACAGTTCTCGTCAAATTAACTTTAGCTTCTATATCAGTGAATAGTACTGACTGTTTAACAACACTTGTTGCGTACTTTGTGAGCCTTCAGTTATTGGTTTTTTCCCTTTAATTTCAAATATTTTTTTACAGGACGCTCCATGGACTACCCACATGTAAACCGATTTTTACTTAAATAAACTTATATATGGACCTAATTTGTGTAGCCAAAGCTGAAGTGTCACTGCCTAATTACGCCTTTTGAGAGACCTTCAAGGAGGAAAATGACAAGAAGAGGGCAAAAACCGAAGTTTATGAGCGTAATCCGTTCAACATATTAAGGGTGCGTGTAGGCCGATCGAAAGCCTGCCGTAGGCGCGCTAGCTCTCTGTATGCTAGCTGCCTGCTGGCTGTCCGTTAAGCTCCTCTTAAAGATTTCTGGGGCAACAAATCGTAGGAATAAAAAGTATACCGTGAGTTTTGACACTTTTATTCGCTCCATACGTAAAATATTAGGTCAGAATAAATGGCTCTGGTGTTCTTTAAGTACAAGTAATAAATGATTGGACACCTGCGTGCGGCTTTCTCCTCTGGAAAATATTACTGTCCACGATTGCTATCTTTTGAGACCTTTTTAGCACAATGGATCGCAAGAAGCAATAATTGTGCTAAACTGTAAAAAACAACTGCTTAGCGATTCTAATAAACAACCGAACCCAATAAACCTACTATTCATCGGAGCACCAACCTCCGCAGATATATATCCACCCCCTCAGGAGTAGGCTTTTTGGGACAATTAAATTAACTTATTTTATTTACACCAAGGGGGCTGGTGATGGCATTAGGTGACCTTCAGCAAATCTAGCAGACTTATGCGAACCATGCACAATTTTTAAATAACTGCAGTCCCGATAAAGTTTTATAGCTTTCAAGCCTAATTAAACTGTTTCTTAAAAGTGGATACTTAGAAAGATTCATTCTCAGGAATAATGGCCAACGCGCCGAAAAGTCTGCGACCTTAACCACAGAAAAAAGACGTGTCTATATGCCTGCCTTTCTTAGGCGATGCAACAAGCGAGATCGCAAGACGACGCTTAAAGACTGCGATCACAATTGCATACACTGTGGCGACCTTACGCATGTTTTTTACGAACTCTCCCTTCCTACGATTATGTGTTAAAGACCGACGCCCATCGAAGGCCACAACCATGTGCATTTATTCCTTTATTTTCTTCTGTGACGTGCAATACATCGACCGAACAATGAGGCACGTGGATAAGATAGTAGATGAGCACATACGGGCATGGTTAAGTGAAGATGAAACCATATCGATCTCAAGTTCTACTATCGCATACCTTATCGATACTATCATTAAACCGATGCTAGTGAAGACTTTCAGATCGTCTACCTGCTAAATTTTCCAAGTGCCTCCGCCAACGGGTGCTAGCAACAGCCGAGACAGTAGATATACAGCTAGCGTATCCAGTGCTATGCTCTCAGATGAAGCATAAAAAAGGAATTTCACTTCGGTAGCTGACCGTGACGCCAGATGGCGATTGCTTATCATATTCACCCTCTACTGGTGGTCGTTCTCTTATTACCCAACTTACCTGACCCCTGACCAATGTCCAGAACCCAACCCAACTGTCTCCCTTCCGATCTCCCTCCCACAGAAAAGGGACCACTACACGGCGATTTCGCCATGTCGGCGGCATGAAAAGGATCAGTTATAAGCAAATTGCACTCATTAACCTTTCCTTACTGTTAAATTGTCATCAGCCGTACAATTGTACTGGCCCGATGAAGAAATGATGAAAATATATGCTTGCTTAATCGACTTTTCTTACATGAACTCTGAATAATTCTACGCAATAATGCAGTCTGTTACGTAGAATTAAATTGTCGAAGTCTAAGGTTAGGAAACCTAAAATGTGCTCTGATAAATAGTTGTCTGGGTGCTACAATACTAGACTACCAAAACGTAAGCATCACAGGAAGAGGTATCTCAATGACTAAAGGTAATAGCTAATACCGCTACTGCGATTATCAGTCCTTGTGACGTGGGGGATGTGAAAATATGAGATGACAGATAAAAGGAACAATGGAATATTGGAATTACAATTCTTATTGATGTATTTTTATGCTTTAGAACCCTTCTGATGATCTACACAAGTAAAAGGGCCGTAATGATAAGTACAGTATAAATTATGAGCTCCAAAGTATAGATCACTTTGAAAAAGGTGTTAAAACTAACTTTGAATTATTTTTTGTTTGGATTATGGAGCTTTCTCATTTTTAAAATACAAAAAAGCTATTTTCAAATTGCAAGAAATTGTTTATTCATTGGATTCATTAAAATATAACTAAACTGCTTTCAGCTCGTACACTTTATAGGAAGGAATCCCGTTTTTTACTCTAAGTCAAATGGTGCGCTTTTGACTGTTTTCTCTCCTGAATTTAAGTTGATCTAATTGAGAAACAGCACGCGGCATTCGGTGGGATTTAAACCCACGTAGTAGAAGAGGCCCTTACGCGAAGCCAAGGCTCTTATAATTGAGTTACAAATGCCACGCTGCGTACCGTGAGTTTAATCACACTTGAATCGAGGTTACCCACCCAACTTTACGGCTTTTATGGAATCCACCCATACGGAAGAGCAAGCTGACTGAAAGATGATTTCCTAAGCAATCATATAGAATCCACCAGAATGATTCAAAAGCTGACTTATTATTAAGGATGTTTTGTAGATTTGCTTGATTTAAGTTGATCCAAGTGTGACAAAACTCGCGGCATTCGATAAGTCTTTTCAGAAGAAGAAATTCGTGCAAGCAGGGCTATCAATGCAACTTTTGATAAACACTCTGTAATAACTATATGCTTGCTTAGGTGTTTGTTGTAAACCACAGTTATTTTAAAGCAGGATATCAGAAATGAATCAGGCCATGCCAACGACAACTACGATGAAAATGATGGGTGACTACTTGAACCACAAGTGTCATAGCATGAACTTTTGAAATCACATTCAACTAATGGACGACGTTTACATTCACGCACGCTATCCGATGATGTTCTTTCTTATGCGTTGGAGCGTTAAATCCGAAAAACTTAATGATTGAAATTATAATTCAAGCCATAGAAGGTTCCGTATAATGCGCACTTCTCATGTTTTACCTTTGTGTAAAATAAATGCCGGTCAATATAACTTCAAATGCTTTTGCTCGGAAGAAGCAGAAGCAAAGAAGATAAACTTAAGGCGGAAGCCAACATTTATATACTTCTAGTGCAATAGATAAACAATACTTCACGGATACTATGCATTGCATGTCACCGAGAAAACTGCTGTTGCTATAAACAGTTTTTTAAAGATTTTTTTCTGTCTCCTAGACAGCTTGCATCACTTACGCTATGGCCCCTTAATAAGCTTGCTTGGCATCGAAAAAAAGTACGCAGATAAAATTAATCCAGGCAGACATATTTAAAACTGACTTTTCAGCTAACCGCACTGGTGCCAAATTTTGAATATAAAATTTACTTTACAGTTTTTATAAAGTACGCTCTACTGAACCGAATTTTTTTATATTCTTTCTCGAAATAAATATGCATATTTATGTATATGATGAATTTAATTTGCGTACTATGCAGTGCAATTGTTGGCATAACAAACAAGTACTTGTATTAAATCTGCCTCGAATCATTTAAGTGTATCCAGAGGTAAAGTTTACTTTTGAAAATGTAGATGAAACAGAATGTCGTACGATTTTTATAAAGGCTTATATTTCGCCAGCTGAATCAGCGAAATGTGCACGTTTAAGTGTGTTACACACATTTTTTGTCAGCATTTGTTTGTTGTGTTTAAAAATACAGAAAAATGTTTGTCTAATAAGAAACCTTTACTTTTACTTTTCATTTTGGACGACGGGAAATCGACAAGGATGCATTGTTGTTATTGCTACATATGGGTTATGACCTTGTATGGATTAGAAGACCAGCGCAAGTTTTCACAGTATCACATTTGCTGGTGATGTAGCAGTTAATTAAGGGTTCAGATACATAAATATGGACGCAGTACATGTTGCATATGAAGGTTTACAAGTTGTATTGTAGTATGGCGTACTTCTAAGATAACTCAATCATATGATGTGGCCCGCTTTTGAACGCACCTGCTACCATAGAGTGAACTAGCTTTTGTAGCAATTATGCAAAACAATTTGAACAAATTTCTTATTATCAGGAGCAGGTCTGCTAATGATTTCTATTGATTTTTCTAATGAAGAATCCACAATGAATATCGAAACTTCAGACGAATTTAAACGTAACGGTAAGCCGGTTCCAAAATCTTTCAAAACGGTAGACATGTTTCTTTCTTCTGCGTAAAACTAGAAATAGATGTAAGCAGTTACACAAATAATGGAGAAAGAAGTATGTGTGTGCATATTTCCTGCGAAATATTTATGCCTAATGGAATCGGGAATCAATGAAAAAAGTAAGACTACCTAAGCCCTCATTTTGCACAGAACGCAGCCCGAATGCAGGCAGCTGGAGAGAAGCTCATTCAAAAGAGGAAATATTGGTTTGAATGAAATACAGTAGTCGCCAAAGACCATGCAACTTTCATAATGAAATACGATTTGGTACTTTAGCCTAAATTTAGTAACACTATTTGATTCAATAAGTTTATTGAATCCTTCGAAAACCTAAAGTTAGTTTAATTGTAATTTTTATAAGCTTTATTAAGAGAAATGGCCATTTGTTTTGGGGAAATTAGGAGCAGTCTAATATAAACGAATTTCCCATGCTATTACGAAAGAGAGAACCAAACTGAACCTTGATGTTGATTATCCTATAAAGGAACTCTCAAATAAGTTAAAAAGGTAAAGATGATATCCTTTCCAGGACCGGAAATTTTCGTCGAAAATTGTTCAAATTCCAGTGAAGTCAAGTTGTAGGAATCACATTTATTTGCAGTTACATTGGAGATTTGCACTTCAAAAATTATTTTTAGCTTCCAGTGAAGTTTTTTTCGCATAAAATACTGTAACAGAGAAGTATTTGTTCTCATACACAAATAACGCCCAAACTTCCTTGAGAAAACGCAAAATTTCCAAAATGATAACGCGAATTTAAGAAAAAGAAGGCCTATTTTAATGTAAGTAGTGCAGAAATATAGATTTTTGTACTCTGCGTTCCACTTTTGCGTAATTTAAAAACGCAACAGACAAAAGAATAATAAATTCTTCAAAAAATGAAAACGTATATGGCCAGTTTCTTATAAGTTTGCATGATTCCATCAAAAAATGTGAAATATATATCCACTTATGCGAAAAATAATTCATTTAGTTTATCTTCAGGAATCTTAAAGAAATTCTCAAAATTCCTTGCGGCATTACGTTCGGTAAAATTAATATACGTAGAGGTTCGTCAGCTTAATATATAATCAAAGCACTTTCTAAGAGATAACGTTTTACGGAAGGTTTTTTTATTAATCTTAGAAGTAGTAGTTTCCCAACTCCACTGCGGACAAGATTCACTCTCGATAATGTGGTTTGCTGTTTTGAGGCATTTCTTCACATCAAAAACATTGCCATATTCAGTTAAACTAATATGGGAAAACACTGTCTTTCGGTAAATTCTCTTTATGTTTGTCTTATTTTGAAGGTTTTGGTGTTAACGTCGAACAGATGTATAATTTATAAATTTATCAATGACGAAAGTGAAGACAAGGAAAATGATGACACACTTTGTTCGACGACATACAATGAATACTTTTCGAGTTACGATAAATTTCGCAGAAAGTTTTGACTAAATAAGAGTTTTTCTATTGATAGAAAGTGGTTGCTTCAAGTTTTCAATTAAACACAATCTATACATATATTGTTCTAATTTACGGAACTTTTTACGTCTCGAGAACCACGAGATTATGGAGAAAATTTTATTTTTCTTTACAAACACTTAGTACTTCCTCTAGTTCTTTATAGTACTTAATATACCTAATGCTGTTCATTATTATTTCTTAGTTTTCCTAAATGCATTTACGCTGGTATTCGAGTAATGATCAAACTTATACAAAGTTATGAAAGTTTCGTGGTCTTTGGCGACTCCTGTATGTTTGTCAATGCAATGTACGGTAGTGTAGTCGTATGACAGGACTACCTGAGCTATAACTTCTAACTGAAAACGGATTTGAACTCTTCGCTTAAGATTACAAGAGATCACTAAGGTATAGGCAATCCCAACATTTTTGCAGCTTTTAAAATTTGGCTAATTTCTATAAAAATTAAATATTCAGCAATACGAAAACTTGCAAGGATGGTGAATTTTTTAGGCCTATGGTGATTTAAGTCCAGTATGCACCGGCATTTGCATGACATTTTGTGCATAACTACCCACCACAGGAGGTGAATCTCTAGGCTAAAGGAAAAATAAATAAAAATAGGATGAACACATATGAGTTTTTCATGAAGTGGACTGTAGAGGACTAGAAAAAAGTTCCAACGTGCCGTATGAACTGTGTTCGTAACATTTGTAACCAGTGAACTGACTCCCTATCAAAGACGCCAAATTGCAATCGGAAAGTTACTGTAGAGGACACTGAGCAAAATGTGCTTAACCTATCTGGTCTGCAGCTGTAGACAGGCGGTGGGTCCACCATTTTGGAACTACCCCATTTTTTTCGGAGGGCTTTTGGTGTCTTTACCTCGTAGCAAATCATCTGCCTCCACCCCATGTAATCATATAATACGGGACTGGCGGCAATATAACTGTATTTATTTGGGAATTTATTTTATTTTATTAATTTATCTCAGTTTATTATTTTAAGTCAATATCAATTATTTTAATTTGCTTTCTAATTACTGCACGTGTTTTGTTGCTATGTAGTAGCTATTTCTAATAACTGTATCTTGTATTTTCTGTTTGGTTTCCTATATGCCTTAATTTTCTCTCCCGCCTACCTTTACTGCCTCATTCGTATATCCTCCACTACTATAAATCACGTATTGCACGATTCTCAGCCTTTCGGTTTCCGTGGTGTTACCGTTACTGGACTGTTAGGCTTTCTCCTGCGTAGTTCATTCACCTCACCACACCTTTCCCGATGCACATCTAGGTGACTTGAGCCCCAGTACCGTTCCCTCCGTCTTCTACCTTTAGAGGCTAACCAATGTTTCAACGTCGGCCTCCTGCTTAGTCCGATCGAGAACGTGGTACTGCGGTGGTGCCAATTGCATGCCACTCTTCGTTCAGGCTTACCTATAGCCGGCCAGACTGTAAAAATGTCAGGTTGCATTTCTCGCGAATCTGTTGACGCAATCCGCCGAGGAGGTGATCATGAGCATGATGCAATTTGAACATTTGGCTTTAACGGATTAGCCCTGCTAGCTTAAAATAACAGCGGCTAGTTACGCAAAGTGTGAATTGAAATGGCAATAGAATGGGGAGACTTTATATTGTAAATTCAGTCTTGAAAGGCCGGTTAAACAAATTAGCTCATACTAACCCACTAGTACAAACCTCCCCACCTGATAACCACTGCTGACGTATACAACCCTCATCTACATTCAAATGTGGTTTGACGAAGATACTTGCATTTATTTTGAATCAGATTTTTCTACTTATCTCCTAACAATGACCACTTTCGTGAATAATATTTCACAAAACCCTTGCTATTTGACCTATTATTCGAATAATGTTGTACCCATCAGTTTACTGGTGCAAAGTTTAGATAAATCGCTTTATCCGGAGGCCAAATGAGGTTTGCATGTATGCTTTAACGGAACACCCTTCAAAATCTGCTGTGGCAGGTGTTCTAAGGGGACGTGAGAGACCAGGTAAAGGCGGCATCGTTCACCATCCGCTCCTAACTGATGTCCAAAAGGTAGGTCAGTGAAGCGTTGGCGTGACCTTGAGTGAAGGCCAAGTGAGCCCATGCCACCAATGAGAAGCCCCATAACGCGAACGTGCACGCGCGTGCAGAGAATGCAGCCATTGGAGCACAGCGATGGCGAAAAACAAAACAGGGCGGCTTCCGGTCCGCACTACTAGGCTTGCAAATGTTTGCACAAGGGCGCTTGTCAGCGGGAAGTAACCGCACATTTAGGCTTCAATCGATGTCAAAATGCACCCATACCTCTAGTGAGCTGTTAGGTGGCCTTATGTGCTCGCAGATGAAAATAATGCCTAATAATTTATTCAAAAACTAGAATTTAAGGAGTAAGTGTTGGACGTCTGATGCCAGCAGCGGTGTAACCATAAGGTTTTTAGTCATTTGGAGATTGTTCAAAGTGAAGCAATTTGCAGTGCAAAAACTGATTCGTGCTAGATTGTTTTGGCAGCTGCCTTAAGGATCCAGTAAGCACACTAATGAGATGCGTATCCGTAATTAAACTCTGAAATACAGCCCTTATCATGCATTTCTTAAAAGTACATGTAAGTATTAGGAGTCTACCGAATGACTAACCTTGATGGGCAATTTTCAACAAGTTATACCTGTACAGACAATGTAAGCACACAGTTTATATAATTTGGGAAGTAAAATGGTTAAGGCGTAAAGTATTGTGAGGGTCATGATTGAATTTTTGCATCATCTTTACAAAATAAATATTTCGGTATTAAAAAGCTTACGGGTTGACACACAGAATGGAAATCCTTAATGATTTTAGCATACTTATTTACCATTTAGCTCAGGAAGGGTGCAAACGAAATGAACTGGGAGACCACATGATTTTTAGTTTCTATAATAGCCGACTGCGGTCTGTGATACCATGAAACAAGCAGTAATATGTGCACCTACTGAAGGCAGCTGAAGTTTTCCTATGGCCACAGAATGTTTTACAGTGCGACGCGTTTCCAACGAAGACAACGGACAGTAGCATGAATAGTTTTGGATTGTTAGCCATCAGCAGCCACAATAGGCCCAGTTCCCGGCGCTGGCTATCCCGAAGACCGAAATCAGATCCATGAAGGGAATAAATATACGAACGTCATCAGAAGCTGGGTTTTTTCCTTGTCTGAGCAGTGGCGTTAGCCCAATGCGACATTTTCACGAATGGATGCCGATATTCGAGTTCCGGATGTATGGATGATTAACATAGAGCACGGATAGAACACCGGAACAATTTATGTATTATTCTGAGGGCTCAAACTCGTACACATATACACTGTCAGACATAACAGCAACAAAAATGGCTACACTTTTGCGGGATACAAGTCAATCAATGATCAGGGAATCCAGTTTAGAAGTGACTGCGCAGGACAATGTATGCCGGTAGCAGATCGATGCATAAAATGACTGAGTTTCCATCCAAGGGGCAGTAATTAAATACTTATCGGCTTGGCTTGCTTGAAACGTGGATAATTATCTTCGTGGGTGTAGAATTAATTCCTGATCCAATTCGTAGTTGTGAACCTGCATGTGCCCTGTGATCCAGCTCCTTCCGTAAAAAGCAATCTTTTAAAATACGAACGAACATATGCGGATTCACTTATTAAAACAATTTTGTTTCAAGTGGAATTGACCCAAATACGCTAGTTTATCTGTCAGGCATACGGTGCTGTAGTTTGGTCTACTTAAGACGTAAACAGTATACAAATTCATAGATTACATTAGTTCAGTCAGCTTTTGCATAGTACTTAGTGTTATTCCAGTGCTCCTATGACTATGCAACCGTAAATCGCGATGAAACAAAGCAGGCCCATAGAATGACATGGTATAGGTGTTAAGGATAAGACAGTTAAACCTAACAGCTACAATCTTTCAGGCCCGGTTCCTTACGAGATGGGAGAAATCTTGGGAAAGCCAGATTGTTAGGAATACTTTATTCTGCAGAAGGATAGAAGAGTAGGTTGAGAGGTTTGACTCTCGGAGCACACGTCCGGCCGCGAGGCAGCCAAGGTGCGAAGTCCTATCTAGGGAGCAGACATTCGAGCCGCCAGCTTTGGCTGCAACTATGAAGGTCAACAATTGGACCACGTGTGAGCGAACCGGCGTGGACGCATTAGTAAGTGCGTCAGTGCGTCTGGCGGTAGCATCGGCCTACAGTTTTGTCCAGACCGATTGAGGTCAATCCACTGTGGGTTGAGGCTAGAATGGGGGAGACATTTTGCGTGCGTTTGGGTGCGCCTCAGTTGCGCGTCAGTTTCGTCTGGCAGCAGTGGTGTTAAGGTCCACTACAATGGTATGCTTTAACCAGCCTGCGTCTCTATAACGAGGGCCATACATGCGGGATGTGCTAGAAGGTTTTTAGGCACAGTCTCACACCGCACCAGCCACTCTCCTCTGCACCGTGAGAGATTGAGGTCGAATCTGCAACCCTAAAGCATACTCTTCGCTACTAGCCATCTGCTCGACCTTTAATGCGGCAAAATACGCTAAGAATCATGCCTTGTAGTGGGGCGGGGGGCACCTTTGACTTTTCTCGGCGCACAGTGGCCTGTTGGCTGCTTCCCAATGTGGTCTTTATGACAGTGCTTTTCCAATTGGATTCCAGTCGCCCGGCACCTGCTATACTCTGGACCAGTTTGCGTCTGGTACGTGCAGACAGGCATACCGCAAGGAGTTAATGCTGTTGAGGTTTAACCCAAGCGACTGCAATCTTCCAAGCCCGGTTCCTTAAGAGAGTTGAGCGAAGTATCGGAAAGGCCAGAGTAGTAGGAATAATGTATTGTTTATACAAGAGTTATAAGAAAGTTGTCACTTCGTCTGGAATGGCGTTCGACCGTAAGGGCCATGTGAGAGCGTGGCTTTGTCACGTCCGCCGCACGCGGAACTGAATCCATAGTCTTCATCAGTGCGGGAATTCTCACGATGGTCATGTGAGTCAGCTTCAGAACGCTGATTGACCCGACCAGTCTGGGATGTGTGTGTGCGTCACGGTCATGCGAGGGCAAAGGACGCGCGTAGCATGCCTGCTATAACGACGGGTTCAGGAGGACCTGTCTCGCTGGGTTGCTGCCTCGCCGAGGTTGCATCTCCAGCGTCCTCGCTATCTAGTGTGGCTGAAATACTTTGTTCCGCCTCGGGTTGAGACCGGCGTTGGGAGCGGACTGGCTTCGCCACGCCTCCGAAGTTGCCAGCCCCTTTGTCAGGGGTGGCAGTGGCTTATAAGATATTGTCTGGGCGTCCTCTTGTGCCCTCGTTGGCTGCCTTGGGGTGAAGTCAAGCGACCATTTGATCCTGGGGCTTTGTGTGGGCCCATGTGCATTCCTGCGTGCGTGCGTTCGTGCGTGCGCGCGTGCGGTCTAAGGTGATATTGCGTAAAATGCCATCGCCTGTTATGCGGTCGGAGCTAACGAACGAAGACATTGTTAGCTAAGCTGGACGCCTTAGGAAAGCCTCCAAACGTTGCTAGCATTTGGTTCTGCTTACATCCTAACAATACGGACATGAGCCATCGCGCTGGGTTGAGCGCGACTGCGTGGCCATTATTAACACTGCGAGACCACGTCTGTGGCAACTAAAGTTTGGAGAAGGTGGGCTGTGGAACTACCACAGGCTGTTCAACTTTCTCAGCCGCTGTGTTCTAGTTCATCTTCAGTCATCTAGACTGGGCATTAACACCGTGTGCGGGGCGAGCGGGGGGTGGGGGTTGATGTTGCAATTGTTGGAAGGCCAGAGTTTTATGGATAATGTACTTAAGTGTAGAAGGCGTAGAGTATGACTAATAAGTGAGTGACTTCCGGACGAGTGAAGTCCAGCCATGAGCGGACCGAGTCCAGCGTCACATTCCAGCGGGTGTAGTCACCGTATCCGAATGCCTGCAACCGGTCATAAGGTCACCGGTTCCGTGCATGTCTGTGCGTAAGCAGTCACCACACTAAGATCTTTTGTGAAGTAGCCTTACAAAGTGGTTTGCCATTTCAGACAGACACGTCCGTGACCTTTAATGGAGCTTTGACACCTTCGGTTGCGCACGCGCTGGTAGACACAATAGTCAGACATGTGGGATATGCCCCATAGGCCTGCGAAAAAAAGCCTGAGTTCGAATACAAGATCGCCACAGACATTTAGTGGTCAAAATTCCGTCACGTGCAATACGAAGAGAACTACATTGGGTTTCCACGCGCTTATGAGCCGGGTTTATGGCATTTGCGTTTCTTCTCATTGTGATATCTCTTATGGCTGGGCCTCGTTTTTATGCATGCCGCAGCGGTTGAAATGCCAGCATCCGAGAAACTAACCTGCTAGTTTGAGCCCTAAATACCTCTTGAATAGGTGAATTAATTGAACTTCGAGGCATGCTCTTGTAATATGATCAGAAAAGTCCAAACACTTGTGTTGGCTGAGCACATGCTGAAAATAATTAAGCAGTCATTGAAATGCTCGTAAGCAAATCCCTTCCTCCCGTATTTCCTACCGGTGCCTAGTGCGACCGCAAGCACTTTATATTTGCCGTTGATGCTCCGATTTAGCTAATAAGCGAAAAAAACTATGTTAACAGTCTATTATACGTACCACCGCAAAAATAAATTCCCAGAATTCTGTTATACGGAAGCGGCGGAAATGGTAGTTGATTTGCCCTTTTTATTCACCATTTTATAAGTATAGTAAATTAAAATTACTGTATATCAATTTATTTTAATTTAATTTTTTAATAAGCACGTACTTCTTATACTGATTTAATCCACTAGTTCCTGTTTTTATCTGGTATATTTATTTTATTTTCTCTCGTGGCACCCTTTGTGCCCCACTCATATAGCATCTGCTAAGACCTGTCACGCATCACAGAATCCTGGGGATTTTGTTTCCGTGGTGGCCCCATAGTATACCGTTACCTATATGCATCCACCTTTCAACCTTGGGCCCGTTTTTTTCTTATTATACTTCCTGCTCCTAATATTAGTGTGTGTATGAGGAGTTTTCGACTTCGACTTATCTCATGGAAGCAGGACGCCTTTCGGTGGGATTTTCTTTGACTCAAATTTGAGTAAGTCAGATAAGAATTAGTGTTCATCGTCTGCTCATCGGATTAAATCTATAGATTTGCTGAAATTTCGGACAGCTGGATCGGCTGTCATCTGTCGAAACGAATGCTAAATTCATCGATAAGCAAATTTAAAGTTGCGGCTCTGCGGGTTGGCTTTGGGCTCACCGATTTTTCTTCGTGAATTTGGGCTTGGCATGATGGCAGTTGGTGTTCTGCTTCGTCCCCACGGTAGAGAATGCTGGTAATCCTGCTCCGTTTTCCAGTGGTTTCCGCACAGGGTCGTCTTCATCTGTAAATCTTAACTTCAGTTTGACCGTGTCCTGTCCTTTACTCACGTAATGGCGTATGACTTTGCAGGCCGCAGGAAAGTCCAGATGCCTGTTGACAGAGTTGGCGTCTGAGTACCACGCCTGAAGCGTCAGTCTTTGAGATTTTGAGGCTCTTTGGCTTACAATAGTTGTTTCTTGAATATCGAACTTGTGGCTCATATGTGTTGCCGATATGTGTTGCAAGTTGCGAGTTCGGATCTAATCTGTCGACCACCAAATCTACAAATTTATTCCGGTGAGCAGAAGATGAACTCTAGTTTCTTCCAACTGCCTATTTGCACTGTCAGTACTACTCGTATAAAGGCCCGGCATTTTCTGTTTCCACGGCCTGCAAGTAAATTCTATCTGGCTGGTTGTTAGCCGAAATTGGGGCAGCAGTACCAATCCTACTCAAAAATGCCAAGCAACCCCAATTCACATTTGTACCGTAGGCCGGTTTTCGATATTGAGACGCTAATTGAGCAGCGCCCGCATACAGTCTCGGTGAGAACCGTCGGAGGTGGGGTTGCGTGCGCTACAATGACCATAGTACCCGCTAGCTGGTCGCCCACGCACGCATTCTGGCGCTGTAGCCAGGTGGGCTGACAATAACAAACGGCAGGTCGGTGGCTAGACAAGCGCGTTTTTTGTGCTGTCGTCTCCCGACGCAAAACAAAAACAACAACCATCCACCATCGGCGTCACCGGCGCGCAAACGCTGACCGGGCATTGGCCAGCCAGCCCGACGCACACCTAAAAGGCGTAACCCAGACGGCGGCTGTCAGCGACACGGCGACAGTGATGCGCCTTTCTATCGGCTGGGAAACGTCTTACGCGTAGCGCAGCCAATAAGAATAAACGAAACAGGTGGCGGACGTCTGGCACACAGCGACGTGGCACACAGTCATGGCCAAAGCCGTTGGCACACCCCCACCTCCGGCCCGAGAGAGCATTAGGCCACAAGGGAATGCTTAACTTGTCATAGCGTCCTGGCAACCATTTCTGACCCTAAATAGAGCCATATATCTATTGAAAATCTGTTAGATAGAGGGATATATACGCATTATGTGAAAAATATCCTTCCAAACTTTTCAGCGAAATCGTAGACGCCGCAGATAAGTACCTGGCAGCCAACTTTTACCAGCTACGGCTTATCTGTCCCAATTAGGCCATTGGGTATAGATGTCCGAAAATAACCAATCCAGTATTCACCGTTATTATCTAGCCTCCATAGCTCAGTGGTTAGAGCACTGGTCTAGTAAACCAGGGCCGAGAGTTCAATTCGCTCTAGAAGCACATTTTTGCAATGAAGGGGCCCCTGGGCCTTCAATACACAATTCATTCATTAATTATTCATTTCCATCACAGTAGTAGTTGGTGATTGGTATTTGGCAGTCCGAAAACACCCTTTCAGGTAAGACAACAAAAAAAACTATCTCCCATTATGTTAGTTATATCGGTAAAGCGTCTTTTCTATGAAACCCAATATGCATCCCTATATACAGGGCTGCCTATGGTATGCTATCAGTTGAGCATTTGCTTGATGAGACGATTTGTTTCCTTTACCCATCGGTGGGTGGCTACCTCTCATTGCGTACTTAGATTTTCAATCTAAACTGGCAAGTAAACGAGCCCATGATGTAGTGCTTTGAGCTTTCAACTTCGAACTAACAATGCGCGGGTATGAACCTCTGGGGTTGCCGTCTTTCGTGTTCGGTATGCTTGGCTGATGACCGCTAATAAACCAGCAATGAAAAATCGAGTCTCTTTGTCGGAAATATATAACTGCTCAATGGTAAAGGCGTTAGACTCTGCTTCAAAAAGGTTGCAAGTGCAAGGCTTGGGTGGAGCATCACTTGGATTTGGAAATGACTGCCTGACGACGGCTAATAAGCCAAAAATACCCACTCCGGTCTCCCACATCGGGGAAGATAGGCAAAGTAGTGCACTTCATATAGCCCTAGTAGCAGCATTTTGTCCTGCGTAAACGGTGGTTATATGGCCTTCGGGGTTGGTGAATATGATAGGCAGCGAAAAATATTTATAGAAGTGTAAAGTGGAAAAAATTTAGTTGATTTATCCGCCGTGGCCGCTAGGAACAATGTGTTCCGCATGTAAATTTAAAATGTGCGCTTCCAGAACGGTAAGTTGTTCTTCAGTTAGGTTGCAGTACATGACCTCCTGACCACCACTAATTTTTTTCAGGAATTTCAAGAAACCTGCATTATGATACTGAGGTGTTTACGCAATGCGTTAAACGATTGCACAGATTACGAAAATCTACAGATGTGAATCAACAACGTTTATAATACAATATAATAAAATACATGCAGAAGTTTTTAGATCATATTTCACTACTTATCAAATTTATCTACCCCAAAACACCTATAATCCCCGGTTCCGTAAGAAAACATCGGCTGGGACTATGGGTGAATGAGATGCACTACTTACAATCCTGATGCCTCCGTGTCTTTGCGGAAATACTGACTGCCTATACTAACAGCCGCTATGGCTGTCACGACCTCTGTCGAGGTCCGAATCAGAGCAGGACAGAAAAGTTCCGATAGCGGTCGGTGAACTTTCATAAAGGAGTGTCAATTTGATCATTTCTTGATAAAAAGTACAGGATCGTGGGTAAATTATGTAAAAAATCTGTCAACCTTGTCGCTTTTCTGACTGCAACATGGTGGATTTTTGCACTAAAAGTGTGCAAATATTCTCTCGATCTGCTATGGAAAAAAACAAAAATTGTTTTAGCTTCTGGTAGATCAAACCTTTTTGGCCACCAAAAGGAATCGGATTTTTAAGATTTGATTAAAAACTTATATAACTACTTGTAAATTAAAAGGAATATATTATATTGACCGTTATAATTTTGTTTTAATGGCGTTATATTTGCGCGCACATTCTTGAAGATCTCATTGCCAGCAGTGACAAGGAATGGAAGCCATCGTTTTAGCGTATTTGACAGGCACCGTTTTTTTGCATGATCAAGTTATCCGCGATGACAGGCGCTTTAGACTAACGCGGGAGCCCGATCAGGAGACAGGCCTGGTTACACAAGCATAACAAATTGCAAAACTCGGGAGAGGATCGTATCACACACGGGTGCGAGAGCAAGCCCTGCCAAACGCCTGTGCCAGCCTCCGGTACTATCGACCCTGTTGCGAGGCCAGACCAAGCTGGGTGAGAAAGGAGCGAGTTCGGAGAATGCGGTGCAAGTCTACTGTCCCTGAAGCAATTCATTTGTATGTCACCGTTCCGGTATCTGCCCCTTTGTGTCACGCACGGTGGTGTAACGATCTTAATCTCACAGATTGAAGATGTTAAAATTAGAGGACCTGTGCTTGGAGTGTGTGCGCCACTCCTTATGAGAAGAGTTCAACTGCGTCCCAAAACATTTGACGTCAGAAGGGATTTCACCTTTTAAAACTTACTACTTGAATGAAACATCTTGGATAACGGAATGATCATTCACGATCTGTACTTATATACAGATAAGCCCAAACACAAAGGAATGAGATGAGAATCACTAGGCTCTTTTATTTTTGATGCAACTCCTAAGTTAATAGATCCAAAAATAAACGTTTACCTTTTAGTGCTGTTTAAATTTATAAATTTGTCAGACTCCTATAACCCGGCACCCTTAGAGTAAAAATGCAAACTTATTTTAGTTTTAAATGGGCTTATTTCACTGGGCACTCTCACAGATATTTCGGTCTTAGGTAGATATAAAAATGTTGCGACTACGAAGATTACTTCCTACAACCTACCAGCAGATGCAACATTTACAAAACTCAATTGGCGGACACTTTAGGAGAGGTGGACGACCTTGGCCTTGAAAGGCATATCTGTTAGGATATCGGACAGAAGTACCCAGTTTTTAACATTCAGTGAACTAAAAACTGTTGGATTTGAACAATTTAGGCTTCCTGTGTAGGTCGAAAGTTCACAGTGTCTTTCGCAGGCCTCGAGAAAACGGACGTTTTGCAATTTAAACTATTGTTGATTATTAAATGAAAAGAGACGAAAACCGAAGAGCAGAGCAATTAGCAAAAAACGTTAGCATTATCACTGTTGACAAAGTGGACTCAACAGCGAAAATTTACTGCAGGCGCAGGTATTAGCTTTGCCTCACACCTTCCCCCTCCTCCTCATCGGCACTCGCGTACACCGCGTGGGCGTTCGTTACTGCGAGTGCATGCCAGAGGCCGCGTCTGATTGGTTGCTGGAATGCGCTCGCGAACGCCCACAGACACGGGGACAGGCGCGTAGGGAACAGCGGAGTACTCGTCATTCGGCAAACGCTCTCTTCTCGTAGTCGCTCCTTTCATGTGGTGGATGCGAACCAGAGTACCGTTTTGTTATGTCTGACGTGCGATACGCACACCTCGGCATCACGTGTTGTTATGGCTGATGTCTGGTTTGAGAGAGCACTGGGTACGTACGCATATCTGCCGCCATGTCTTAATCTTGCGGCTTCATCTTATCTACTACGGTACAGCATAGCTACGCCCTCGCAAAGCCGTCAAGTAGTTGCTTCAAAGGGAAGTTGGTTTCCTAAATTTACGGGCAGTGGGAGGCCTAGGGCATTATTCCGCGCGCGTTTCATGCAGAGACGGGGATTCGGTTAAACGCAATCAATTCCACTGATTACTTGTAAATACTCAGCGTTAATTTATCACAAGGGGATTGTTGTTGTGCACATTTGAACATGCTATTGCTAAGAATAAAGCGTTAACACACCACCATGTCCTCAAAAGGAGGGCTTTTACTGCTGAGAAGAAGCAGGCTGTATCTGGAGACACCGAAATGAGTTAATTATTTTCTCCAGGTACTTTATGTGAACCATTTCCTGCTAAGTTAGCGAGGTAGCGCTTGGAAAAATCCACCGCGCGGACAGACTGGTTATGTTTTTAAACCCAGTGCTCTCGGTAGAATTACTATAAAAAACGGTTAAGGCGAAGCCTTTCCTTATGGTCTGTTTTCATCAGTATCAAACGAGCCTTTAACGCTAAAGTCCTTCCAAATGATATCCCAGCGTCACGTTCTGCATGCACTGAAGCAACTGCGTGAGACTATGAGAAATTAATGACCTTCTATCTGGTGGTGAGGGGAAGGGCGGTAAGCTGCTTCATCACGATAATTCGTCTGCCCACACGGCGTTCAAAGACAACCTGTTTTTTGGCAAAAACAGCACGACAACGGTTTTGGATTCGCACACTCTACTCGCCCAGCCGATCGAACAAGAAATATGAATGAATGCGTAAAAGCTTAACAAAAAAGCGTATTCAGAACGTTAAAAGAATTAAGAAAACAGCACTAGTAGCTTAACATATTTTCAGTTCAGTAGAAACCAAAATAATGCTTCATTCCTTTCATCATCCCCGGAAGAGGAAGAAGGGGGGGCGATTTATGGGGCCAAGTTGCATTTAGCGGACTTTTTAAAAGCCTTCTCGCTTGCAAAGTCAGAGCGTGGGGACTGCTCTCCTGCTGTTGTCCGTAAGTGTGTCCAACCACTAGGCTGATGCCTGATGCCCGCGTGTCAATCGAATGTACCGATCGATTTTTGATGGCTGTTTGAATTGCTCGCGCGCTCGCGGGCGTTTGTGTAACGCCTGAGCATTTCCACCTTCATCGGTCCCTGTCTCGGTCTCCGTCTGACCTATTGCTCCGAGGATGATGAAAGGAATATTCTATCTGGACTTCGCATATTTGCGCATATTCAAACAACGTTCTGACTAGTGGAAAACTCGGTGATATGCATATGCAGATTATCGAATGGAAATGTTGGTTGAATGCGATTGCTGTATTTGCAACGTTACCTTAAAGGAGAGTAAGCATTCAATAAATAGTTCTCGTTATCAATCAGCATCTGCCCCCCCCCCCGCGGTATGATTCATGCAAAGTCTAATTCCAAACACGCGTGGAGCGGTTTTAATTCTTGCACAAGAGAGAATTAGGGGACCGGGTATTTGTTTGTTGCTAGATCATGCTATAAAAGCCTGTCGTGGCTCTGGTGATTTTCAATTACAAGTATCTTCGGCAAAATTATTGAGTAATACTCTAAAGCCTTTAAGTTCATAAATTTTACAAAAGAAATCGATGAATCTCACGCAGTTAATCCGAAAATACGCAGGTTATATGATAGGTGTGGAGCATCTGCGATTTGAACTAGGGACGTCTGGTTATCGAGTGCATCACAAACATTTACCACGGACCCCTTGCTCCTGAAAGGATATGGATAAGGATGTAGTATATGGTCCTCAAAAGAAAAAATGATAGCATGAACCAATCGCAACAAGGTGTCCTTGAACCAAACTCCGGGAAAATAGGTAAAGTTTGCAGTTAGTGGTAGGGTTACTTTTACTGATACGCTTAAAATTTGGTTTATGTTAGGGCATGCGTAAGGTTGAGAACACTCGAGTGTTTAAAGAACCTGCAAATTGTAATAGAGCAGTCAATTTCCCTTGGCTGGAGCATATCTGTTATCCTTAACAAAATGTCATCTACAGTAAGTACTGAAGGCGTGCAGGAAGTTTCTTGAACTAATCACCACCTGCACAGGCGCTTGCCAACCTGTGATGGCATACATCTTTCTGGTGGTTTTCCATATCTCATAATGAGCTCCGCCGTGGTAACAGAACCCAGAAAAGCAAACTGCCGGTTATAACATCCGATAAACGTTCGTTTATATTGTATGCTTCATATGTTGTCTTATTAATGCAATGCAGATGATGCGACAAACTTGTGAGTTTCCTGTCTTCCTCTCCGACACGGATTGTTACCAGTTGAAAAGCCGAGGAAGATAAGATATCGCAGGGCCGATTGCCACTATAAAAATTCCTGGCTTGCTTATACAAGTGAATGAGATGTGTACCTTGCGATCGCGAACATGTTACCCTTCTCCGCTTCCTCAAAGGTAATTTATTAATATGCGAAAATATTCGCGGTCCAGAGATAATTTTACCTTCAT
>JAYGXS010000009.1:20337445-20387141 GCA_036362985.1 Ligula intestinalis | reverse complement strand
AATCGCCTCCACTTCTTCTTCCTCTTCTGGGGAAAATGAAGGTAAAAAAAAAAGGTAATTTATGTAACTTGGTATTGCTATGACCTTCCAACGGAAGACAAACATTCAGAAGTGCTGGTACTGAAAGGTTTGTTGAACTTGCAGCCCAACTTGATTGCTTGCCTTTTTTCCAAACGCATGACCACAAACGCCATGGGTTTACAGTTATGTACAGCTGATTAAAATGCTTTAATAAATTGTTAGATAACGGAACATTCAAAAAGAGCAGCAATATACCACTCTAACGCACAGAGAAACATCTGAGGCCCTTCCGGCTACAACTGATTAGGGTCTTCACAGTAGACCAATTTTAATCCACTGCAACAGACCAGTAACTGACTACTATAAACAATTTTTCTGTGCCCTTCCACGCGTTTTTTGGTCCCTTAATAATGAGTGGCTGAAATAAGTTCCCTGCTTCTGGAATTTGCTTGAAGGAACACTATTCACAAAGCGAACTATGTGCATTTGGGAAAATCGCCTCCATTTAATCTTCTGGCGCCGTATGCTACTTTCTTGCGGTTGTTTCACAATTTCCTGAAAGATTGGTGGCTGTATCTCGGAGCTTATATTCTGTTCTGCTCGGGGCTTCTGTTGCTCGGGGTCAAAGTTAATTAGGCTATGAAGTGCAATACAGCTTACTTTAACATGCAGCGCTTCTTTATTTCCAAAGTGCAAAGTGTTCCAGCGGTGGAAAGCCGAACGTGAGTTGAGACAATGGGGCCGAGCGGGCAATTTAGTGTCACCTTTAGTCTGTTGACACGAACATGTGGTCCCTGGCGCGCGTGTCCGATAAGGCCCAATGCAAACATTTTCTCATCAGAGATCTGTCACAGATCTGTGTTAAGGCAAAGGTTCCGTTCCCAGGTACGTGTACTGAGGGAGAGGAAAATGCTGTGTCGAACACCGGGATCACAGTTTAATTAATCTGAGCCTTCGAACTCCTACAGGAGTCCATCGTCAGATATATAGAAACAGCGACAAAGGGGGCTTGTTGTGACGTGTGTACAAAACTAAAATTTGGACGTATAGAAAATCAATAATTGTCTGGTGTGGGCGCTGATTGGCCACTGCGAACTATGTCGGTCTGTGCAAGAAGTGAGATCGGCGTGTTGAGTAAGAATAGTTACAGAAATAAAATCGTCAACGAAAACAAGCAACATTTATAGGGGAAGGGTCAATTGAAAGTCATAGGGGAGGGAGAGAGGACCAATTAACCACTAGTTCCGTGAGTCAAGCGATACCTGCGCAGGGCAACGTGTGCGGGCACCAGTTTGATACAGCAGTATACTGAGTTGTCATCCGATTCCAAGGCTTCAATCAGTTATCGGCTCGTCTTGCTGCCAGCGTGGCCAATTATTCTCGTGGCTGCGAAGTTGAACTCGTGACACCCCTCGTAGGTGTGGGCCGCTACTTGCGATACTGTGTCACCCCATCGAACAGCCAGCCTATGTTCGTATATGCCTGAACCCAACTTGCGTCCCGTTTGTCCCGTGTAATGTATGGGTCAGTTTAGACATGGTATGCGATATATTACGTCCGACTGTTCATTAGTATTACATCGATCCTTGATTCTTATGATACGGCTGCGCATTGTAGCACAAGACGGTAGGAAGTTCCCACGACTAGTCCCACGGTAATGCATTCGGTCGCCTCCGACACATTCTTGATATATGGAAGCGCATGCCAAATCTTAGACCTTGTTTCTTTTTGGGTCCTCAGAGAGCGAGCACGTAGGCATCGACTTGTGAATGCCATAGGATAGCCATTCCGCTTAAACTGGTCGCGAAGATGTCGGGCCTCACGTGCTTTTTCTTCAGTGTAACTGAAGTCAGCAATCGGGCGGTTGCTATGATAACTGAAAAGCTGAGTGGTGTGCGTCACCTTCCTGTAGACGCCCATTTCTATTTTGCAACGGCGAAAATCATGAGGATCCGGGAGTCGAAACCGGTTCCTCGGACAAAGTAGCTGTTTTCACTGCCACTAGGTTACGAAAGGACTCATTAGGACCCGGGAGTCAAACTCGGTTCATCGGACAAAGAAGCTGACGGCATCGCCACTAGGCTACGAGACGAGGCTCACAGGAAAGGCAGATACGTAAATAAATCAATATTTAAATGGACTTTCTAAAGTCTTGTTTATCTATTTCAAACAGAACGGTCTTCCTTTTACATTCTGTTTGCAAATTGCGGGTTCTCATATGATAAAAATGCGTTAATTCGTCAGTTTCTTCGAAACAAATGCTTAGCGCAGTCCGGTGCGATAAAAAACACTAGAAGTTACGCTGCGGTTGTGATTTAGTTCCTCATGAACCAATCACTTGCTTTTGAAGAGAACATTATCTACTGGAATTCCAACAAGGCAATTGTGGGTCAATCCCGAGTAACACGCATTTTGAGGAGGCTGGGTGCGCACAAGGTGCCCCCTTTAACCGATTATAAGTTTTTGGCTGCTGGCGTGATTGGTGTGATTAAATTTGGAATTATCGATTGGGTGACAGCAACTAGTGTTTGCTGCCGGTAGCCGATCGATAGCCTGCTGTGCACGCCGCTTGCGCTGGCTATCTGTTAAGCGTATGCCAACAGACTAATCGTGGGAATGGACACATTCCCAGTACCTCCTCTTCAAGTATGTCAGTACCGCTGTAAACGCCGCAGACTTTGTCGAGCACGGTTGGTCCTGCATGTTGTGGGCGATTTCAGGTCTACCAGTGTGGGCTCAGGAACTAGTTCCGAATGCGGTACTTCCGGAAAGACTGTAGAGGTCGATTCTGGGACTAATTGGCTTCGAAGTTAGCCCCATTGATCTGTAGTACAACTACTGCGCTTGAAAGGCGGTCTGGTGTAGTAGCCGGTGCGATGGCGGAAATAGTGAAGAGGGCAGAGGAAAGGATCCTTATGTTTCGCGATGTCATACAAACCCTTTGGAAGTGTCCCTTTTTGCCGCATCCTTTGCAGAACACGTCGCGTGCGGGACACCTCGAACGAGGGTGTTTGTCGTACCCACAAAAGAAGCATTTATTGCACGACGAACTGGAAGCTGTGATGTCCGCAGATATGTTAGGACTGCACGGAGTTTCGCACACCTCTGTGGTGGCAGTGAATGAAGTTGTTGGAGGATTTTGATAGGATGAAGACTGTTTTCGGCCAATTCCAGAGATCTTACTCCATCTAGAGTTTTCTTTCCGGCAGTCTTTGTCGAATTTGGTTAGATAAAAGGCCACTAATAAAGACATCTCTAATGGCGCCATCGCGGTTTTGTTGTGCAGTAACCGCTTTGAAAGCACAGTCTTTAGCCAGAGACTTCAGTTTCTGAGCAAATTGATCGAGAGTTTGTCCACCCTTTTGTTTACAGGTCGCCAGAAGCTGGTAGGCGAAGATTTCGTTTTTGGTGTTGAATATAACTTCCTAAGCACCTTAATTGCATCTTCGTAAGCGGTGCATTTGCTCATGCACTCCCAAACAGTCGGTGAGACATAGTTAGTCAGGACACTCAATTTTTTCGGCTTGAAGTCTTCGATAGTGGCCACAAAGTTCTCGAATGTGCATAACCAGTGATTTCATTGTTTGGAAGCGTCCGGAGCATTCGGATCCACATCAAATCGCTCTGGTTTGAGGATTCGATCCATTCTGAGTTATAGAACGAGTAAATTGTCGTGATTGGGATATAGACGAGTTTGTCACTACGCAGTAGCCCAACAGCCGAGGAGAATGAGAAATCGAGTACCCTAGAATTGGGCTCGTCTGGGGGAGAAAGAAGGCTCAATTACTCAATCAGCCAAAAGATGACGAATTTCTTCCTGAATAAACCTTTTATCAACATAAGTTTGTCGACGAGATATTGTTGCGATTGGCTTACAGTCCCGGGTTAGATTAGGAAATAAATAGGGAAGTTCGACGCAGGCGGAAGAAACAGAACACGGTGAGAACGTAGGTTTAGGTCCACCCTAGGGAATTTTGACGCTTCTGTGTAAGCGAAGAAAGTCATGGCCAAGTAATATGTCAGCACACAAATTTGGCAAGATCGATAGCCTGAACTTTTCGTAGACGGTACCTTTATATTTAATTGAGATGAAACCGTGTCCCTGTGTGGCGCTTGTTAGAGCGGTAGTGGCCATAGATATTTTGGTGCGATAGTGGTGGATTTTCCAATGGTTTTTTAAGTACTATCGAGGATTAGACGTAACTCTCCGAACTACCCGTGCCAATTAAGGCTTCGAAGTTTGGCCCATTCATCTGTGGTACAACTACTGCGCTTGAAAGGCAGTCCTGGTGGAAGCCACTGACAATCACAAAAGGCGAATGGTTGTTGATTTTAGCCAGACGCGCAAAAACATTTTTAAACAGCACAGCATGCGATCGGCAATGCAACTTGACAATTGCAGTTTAGACGGTTCTCGAAAAATTGCGAAGTTATGTGGTTGCAATGTGCCTACGATATCAACGGCACAGTTTCTTCGTGCAGCTGAAACTGTGCAGCAGAAGGATCTGACGTTTGAGCCTCCCTTCAGAGTATGAGGCAACCGTCGGTTATATCAGAATTACTAGTAAAGATAATTCGAATGTCCCCGTGTGCTCCACAGGATGGCGATGGCAAGGACGGTGACTTGAGCCTGGGTACGAATAAAAAGCTAGCATCCTTGCACCGCCTCCTACCGCACTCGTTTGCCTCTCATCCGCCTGCGCCTGGTGTCATGACAACATCAAGAACATTGAGGGCTGAGCTGGGTCAGGTGACACACACACACACACACACACATAGTATTCGAGTCTGCCATACCCTGATCGGGCAGTGATCAGGAGCAGGAGGCTGACTGGTGCACTGGCCCGCCCTCTGTGCTGCATTTGTAAGGAAAGCGCAACCCGAATAACGGGTACCATGTCCCGATCTAGCCCTCCTGTCCATCCCTTGAATCTACCCTGGATTGCCTTTGGGAGGGCTAAAATGAATGAGGGCAAATCTGCATGTCCCAGTTTCTTGTTGCAAAGAAGACGTAGACACGGTTTATGGGACACAACTTGCATAAGCCTGAGCTTTCGGATTCGTACAGGAAGCCATCGTCAGAGAAAATGAGAGAACAGCTAGAATTGGCATGTGGCACAGTCCAGCTACGTGGAAGAGGGGGTTGAATTCTTGATTGGTTGATTCCACGCTCAAGTTGTCTCCCGTTTTGTCTCGGGTTGCATCCTTGGCGTTCTGGCCTGCTGATTTATACCGTGACGTGCGTTCTAATCGTGGCAGGATGCGTATCTGGAAGCGAGTTGGGTCGTGCGTCTTCATCGCGCGAACGGAGGGCAAAATAACAGGGCGGTCTTTCCAAATGCCTGTTGAGGCGATTGGAGTCTGACATCCAGGCCTCTAATAGTTCTCGCACCCTCTTAGTGCTGAGTCGTGCCATGATCCGCGTGCACGTGAAGTTAAACTCGTGGCCTTCTGCTAGAATTTGGGCAGCGATTTGGGACAGTGGGTCGCTTTTCTGCACTGCTTGTTTGCGCTTTGTTATTCGCGAGCTGAATTGTCGTCCGTCCTGTATAAAGACAAGAACAGTCGCGACATGGCACTTTATAAACGACGCCAGACTGTTAACCTACCTCTATTCGGTTTTTTATTTGCATGATCCGCGAACGCATGGTAGCTGTCGCAAGATGAACAATATCCACGCCGGGCTCTGCCACGACACAATTTCATGTACGGCAGAGGGTTTCAGAGTGTTGGTGGCTCTCCTCTGTATGTTCCCCGTGGGCACGCACGGAGGCAGCGGCTGACACACGCCGAGATGATAAGGGAGACGCCGTGGCTGTGTACTCAAACAATCAAGACTACTACCATTCCCCCACCCACTATTTCCTCGATGCTAGACTTAAACATGCCAAACATGATGAAGAAGTGGATCCGACAAAGCAAAGGGAGACCGGAATGGCCATTCCTGGCTTATTAGCCGTCATCAGCCAGTCATACCCATCTTCTCCTATAGGAAGCCGAAGACCTAGAGTAATACTAGTGTTGTCCCAGTAATCAAGGTTGTGTCTTCTTTACACGACATTCTATTAATAGGAGTAACACGTTTTTCGCAGGCTTCAAATGTTTCCGTGATTGAGAGGCATCTGTTTAGAAATGTAACACGAATTTTCATAGTTTTTGGCTTTTATTCCTAAGGGCCATATTCCCTTCATCAGTTGTGCCGTCATATCTCCAAAGCCTTTTGTGATAAGTTCGAGCATGAAGTCCAAGTTTCCGGGGCCAGGAGTGTCCCTCCCTCTGCAGGAGTCTGACCAACCGAGGAGAAAGCGGGGTGTTTGCAGTGAAGGGTAGGGGAGGGTGGGCAAACATACCCCTCACCCCCACCTTTCGTGCCTCAAACCGTAAGCGCTCTCCTGCTGCTGCGTGCGCTTGTCTGAAAAGTGGTTTCACCTAGGGGACATGGTGGCGTCACTTTTGACTCAGACACATCGCCAAATCGCATCCCAAACGGGCTTAACTCGGACAGGTTGGGGACAGTTAATCCTATGCACCACATCCATCCCATTGCAGCAAATGTAGCGGACTAAATTTAACCGTACTTTTACGGGGTTTGGTGTAATTTAACCTGCACTGCGGACGGTTTCTGCTCCCTTGTCCAGTTTGGCGAGGCCCTATACGTCATCCATTCTGGGAACCATTGTGAAGCATCGATAGGCGTGACTACTTGCGAGGGAATGCAGTTCTTTTCAGGAATCGCTCCGCATTGCCCCATCTAACCACGGCATTTAAATCACCCTCATCTACGTTCTAGTCAAATACTCCATTACTAAAGCCTGTCAAGAGGGAAATTGGGAGAAATTATAGTATAGTAGTCGCGGATGGTTTGCCTTATTTTGGTCAGTTACTGTTCACTCCCGTTAAGCTTGGCTTTGTCTTACCAGCCAATTGTGTTGATTGTGGAGTGCGAGAGACAGAGAGCGAGAGAGAAACGCAGGGCAAATTGGATTCACTGGCTATGCGGAAGTCAAGCAGCGCCTGCCCTACCGGGGGCAATGTTAAGCGGACCTACGCCTGTCGAACGTGGTCAGCCTCCGGTGCGTTTGCACGTCCAACAGCTGGGTCAAGCGAGCAGGTCTGCGCACGTTCACTCCCCGCAGATGCACGTGACTCCGCGCCAAAGTTGCGTGCGTCGTCCGCCAGCGAGCGGACTACGGGTTAGCTTAGGCAGGCAGGCAAGCTCTGCAACTGCGGCCCCTTTGATCTTAACTCCGGCGCCTCTGGGTCTGCCTTTAGTCACAGTGATAGGCCGGAAAGGGTACCGTACGGTATTCAAAACAAGGTATCCAAACAACGGTGTACGGATGGGTTTTGCACTTCACTACGATGCGTGTAACCATTAAAATTCAGGGGCGCGAGTTTGTGGCTGAATTGGAGCTCGAACCGGTCCATCTTCAGAAAGACGGGCGTCCAGGATACACTGTCACTAACAATTTGAGGGGCATCATATTGTCTCTACAGCTGCAATGCATGCAAATAGATTTGATTGGCGTGTCTGGACAGCCGTACTTTGCCCTATGGCTGCCTGATATAAAAGCTAAAACGTTTGAAGTAAATGGTATTCGAAGTAACCATCGTCATGTCATTCAGTCTGTAATTCATTCAATTATCATCCTGCACTCTCAAAAATGGTTTATTAAATAACATTATTCAGAAACTTATAATAAATCAGAAGTCAGCTTATGGCAAACAATTGTTTTCAGTAATTCTTCATCAGACCAAACATTTGCAAGGGAAATTAACGGTGTACATAGCAATAAAAGTTTGAATAGGTAGAAAAATCAATAACTATCTAATACGGGCGCTGATTGGCCAACACGGACTATGTCAGGTTGCGCATGTAGGCCACGTCAGCGTGTTTGTTGAGGGATTGTCGCTTGTTGGTAGGGGCGAAATCCTATCGCCACCTGGTGTCGGTTTAGGCCATGGAAGTGACAGAGCTTGTGTCAGAGTCTTCTGAAAACACAGCACTGGATTTGCTAGCCTTATAGCTACTGCTTCGGCACTTGCAAGCATCCGTTGGCGTAGGCCTTTGGGAAAATTACATGGTGTCCTCTAGACCACCTGAAAGGCTTCGTTAGTATCGACTCGATGATTCATATCGACTAGATGCGCGAGAATAGCACTCTAGATCGATCTAGTTTCACCTTTACTTAGCCAGGTCGGTATGTGCTCACGTGATTTGTCAGTTGGGGACAGGATTTTACGTCAACTTGGCGTAAAAACATTTGTGGCAGTACGGACTGCAGTATATATTAGGTTTAATTCCAAGTTCTGGGCGATACCCACATGCCCATTGATCTGTGTAAACCGTTCTCACTCGCAGACCTGAGCGAAACAACCTTCTTAGCGGGACTGACAGTTAGCTGCTGTAGTTGACTAACCTATTCCTAAAAGCTTGGTGTAAAAATTCCTTATATTTGGTAGAGTATTAAATGGAAAATATGAAGCGCAGTTTAGAGTAAGAAATTGCGTAAGTGCACAGCCTGTTTACAAAGTTTGTCGCGGTTGTCATTGTCTTAAGTGAGAAAATTCGAACAGAAATGCAAATAAAATAGGCAAGTAAGTCAGTTTGACACTTTTCACCTAGATGCTGTACCTTCGTCCTTTGGTGACTGTTTGGCAGGTTTGGCCACCACTTACTGCAGTGGAGGCTAGTGAGGCTCCGTAGGGCTTGTTGGGTTTTGTAGGTCTGCTGTGTTCTCTTCGTCATTTACCCTTAAGGATACTCCAACTTATTTTGGAACGGAGTCGCCTTTCTTCTTCTTGGATGAAGTCTGGTTTTTATGATTTCACTGGAGGCCACGACTCGGGGTTAGATTGCAACGTGGCAGCCTGCTCTGGTTTCTTAATACCGCCTTGACACCAGAACCAAGTGATAACGAGAGAGAGAAACAGAGAGTCTACTATCACTTTAATCGCATTCCCGTGCAACATAATCTCGGTACTCAGTTTCCGGTTGGAATCGACGTGCACAGCGTCGACAATAACGGTTACACTAACACCTTCATTGTGGTTGTCTTATCGTAGGTTGAAGGCAAATAATAACCAAGCGCTTCGTATACGGGTGGAAGTTTATATGTCCGTTCGTGGAATCGGCGGCAGAAAGCCAGAATTCCAATCCCAGTCGCTCTGATTCTATCTTGTTTACCCCTGGGATGTTCGCTTTCCATACATACAGCCCACCTAGTTTCAAGGATTTTGCTTTCTTAGTTTAAGCACCGATTAAATACCACGCGAAACCGATGTACCCTCCCTTATTACAATCCGCGCTTTTAGTAATATGTGTATAGTACGCGATTGTTCTTCAGTGGCTGATGGACTTCGGCCCACTTTATACATCTCATATCAGTCAATGACGAAACACCTTGGACATCCTGATCTATGTCCAATTTAAGAAGTAATGTGTAAGGACACCAAAAAGCAGAAATCTTCTGAAGTTGCACTTGAACACAAAGCACGAATTAAAACTTATTGGATTTGCATCATGTCTTTAGCACTGACAGTGCAAATAAAAACTGGTTCTGTGCAAAGACTAAATAAAAACTAACTTTCGAACGCCGACCGGGTTCGTAGATCGCATAGCGATTTCTAGGAGTTCCTTCTGTGGGGCCGTGACAATATGTACCCTAAATATGGGAAGAAGTTCAAAAAAGTTTGTTTTTGCTAGCTAAGTACTCTTTGGTGTTGCTACTCTGCATACTCCTAGGAAAATACGTAGTTGATTGCCGCATTCGAAGTCTCTACCTTATCCACTGAATAGTCACCATCTGTGCAAGTAAATCTACCCTGCTATATTTTACTGGTAAATGAAAGCAGATGAGTTCCGTGAGCTGTTTGTGAAAGTTCTTTATCAGGTGTCTTTATCCCACGACAAAATCCGGCATGACAAAAAGCTCTTGGCTCAATGGTTAGGGTGTTAGGGTGTTAGACTCTGATCCCACATGGGGCGAGTTTGAGGCTCGTGGGGGGATTGTGACAGGGCGTAACTGTCTGACGCCCGTTAATGGGCCAGAAATGGCCATTCCTGTCTCCCTGGTCTTTGCCGGAACTAGTATCTGCCTAAAGTAGCAGCTGCTATGGCTGTCCGGGCCTGTGTCGAGGCCCAAAGCAGAGAGGGACAGGTGAGTTCCGTTAGCGGTCGGCGAACGGTCATCAACGAATAAATTTAAATGTCAGTCAATCCTGCAATGTTTTCTTGAGTAATGAATACATCCAGGTGCTAGCTCATACCAGACATAAAAAGTGAAATAATCTTTACTTTCACCCTCCCTAACCTTAACTGAAGTAAAATGCTATCACATTTGCCATAGCTGTTCACTTTTAGCATAATGAGGTTCAATGGGCATGCAGCTACTCAGAATCATTTATGATAAGAACAAAACCAGTTCCAAAATTCGGAAGATGATTTGGCGTCCATAAGGTTGTTTTCGATAAATTCCCATCCGGCCTTTACACTTATATGGCGGCTGCTTCTAGCTACAGCAGAAGCAGCTGCCATGAGGCTACGCCATGTAATAAATACATTTGCGGTGGCACTGACCTGTGCACTCGAATGACAAATACGTGAAGTAAATTCTATTCCACCTCTCGATTAAGCCTTAAAAACTATGAAGAAACTAAGATGATCATATGTGAAATGCTCCCTTATGCAGATCAATGTTCAAATTTCAAAATCAGCTGAAAATCCTGCAACCTCCCTCAGAGTTCTTTGGAAACGCTTGTAGTAGATGCCTGCATTTTTTTCAAAAACATTTTACACCAGAAAGCTCTCCCAGTAGACTCTGCCTTCATTTTGTTTCGCTCTGATAAGGATGTAAGTGCAGCTTTCCAGAGGAGAGGGAGAGTCCTTACGTTCGAGGGATCTTGTTTTTGTCTTAATTTAGGTTACAGCAGCCCTGAATTTTGGACAAACAGAAATATAGCGCGTGACATTCTGCGCAGTACAAATTCCTGACCGTCATTCTCTTGGCTTCTACTTGAAGAGAGCGAGAGCCAGAGAGAAGGGTAGATGGAGCACGTAGAGCAAGTGTTGAAATTTTAATCTTCTGCAGTGATCCATCATAATTTTAAGTAAAAAGAGGCGTCCGACTGGAATCCAACTGATCTTTCCTTGTACACCTTTGCATGACGAGATGCTATTGATGTAAAAGAAGTTGGTTGTTCAAGGAGGATAGTAGTTTGCACCGTAAGTGGTGCGGGGGAGACTGCAGTTAATGTTTCCCATTAACTTGACATCGCCGGACAACGTCGATTGGCGCGAGGGTATAATGCGCACTCACTAAGCTACTGCACAACTAATGCACATTCCAATTTTCCTCACAAGGGCGGATATTAGACTGTTACTTACAAAGTTTACTTCTACTGTCCCAAAAAATTACTCTCCAAATTTTTAGCAGATCAGTCCAAACACAGCAGGGAACACAACAGTGAACATCTCTCTGCCACAATGGAATAACTGTGTAATGTGTGTGAAACTGTCAAAAGTCAGCAAGTATTATGCAAAGACGCCACGCTATACACTCTACTAACAACATGCGTGCTAAGTATATGCCCAATCTGCCACTGTTGTACTGCTGCGAGAAGGTTGGCTCATCAGTGGATCCCCATAATTCACCTGTGCCTCGAGTTGTGACACTGTTGTTTCTTAATTTTCCCAGAAATAAAGCAAAACTAGGTTACCTACTAGAAAGATGACGGAGGACCCTGAGAGACACACTTATGAGCTAAACTCCTCGCCACCATATAATGCAGCAGTAAAATATCGGCTGATAAAACCTCTGGGCTTTTCCGTAGCAATTTTTCCGTCGATATAATGTAGCACATAACCACCTATATATAGATTACATTGATCCATCGCGTGTCAGCTATGACTTTTGTGCTCTCCGTAGGAGGGTATTTTCATTTCTATTGGAAGTCCTGCGTGCAATGTTCATGATAAAATTCAAATTTTGACTTAAGCATACATATTTGGACAGGCTATTTTGACTAATTGAGTAAATTGAATAAATACAAAAGACTATAGTTTCGAAAACTGCTCTGTCAGTTAATCTAATGGAGCGAAATAGTCACTAAATTTGGCTTTCTCATGAGTAAGTTTCTATCGAAGAAATTTCCTATGCTATAAGGTATGACAGAACAAATGTTTTTATTAATATGCATAGTGCTATGGAAGCATTCCAAAATAAGTAGCAAAAATGGAAAAAATAATCCCTTCCAGAACTGAAAAATGTTGTCCAAAGTTGCCCAAATGGAAGTGAAGCCAACTTTTAAGAATAAAATTTACTTTCATAAACAAGCAGCAATTAAAGCTCTAAAAATTAGGCTAAGCCAGCCTGTGAAATTTCTTCACACACAATGCAGTGAAAAAAAAGGTTTCATCGCATTTTCCTTAAACAGCACCGCTGATCTTGGCGTTTAAGCAAAGTGCCCGCATATGTAACCGCAAAGTTATTTTCAAGGACGCCTTGCTGAATGAAAGTCATCTAGATATATATTTTTTAAACTATACGTTCGGCTTATGCGTTATTTAGAAACGCAACAGACAGCAGCATCAAAAATATTTTAAAAAACTGGCCAAATATATTGCCAATCCTTTTTGCATTTGCAAGCGTATAACAGATCGTGGAATAAATCCACTTGTGCGGAAACTAATCCATTAAAATAAGATATGTAAGTTCTTTCATTTCCAGTGCAATTGAGTCGTTCATTTTCAGGTATTTAAAAATTGGTCAAAAGTCTTCAATTTCATTGTGACATTATCTTGGAAAAAGTTAATATCCACAGCAATTCTAATAAAACCACTTTATAAAGGGTTTACCATGTAATGAAATGTTTATCTTCTAATCTTAGGAATAACAATATCCGAGTTACCTTGCGGACGTTCCGCTTACTCGACATTGCGGTTTGCTGTTTTGAGGCATTTCTAAATATGAGCCACATGGCCATCATTACAAGAACTTGTATCCAAAAACTCATTTTCGGCATATAGCCTTCATTTTTATCGTATTTTTTAAAGGTTTTGATGTAAATGTTGAGCAGAAGCGCAATTTACCAACTTATCAATGAAGCCAATGAAACCGAGTGAAATTATAACAGACTTTATTCCACGGTATTCAACAAATAGTTATCCACTACTGATAATATGTGCAAAATATTTTGACTAAAGAAAATATATTTTTATATAAAGAAATTGGTTGCTTTACGTTTTTAAATTTGCAAAATATTTTAATTTATTGTTCTAATTTATAGCTTATGTTTACGTCTCCAGAACTTGTGGACTATCGAGCCAATTTTTTTCTTTCCAAACACTTAGTTCGTCTTTTTTTAGTTTTAAATTTGCCTGGTGTTGTTGACTGTTATTTCTAATTTTTCGTAAATGAGTTCACACCGCTATGCAAGCAATGATTACATTTTTAAAAACTTAGGCAAGTTGCATGCAGCACTCGCAGTGTTATTACGATTGGTTAAGCATCGCTAGTGTTTTAACGATGACATCTGCTGTGTCACCGTCGAAGTACGTCCTTTTGAAATCCCGAAGGAAGAACACAATTGAAAGGGCGAAACTTTTGGATCCACCGAGAGGAGGGTTTTATTGTGTACAAATCCCGGAAGAACTGTCTCGGGTAGCTGTTGTCGCTGGTTGATTTCCAGCGCGCTCTTTGTTCCGCCTCGGGCGGCAAGCCCTGGCATTGGGAGCGGATTAGCGTGTCCTCGCTTCCCGGTGTAGCTGCAACTCTCCCCGTGTCAGGGGTGACAATGGCTAATAAGAGACTGCGCGTTCTCTTATAGCCTGGTTTGCCGAATTGGGGTAACGTCACGCGTCCGGCTGTGCGCACCTCTTGTGTGAGGGCGGACCGATAGCGTGACGTGAGAGTTCATCCGGGCCGCTTGGTAGGCATTATCCTAACACAGTATTTGGTGCGCGTCCACGTCCGGTTTAAGGTCATTGCTTGGGGGTCAGCTCAGCGAATGCTATTAAACAAAGGAATCATTGTGGTGGTCAGCGGCAGGCTCGACGCCTTAGGAGAGCTGACAAGGCTGCTGGCCTTTGGCCAGGCTCCCATCCTAACACGCAGCACTGTACTTCGAAATCCCTACAAAAGCTCACAAGAGCTTGTTGACAACTCATCTTGAAATGCAGATCTAAATATTAATAGTGCGCACGAGAGGTCAATTATAAAGGAACCCTGTGAGTTATAGTTGGACTGAACGGGGCTTTGGCTAGCCTCTTAGTTTTCCTTGAAACGATTAGGACATATGCTAACGAAGTCCTTGGTTTAGCAGGGCAAGAACCCGTCATCAGTACACATGCACTTCTTGTTCAGCCTTAAATGAATGACTTTCATTTACCGTAAATGCGTGATTATTGCCATTTTCCCGATTCCTACCAGAAAACTATCCTTTTCTGTGTAATACTGCTGATTTTTGCGTGCAATAAATTTTTTTGCATTTTTCAAAGATTTCACCCAAATGCAGCGCAAGCTTTACACTGCAGCTTGCTCAATGAGAGCATGTCTTATTTAAAGACTGGCCTCATAATAATGTGCCATTAAACTATTTAAAATAGTCTAGTCGACTAGTCGACCAGTAGTTCCGAAGTAAAAAAAACATTTGTTATTTCTGACAGTCGTAGGCTCTTGAAATTGAGCCGCCATTTTTGGTTTCCTCCCCCTGTATATACATGCCTTATAAATACATCGTTTGGCCCAGTACGCCTTTCAGAAACCTATTTTTACCCCCTCATTATTGATATGAACTATAAAAATGAAGTCATCGGCCCTAGCAAGGATTTTGAGGAAGTTTAATTTGGCCTAAAATTTGCAACCGATTCGAGGACGTTTCTCCCCGATCTCGACAACTGCAGTATTTAGCAACTGCGAGTAGCGAATGCAGGAACTTTCTACTTCCAAATATAATATATATGTCCGTAAACGAACTCTCAGTTGGTTTTGCGAATCAACTTCAGGTTAATGTCGTTTTGTCTGGACGTAGTATGTCTTTGGATGGAAAACACTTTGGAATATTTTCTTCACCATTTTGTATCATGTACCTTTTCCCATTTTAACTGGGCAAATATCGCGTTCCTGTTCCAAAAGAACCTTTTTGTAAGTGCAACCCAGACTTATTCTTAAATTATTTGAAGTGGCTACAGAAAAAAAGAGCCATGTTTTGCCTGGGACTCAAGAAATTAATACCCATAGAGCAGTGTAAGGTATATGCTATACCTTCTTTATTGGGAATTTCTGTACATGTACTTGAGAAAAGGTGATCCAATTCACCTGGTGAGTGGCAACTATTGTTAAATTTGAAAATATGTACAAACAAAGGTTAATAATTCATTTTCCAAAGTTATCGCAATTTTCTCGTTTAGTCCCTCACGCAAGGCGTGTGTATGCATCGCACTCATCGCAAAAAATTTTGCTACTCACCTCTAAAACCAAACGATTTTTTCAAAATGTCATAGAAGTCCTGCTACGCTGAGCTTATATGACAGATTAGAACCACGTAAACATTTTGTCAAGTGATTTATTAACGTGCCCTCTTAGAAAATACCTGAAAATTCGGAGATTCCCAAGTGCAATGCGTTACTTTAATGATATGCGGCTGGCGCATTTCAAAAAAGATGAAGCAAACCCTGATTTTATATCCATGAAATAACTTAATCATAGATCCTTGGTTGGCGTTCTCTGTGACTAAGCAACACAGCTCACTTGTTATAAACTTTCAAAGGATACGGCTGTGAGTGCGCAAATGGACTTGTAATGCCAACTAGAAAGAAGCAAATCAATTTAATGCAGTTTGTACGTAGTAGAAAAAGCAAACAGAAGAAAGTAAAAGGCCAGCGAACGTATTTACTGAAAACAAATCTTTGTTGGAACAAAATAAAGGAAATAAAAGCCAATTCTTCGTTCCATGCTTACAGAACCAAAAGGTTGCCAATTCCAAAATTCATAAAATTAAGCAAAAGCTAGCAGCGGGATTAGAAACAAAGTCGATCCTACTAGATCTAGTATAACTGCATATCGTTTAAAATGGTTATCTTTATAAGGCAGCAACAGGATGTTTGGATAAGGTTGGGGTTAATAATTCAGCAGACTATTCCCCAACGACCTTTTTACGAAAACACCGAATTCAAATATATGTGAATTATCACACCACTTTCTTTATAGAAATGAACTTCTTTCCTTCTTAAAATAATTTAAGGAATTGTTTTTTTTAAATTACAATTAATTACAGACATACCTTTAAATGCCAATAGATTTATCGGCGCTTTCTGTGTCTTCATAAATCAGAATCTGTTCAAAGTTTAGAGCAAAACTATTAAAATATTAGTGTTCCAAAAGTATATCTCTACATGATTAAGATTTTTTATATGACCAGCTTTGGTAAAGTCCTTCTAAAACTTGATGTGGTTAATCAAAATGCGCTCAAAGTTGGTGTGTTGCAACCTATAATTTTTTAGAACTGAAATTGTTCCTTATTCCTGGAAATAAATGCGATTCCCTGACATGGGCTTACCTTGCATTTGAGCAGCTTCGAACTAAATTTTACGGTTCTGGATGGGATATGCTTAAACGTTCTTTTACTTGTTTGGGGGCACCTCCGTAGCACAGCGCATCCGAAAAAAAGATTGGTTCTGTCATACTTGATAGCATAGAAAATTATTTTCATACAAGACTACGCCCACTTTCGCCAAAACAAATGCGCATCACCCCTAAAAAACTTATCCACAGGGGCAATTTTCCCGAATAAAAGGGTTTCCTGGGATTGCATCCCCTGATTGGATCAAAACACGTAGACAAATATGTAGTAAACTAGCAAGTCAAATGTCTTAATGACCGTTGCACGATTTCCTAGACGTACTAAACATATATATTCTAGCTACTTTACAGAAGTTAACCGTCCTAACTAAATAATTTTCGGACGTATCGGCTATGTAAATTCCTGAGACAGCTGAGTTAGCCTGAGGGACAAAGTGAGGTGTCGAAGGTCTTGACATTTCACCTCAGAGCAGCAGAGACGTAGCCAAAAATATGGTATAAGTTGTTGTCATATGTATAGCAAAGGGATGTTCACAGGTCAGCTCAAGAAGTCGTCTTTGTCTTTGCGAATGAGTGCAAAATGCCCGAAAATGGAGACTGATATGACCATTCCTGACCTGGTAGTCGTCATCAGCCGATCATACCCAGCCCTAAATGTTGCATTGCTCGCGACTTAAATTTGCAATCATTTGATTAAACAAATGCCTTAAATACTGACCCACAAGCTCTTTGTCTTGGCGGCTTTGGTACGGTACTCGTAGGTCGGTCGCCTCTTTAGCAATCAGTACCATTGAGTAGTCTTGAGGCTCACTCTTACTTCAAGGAGTTGTCTTTCACTTGGTGTATTTGCAAGGGTCTCGGTCGATCGGCCTTTCCATTATCTCCAAATGGAGGCGCCAACTAAAATCTCGCAAAGGACAGCAATGTAAGCAAACAGAACGCAAGTTAGATTCTGAATTACTCTATTTGACTGAATTTTCAGTGGAGTTATGAAATTCAACAATCTGACAAGTATAATTCGAAGGCCAGTAATGTCACTATTGAGACTGCGTAAGATAGACGGTATGTCGTTCACAATTATGCCATCCATTAATGCCTAGTTGGTGCGTCCCTTAATCACCGGAATGGAGTCGCGTTTATAAAGTTGGTCAAAGGCCTCGAAGCCTGTGGGACCCCCTTCCCTCTCAAAACGGACAAATTGCAAGTTTGAGATCCTGTGCAGACCACCTCAGAGCATTCCTCCATCAGACACTCGAGACTCGGATGTAGACAGTTCTGGGTGCACGAAGGTAGCAGAGTTGTACAGCCGACGTCCAGTGTCAAAACATCGGGGTAATAACTCATTTTGAGTTGAAAGTCTAACTTACGGGGCCCTAAGTTCATCCGAAACCTTATATCACAAATTCGGGACATATCCACACGAATGCAAGTACGCCATAATCGTCGAGACGAGGGTAACTGGCACCTTTTTATTATTCACACAGAGATATTGCCCATTCAAACATTTGTTCAGTTCCTGATCAACGGCATAGAAGGTCAGCTTAATGCATGCGAGTTTGGAAGCACTCCAATAACAGTCTGCATGATCATCGTCAGTTGTCAAGTCCACTAGCTGTCAGAAAGGGCACCATATTCTAGCATCCGAAGAAGACATGGAACGTAGTGGGGCGTTTTCTGGAAAACAATGCTGGAGTTTGCGTGTCTTCATCGGCTCTGAGTGACAATAAAGTTAACTTATATTCATAGATACCCCTACCCCCTAGTCCTGTAGTTTGTTTCAGTTTCTTTAATTTTACTTACATTTAAGTTAAGTTTGCATTTAGTTTATTAGTTGGTTCACTTGTTAATCAGTTTAATTTGATTTTTACTTTATAATATTTTTTAGTTTAGTTAGGTAACGCCAACTTTAGATACATATACGAAAATAACTACAATATACTCAAGACAACTATCTGAACTACCTTAAAATAACAAAAATGCACCAAAGCAACAATAATACTAAGAAGCGGAATAATAAACTTAACCCAGACTATAAAAATACGACTGATCTTGGAAGGCAGAATTCTCGGGCCTGCGATATACGGTATGGCCTATAATTCGCATACCGTCGTCAAGTCTACATGGAAAGTTTTGCAGCTCGCAAAGCGTTGACCAAACGGACCCACAAGTTATACTGTGCGAAAGGAAAAAAATATTTTTAAAAGGAGGCATATTTCCATGCATCAAGCATTATTTCAGCTGAGCGTAGGTGCCATAAATTATTATTTATTATCTAAGGACTAATTGGTTTACAGAAAAATGTCAAATCCTTAAAAGGACTGTAGGACAGGCTTATGATAAAAAGTCATTATATAACTGACAAAGATGATAGAAAATCTGATGAAAGAACAGATTAAGGACAAGTTATGAATATGATACACACTAATAGGTTGCTGACTATCCTTTAACGTTTATAACAACAGTAATTCGGGGAGGCATCAAGACAAGTATGTTTTCAATGTTTGTTTGATCTAAACAATTATTAAGGACGAACTTCTATTTCTGCTCCATTAAAAGATGATTCGCTGGCTTGTTTCAGTTGTTCTTGATTAAGGCAAAGATATTTTAAATGGGATTGAGTTCTGGACTGTACTGAGGCCGCAGGCAGAAAGGGTGGTTGTAGTCTTAAAAATCAGATTATAGCCGTAAAGTAAATTATTGTCATAGCTCCTTTTATCTGTGAGCAGGGGCATTTTCTTGTAGCACGGCAATCTCCATTCAATGCCTGTGAATGCTATTATAAACAAAGACACCTTTAACAATTCCGAGATATAGTTTGCTGTTCAAAGTGTCTTTGCTTTGACCGCCAGATTGGTCGCTCACCAAACTTGATCGCTATTCAAACTATAAGGCATCGATAGTTCCAGAATGTTGATGTCAAAGCAGTGCATCCTTTGCGGAGGTTTGTTCCGCATATGACCGCATGTGCTGACTTTGTAGACTTGTCTAAGAAGAGTACTTCATCGCAATAATAAATGCTCTGTTAAATTAAGGTCTGTGGGTAACGTATTCCTGAGCAAATAAGAAACGTTCCTTTATAAGTGTCCTACTTAAAAAGGGTTCAACCGTAGCCATCCGCTGATGAAGGCTAAATTCCCGCGTTCTTTTTGTCAGTAGGATCCAAGAGAACAGCAACAAGCATTCCTTGTTTATAGCCCTTACAGGAATATAATGGTAATTGTTAGCGTTCGGGGAAAAAAATCGTAATTCTATTTTGTTGAATACCGTTTTTGTCCAGGATTCTTCTTCTGGGCACGGTTTCATAGTTAATAATCCCGAATACTGTGGTCTTCCCTATATTCAACGTATTATTTAAGGAATAACGCGGCAGCCCTTCGGCTGCCAACTTTCGTAAGCGCACCAACACAGCTTCAGTTGACATCTTCACGGAACGACCAACACCGAAAAAGGAAAATATGTCGCGTGTTCCCGTTATATATTATGTCCACGCTCATACTTATCGGTTCGGTAGAGCAAATTTTGTCATGCAAATTTATTACTCCATTTCTTGGCCCAAAACTTCAAAGAATAACAAAAAATACTGGAATTCAGTTTTTTTGGCAAACAATTGCTTTCAGCAACTCTTCATCAGACCAAACATTTGCAACGGAAATTGACGCTGTACATAACAATAAAAGTTTGAATAGGTAGAACAATCAATAACTGTCTAACACGGGCGCTAATTGGCCACCGCGTACTATGTCAGTTTGCGCATGTAGGCCATGTCAGCGTGTTGGGTGAGGGATTGTCGCTTGTTGGGGGGGGCGAAATCCTATTGCCACCTGCTGTCGGTTTTGGCCATGGAAGTGACAGAGCTTGTGTCAGAGTCTTCTGACAACACAGCAATGGATTTGCTAGCCTTATAGCTACTGCTTCGGCTGTTGCAAGCATCCATTGGCGTAGGCATTTGGGAAAATTACGTGGTGTCCTGTAGACCACCTGAAAAGCTTCGTTAGTATCGACTCGATGATTCATATCGACTAGATGTGCGAGAATATCACTCGAGGTCGATCTAGTTTCACCTTTACTTAGCCAGGTCGGAATGTGCTCACGTACCCTCTTTTCGAGACGCCTCGTTGTACGGCCGATGTATCCCGCTCCACAGGAGCAAGTGAAAGAGTAAATGCACATTGATGTGGCCTTCAAAGGGAGTTTGTCTTTACCTCCCAATTGTAGGAGGAGAGAGTTCGTGAAGAGCACCCGTAAGTTCGCCGCTGGGAAAGCGTTTGTGATTGCAGTCCTCAAGCGTCGTCTGACCAGCTCGCTGGTTGCATCGCCTAAGAAAGGCAGTCTTATGAACACGTCTTTCTTTTCTGCAGTTAAGGTGACAGGCTTTTTGGCACGTTCACCAATATTTCTGCGGATGAACCTTTCCGGGTATCCATTTTCAATTAGTGTATGCTGCAGCTGTTCGAGTTCTGCTTCGACACTTTCAGGAGAACAGATCTGTCGTATTCTAGCTGCTAATCCTTGGACCAGATTTCGTTTTATATTGAGGGGGACAAAACTGTGGAAGTTAGTGTATTGTCCTGTCCAGGTTTTCTTTCGGAAAACCCTGCGTAGTATAGATCCATCCTCTTGCCTTCGCAGAAGGACGTCAAGGAACGCAATTTCATCGTCCACTTCAGCGTCAATTTCCCTTGCAAATGTTCGGTCTGATGAAGAGTTGCTGAAAACAATTGTTTGCCAAAAAAACTGACTTCTAATATTAACCATGGGAATATTTGCGGAACTTAGACAATACTGGAATTGTTCCTTGTTTCCGAAAATAAATGCGATTCCTTAAACCTGGACCCACTTGCACCTGAACAATTCGGGACACTTATTTTCCGGTTTTCCGGTTACTTTATACTTTATTACTCATTTTGGAGTTCCTGGGAAGCATAATGCACGATAATAAAAAGTTTGGTTCTGTCATACGCACAGCGAGAGAGCACAAGCATGCATACTGGCCGAACAAAGCAACATCATTAGGAATATTTTCTGAATGAGTTTCAAAACTTAGGCAAAAATTGGACTTTTTCTAAAGAATGGCAGCGTCATGCGCTAATGACCCCATTGGTATAGTCGGTAAAAGCAGAAAAGGTCAAAGATTGTTTTAAACTGAGCATAATAGGCGAACCGGTATACACGCGAGATAGTTACATACGAATGGACAGTAAGGGGAATGGCAGCTCAGTTTCCAAAGCCCGCAGTAGGACAGTAGTCATTTGTCCCAATAAATATAAGATCGTTCAAAAAATCTCCAAGAGCAGCGAGGCCCTACGAACCGAGCATCGAATTCCTTTTGCATATCCTAGGCCTTCTCCTGACGATGAAGATATACCTAGCTGTTATCTTGGCAGGTGTCTTGTAGAAGCCAGAGAGGGAGACAATCGTCGATGAAAGTTCACCGATTACTAATGGAACTCACTCGTCCAGCTTTGCCTTGAAGCTCAGTCTCGAACGCTGCCAGCACCCCATAGGGACTGGTAGTCAAGGCACAAAGCATTGGCGGCAGAGACAAGGGAAGCTGGGATATTCATTTCTGGCACTTTAGCCGTCACGAGCCAGTCCTATACAACCCCAAGTGGTGCCCCGGTTTCCCGTGTCCATGTCGGAACTGATATCCGCCGAGACCACTAGCCAATGCATGGCCGTCGGTAGGGCTCGAAAATAAGCCCCAAGGCAGCGGGGGACGATTGAGTTTCGTTAGCCAGCCGTGAACGTCCATCAATGACTGACATTTTATGCTGATCTAAACCGGCTAGACAACGAGTTCCTAGCGCAGTTTTTAGAGCTGTAGATTTCTGATCATAGATTTGCGGGTTTGAGCCTCTGGTTGGTCACCACCTGAGTTGGGTATGCCTGGCCACTAAGGCAAAAATGGTCATTCCAGTTTCTCTTGTTGGCAATGCTACCTACAGCGACAGGGATTGTTTTCGTAATTCAGGCTAAAAACTGAAGTTCGCTTCATTAAACTGGCAGGAAAATATGTCAGGCTTCGGCGTCCTCACACTATGCTAGGACCAGTAAGCATTTGGTGCAGTATCTCTGTACTGAGGATTGAGGATGGAGATCGTTTCAAGGAACTATTCTACGTTGAAGTGTGTACAGGCAAATCAATGGGAAAGTTGACAACATTATTGTGCATGAAGAAACACTGAAAACTTTACTCGAACAAATTCAAATTATCCTATGCTGAAACGATTTCGCAGTGACTTATGTTAATAGGTAAAATCCGTATCCATTTTCGACTTTAAAGACTCCGAAAAACATATCGCAGTCGGTAAAGCTAATAAAAAACCGTAGTCATTGCCATCTTCAGGCATCGTCCCATGTGGGAAGAGGATAAGTAGTGAGACGCCAGATGTGAGAAATAGTGTATTCGACACAGAGGTAGCCTAGAATACGTTGGAGGAAGCTGACAGTCGGAGGAATACGCAATCACGTACGAGCGGATCGGTGTATGAGCGTGAAAGTCATTAAAGTGAAACCCTGCTCGAGTCAGTGTTGAAGGTGATTGACCAGGTCGGATTGGGGTAGGTAGGCACCGGTGCATGCGCAGCCACGAGCGTTCGTGTGAAGTAGGGTCACTATAGACATCCACGTCACACTAATTGGCAGTTCTGGTGCAGCCAGCAATAAGGGCGCAGCTGACCGAGCAGCCGTAGCCAGGACAGAATAACCTGGAGTTCCTCGGATTAACGTTACAAGCGCCAACACCTACCTGCGTGTTCATATTGTCAGCGAATATGATGGGCATATATTAGTATGACTGAACATTTACACAGTATATTCACAGCACACTTATTGCCTACCTCACAAAAATATCCAGAGTGCTCACCACAGAATCCAATATAAGAAACCGTTCTGATGTTGCCAAACATTATTGCTATCGGTTCTTCCCTCAAATTGTGGAATGATGTCCAGTTTGTCCCCGCTGCATTCACCGTTTTCAAGCATGCATTGACTACCTGCCAACCAATCGCATGTCGGATCGATGAATCCGCATCCGGAACCCCGACAGTTCGACCCTCGCTCTCGATGACGTCCACCAGAAGTCTTAGCCAGCTTACGCACCGAGGGACACGGGTGGGATAAAAGTGAAATAAGACTTGCGGATAATCTACCTTACTGTTTTACCACGCCCACACTGGGACCCAGTGTCGAAACTGAGTCGAGGAGATTAGAGATGAGGGAGGGCATAGGCGGCTGGCGCGACAAACACACAACACGTACAATAGCAGCACATCTCGCTAGGTAGCCGCTCGTTTGAGAGTACCATTAAGGCTGCGTTAGGAAGCAGCCGTTGAGCCTGACATTCATACCACAGTACGCGACTCCACACAAGAAGATACACACTGGGCTGACTGTGGTTTCCAAGTAACCCTGCAAGTTACCCACTCTCCAAGCGCAACGCGATAGGTTTGAGTGCATCAGATTGTTTTTACTAAGGAAAGAAGTGCGCTAAGGGTCGACCTCACTCTCTCCTACACCGGAAACCCCGAAATACGCTACTCAAGGACATTTTCTCTGACCAAACTGGCCCGGAACGTTCGACGACTGAATGGACGTAGCTGGGTGTACCTGGAGTGAGACATTTTATTCCAGACCACAGTCTGCACCTAAACAAAGCACGTCATCTTGCCTGCAAACACACACACTCCCAGGTTACGCACGTACATATTGCAGAACACACGCAAGCACGACCCCTGCTTGTAGAGACCAATGCTCTTGTCCTGCAGCCAACACGCAAACCACATTGTTCGTGCCGGTAAAGTGAACGAAACGTTCCGTGTCAGCTAAATCCCAGCTCACTTAAGTGACAGGGATTTCCTTTGTTCTGGCCTGGCACACAGCATGGGGACTACATGCATCGAGTAGTGTTTTGGCTTATATATAAAACACTCACGGCAGCGATCCTTTAGGTCAGGTTTCTCAGGAGAAGGCCAGAGTAGTAAGAAGAATACATTCTCTATAGACGGAAAGGAGAATAGTAAGGATGGAGTCTATACTACCGGAGCGCACTTCTAGCCACGAGGCGGGCAAGGTCCGAGTTTCTGTTTGGCGATATTCATGCAAACGGCCACGGTTAGTTGTCATCGTTTTATGCAGCCTTGGAGGTGAGTAGTTGGACCGCGTGAGGTTATGCCGCGGTGTGGTTGCAGGCGAGACTGGGTATGCAAGTAGGTCGCGTCAGACATTGAGTGAGACGTGGACAGGGTGCGGACAGTCAGCGCGACTGCAGCCTTCGCGTGGTGAGTCAGTAATCACGGGTTCCCAAAGTGGCGCTAACGCCCATTATACAGTTGTGTGTGTGGGGGGCACGTCAAGCAAACGGCCTCTGCATCCAATCGAAATACCAGTTGGTAGGCAGATTTATACATTGATTTTATGCTGATGCGAAACCGGAGAGAGCCGGACAGGCAATATGTGATCGCTGGAAAAAAAGGATAGTTATCGGGCCGGCGTTTCTGATTCCTGCCCGATTTCATCGGCATTAGACGCGGACTGCCAATTCACGACCACACCAATTCCAACCTGCAGAGGTGATCACGATAGCAGCTAATTGTAATATAAATTTGCTTGCATGGCCCCTGCGGACTGTTAATATTGTGAACTTTGTGTTTCTACCACGGCCTGCCATTGTCTCTGATGGCGCTTTCAAGCGAAAAGCAAAAACGTCAGGTTGTTTGATTTTTGCTTCGGCGATCGCATGATCTTCTTAAAAGCTGACTGGAACTCACCCGTTCGCTGCATTAGGGAATTTATTCCAAAGACACTTCATAGCATTTTTTCCTTGCAACAACTTAAAGCCCTGCACCTGGATCTATCACGGCGTGCACAAGGCCGCCACTTTCTAGACTGTCTTAGGCCAAGGAGTCCGAATAAATGAATTTTGAATGCGGCACGCCGACTTAGGCGGGATCGAGATTGCCCTATCTATAAGCCGTGTGTACAACTGGCAACAAGGCAAGTTTGTAGCGCGCAAATTTGTTCCTTTTTAAGTCGCTCTTGCCATGGAAGCAGGCTGGCTGGGAATGGCGAGAATACGGTAGGTGCCGATAAAATCAGCTCCACCATAAACTTACTCAAGTGCAACGTACCGGTCGTGTGCCCGCGGTTAAAACGAACTGAAACATTGATCTGTATAGAGTTGTTAAAATAACCCCCAAGGCTTACCTTCACCCTTAGCCTAAGCGTCACCATGACCCTTATCTTACTTCCAAGTCTAATTCCCCTGAAGTTTGGCGCAAAGCTACATCTCTTTTGGATGTTCCCTGTTTCTAAGTCATGAGTTTTAAGGCTTTCAAACATTCACTTTCAGAAAGCGCTATAGCACAAAGCTTAACCTCAAATGTCATGTCGGACTCCTTGACAGTTCTTTTTTTACCTAAACTTTCTAAAAGTTAAGACGAGAAGGTCAACCAATTAATCCCTCCGGTTAAAACATATTTATGACTTTTTATTAACAACGGGAGACGAGGATAGTGCGTAGGCAGGCACTAGTGCTTCCGTGCTAACAGTCGCGAAAAGCTACAGGTTGAGCGTTGCACCCAGAGTTGGGCCAATACAGACTCCCCGCTTCTGTCCTTATAAACAGATAATAAGCGGAATATCCATGCGTTAACGTAGATGTGGCAGTTTTACAGCCCAATTCCCCCAAACACCAGATGCCAAAAATGAGGTCTGGCGGTGGAAATCTTGGTCGTCCAGTCGCGCTCGACGCAGCGCAGTGGCTCTCGACCGCATGCGACGCGTAAACTTTGCCCTCGTGAGAGTAGGGCACACACACGCACTACAGACTGGTTGGGCCAAACATCGTCCTTAGGCTGACTCACACAAAGCACGCTCTGTGGCCCTTTGTGACTATTCCCGCATTGACGAACATTTGGGATTTTGCCCGTCAGCGTGCGGATGCAGGCAGCGTTGTTGGCCGCCGTGACGACCTCATGCTCTCACACGGCCCTCATGGTCGATCGCCATACCGGACCGAGTGGTAAATTTCTCCCAACTCTTCTGAACAGAACACCTTGTTCCTAACAATCCGGCTTTTCATTAGAAGTTAATATGCAAGTTTTAGGAAGCATTTCAGAAGAAGAAGAAGATGAAGAAGAAGAGGAAGAAGAAGAAGAAGAAGAAGAAGAAGAAGAAGAAGAAGAAGAAGAGGAAGAAGAAGAAGAGGAAGAAGAAGAAGAAGAAGAAGAAGACGAAGAAGAAGAAGAAGAAGAAGAGGAAGAAGAAGAAGAAGAGGAAGAAGAAGAAGAAGAAGAAGAAGAAGAAGAAGAAGAAGAAGAAGAAGAAGAAGAAGAAGAAGAAGAAGAAGAAGAAGAAGAAGAAGAAGAAGAAGAGGAAGAAGAAGAAGAAGAAGAAGAAGAAGAAGAAGAAGCGATCACTGGAACACGAGTTTTATTCTCCTGAAGATTCGGATTCGGTCAGGAAACCTTAATCACACTCGGAGTCTGCGCATTAACCGGTTTACTCTGCACATAATTCCACCATTACTGATTCGTAAATGGGATTGCTAACGAGCGGCCTAATCAGTGACGGTTCAAAAGGTTCCAGTCTAGAGCTACAAAAGCTGGAAGAGACCAGACAAATTGCATGTTACCATCGCCACCGTATTGGGAACCATTTTGAGCTGGGCACTTAATGCTTGTGGGTGCATCTGTACCTATATTAAATTATGTGATGAAAAGCTTGTGAAGGCTTTAGCGTAAGTCGCTATGGCACTGATAATATTTACAGCTGGGATGATAAAGTTGTCGTCTGCAAAACAATCCTGCTGGATTTTCCACCTTGGAAGCATAGTTGCTTATGTTATGGGGAATTAGCACAAAACACGTTTTTCGGGAGGGGGTTGATAAAAAGCCATAATTTGCACAGCTTTTGTTCCAAAATAAATTCTGGCAGTTCTTTGAGATATCTGCTGGTGACCACAAAGCCAGTGGTTCATATACAAAAAAAACAGATCTGTGTAGAACCTCAAAACATTTCTTCTTACAGCCTAGGGTCCTGTGTTACCTACTTCTCCTCTTTGGCCTTAGGGCTACATCTATATTATCAGCAGCAGCCACTCAGTACGCAGAGTAATATAGGCAGCTAGGCGGCAATTAAGCCAGAAATAGCCCCTATATTATCTGTTGTTGGTGTCGCTACTCTTACTCTGCCTCTGTGAATAACCCCTCTGTGGATGCCAGCGGGGCTGGTGAGTGAGCCACGCGAAAACATTCGAAGATTATGTCCGTACGGCACCGGGGAGGGGCATTGAGGCCACCGTTGTAAATCTGCCCAATCGGAGCAGAAAGCACAGTGAGCCCATATTTGAGTGGTTACTTCGATTGACTTCTCAACAACAAATCGCGCGTACCTGTCTCAGTTAATGCCCACTTGGCATTGGATATGTCTAGCTGCTTACCACCTCTAAGTCAGAAATGGCTTTTGTAGTCTTTATTAGTAAGTTGGTGAAAGTCAGTACGCAGTTTGACAAGAAGGACTTATTTGTGCTTCTAACCAGGAAAATGTTTACCCTACGCATAATCCCACAGATTACTGATTCGGAAATGGGATTGCTAACGGGCGGCCAAATCGTTGACGATTTAAAAGGTTTCAGTCTAGAGCTAGAAACTTTAAAGGGGTGCCCTACAGTATGCCTCGATCTCTGATCGTCTTTCCAACAATACAAGGAAACGTTTCACTTCTTTATACTACTCGTTGTCTTTATCCTTTTGATAAAAAATGCATATCCTTAGATGAGCCTCGTATCTGAGAGCATTAGCGTGCACAAATAACGACTGCATGCATGCAGATTAAGCAAAGTCGTTCACCCGCCGAGTTCAGTCGGCCCATGGTAGAGATAAAAGGAGAGGGCGGGATGGTAATTAGGTGTGCGAAAGTGAGACGAGCTGCACAACACGCATACTGCGTCCTTTTTTACGCTGTAAAGAAACTGCAAGTGACGTACTGTCTGCATCGTTTTATCGTTATGAACTTTTTCGAATGAAAGACTGTTCTTTTTTGCATGTCTGGCGTGGACACATAGACTGAACTCTACCTAAATTGCTGAATAACTCCCCGCTTTTTCAAAACGATTTTTGTCGTCCAGGTGATAGCTGTGGTGGCAATTTTACCTGTCATTAATGTCAATACAAACGAAAACACAAGTCCCAGGAAGTAATTGAGAAGAAGACGACTCGATCGCTGGAACAATACTTTTATTCGTCTGACGTTTCGAGAGCTTTCGCAGATTCGTCATTAGAGACGTAGTCAGATAGAAGTAGCAGATATGGGTAGCGTTTGCACAGGAGTTTGCAGAATTTATTAGATATTTCCATTACTGCACACATACAACGACAGTTAATGCTACTTGCCTTCTTGCGTGTTGATAGTTTGTTGAACAGCATGCGGGCTCTGAGCTGCTGAATGTTCATCGCACGTGGTGCATTCGGGCGTGATGATTCCGCGGCCATCTGGCCCTCCGCTGTTGCAGTACGATGACGCGCTGGCCTTTCCGTACCTCATATGGCGACTGACTTTGGCCAAATTGAGTCTCAGTACCGAATATGGATTGGACAAATCGTTGCAGTTGTTGATTTATTTGGGGCTCGCGAACAATGACTCAAGTAATTCCCGGCTCACCCAATTGCCACATTCTGCGAGAATTTCGGTCTCTTCAAAGTTGAACGTGTGGCCATGTCTCGTCAGATGAGCTGAAATTTGGGAATTGGCATTATTTCGCCGCACTGCTGCCGCATGTTCGGCAATTCGCGTCTTGAGAAGTCTGCCAATTTCTCCGAAGTAGTTGCTTTGCCCGCAAATGCAGCAGGTCCCGTAGACACTCCAGATGTTTCTAGCCATGGCAGTGGGTCTTTCTGATGACAAATCCGCGGTGTATTTCGAAACGTCAGGCGAATAAAACTATTGTCCCAGCGATCGCATCGTCTTCTTCTATGATTTATATGTTCTACCATGGGCTACGCAGGGATGTGTAAACGAACACCGCACTTGTGTGATTCGCACACCATATGGCTTAAGAAGATCCCACTTCGGGTGGGGGTGGGTTAATGGCACGACTACGCCCAGGTCCACGGAGAACCAGCTACCCAGCTGACCAGTTCTAACGGTAAAGAGGAGAGGGGAGAGTGACATCTTCACTTGTGACTGCAAAACCTATCTGGCAAGTTCGCCAATGTGCTTATCATAAACAATCTGGTAAGCGAATTAATGAAAAGGTTCGCATTCCAGGTATTTGCATGGGCAACCAAGAAGGTATGTCGAGCACTGGATCAATTTATTTACTCTTCTGAGCTCTCAAGCTCATACAGGAGTCCATCTTCAGAGATTTAAAGGAGTTCGAAAGTCCAGGACAATAAATAAGTGGATCCGGCAATCTGGTAAGCTTTTATACTACGCTGTTTCGCTGTGTTGGAATTGTGTTATCTGACGAGACATGCACTGTTTGATTGCAGGTGGCTTCAATTTTCCTTATTGTAAATGGTTTCCACCCCCTGCACCTTCAGAGTTGGAGAACTTTCTAGAGGTAGTAGATATCGGCATGTGGGATGAACAAATACGGGGGAATCACTGAAATTTCATAATTCCCACGAATGGTCTGAGTTTTTCCTGTGTTGGGATGTAAGTGTTCGTAATGGATAACTGTTCTGGATCCAATCATTACTGGTTTTGTCCCCAATTAGAAAATAATCAAGGCGAACAATAAAGCCTTCCTCCTTCTATCTTTCCACCATGGACTGCGTGGATTCCCGTCGTTACCACCTGCAGGAGGAAACTTCCGTTCTGCCCATAATCCAGCTGATCTTCCAGCAGGCTAAGAGGCTCTATGAAAAAAAAACAGTTAGCGCATATGGTCAACCTTACTGGAATCCCATCGTTAAATGTCGTGAAACTCTTTTCGCATACAGAAAAAGTGCAGCGAAAAACACAGCCCCCATACGTTTAGCTGCTTTACGAAACCTTATATTTGCTGCTAAGTTGACGGCTGATAGTTTTAATACCTTCTAATCCAGAACAGTAAGTGAAAATTCAGTCTATCAATTTCCGGCCATCCGGACTTGGCCTGGTGACGTCCTCGAAACCATAACTTTAACCTTGTCGAACATGACCGTATTCGTTCGAAGTTTGCACCATTTTCATAGTTTAGGGACAAATGGCGTCCCGTTTGACTTTTAAAAGCTGTTTTCTCTTCAGAACGCGGCAACCTGTCCCACCACTAATGTTATGAGCTTATTTACTTCGATCCCTTGTGGCTTCGCAGATTACAGACGGGAATATTTTACTGCTTAAACTTTCAAACAGACGTACCTTTAATTCCCTTAGTACTCTTAGGCAACCTGACAACACTCGGCGCACCGAGTTTCCGTTTTTCTTCCTTCTTTTGGCACGCACAGCTACAAAACGCCAGTTTTTTTTCAGTAAATGCCATAACGAACAGGAATAAGATAACTTAAAGTATAAAAACTCAACAAAGCTATCCCTTGGTTTAGAGAGCTATCTTTACTTCTCTACCTAAAGGAAAATTCAATGATTTTGGGTCTTGACCCGGTGGAATTTATCCCTTACTCTAATGATGTTTGCCGACTGTCAACCCTGTGCCAGGCTTCATGTTGACGGCAATGGTATTGACTCTGCAGCTCCCCGATTGCTAATTCTTCCGCCAACAGCGAGCGACCGTTCGCCGATTCATTTTTCTGGTACAGAAAACCGGACCCATAACACTCAAAGGAGAATAGTAACCGTGTACATGTGTCAACTCTTTCCAGTCCCGAACTTCAATCACTCAACGAACTGCAATCAGTTTTATTCTTTACAGCCCTCGAAAGAAAGATCAGGGGCTTTTCACTGCTACTTCGATCCATTACTGTACATATTTTTTAACCCAACCGGTAAACTGGAAATAAATAGATTAATAACTCGGCAGCTGATCAGCCAGTCAGGGCACGATTGCTGCTCCTTCGTGTAACCTCAAAGGACCACCAAAATGAAATCCGAGAGGTCCTCTCTGTGACTCTTATTCCCCGCAGATGCTTGTGGCTGCTAGCAACCGCACACCCACCGGACATCAACCCTCTCAGGTGCAGACGCACTTACAACTTCGTCCAACCTATTATTTAATACCTCACTAATGACTTCTCTATAGCTTTTACTTCGCGGCTCACTTCTTCTCTTCCCACAGGAAACCGGTAAGTTGCTTTTTTCTAGTGGAATAAGCGTGTGAAATCTTTAAAGGGTTTTGGTAATTGCATAGTAATATTTCATCGGAAAGGAATAATACAGGCAGTTTGAAATACCGATACATGCTCGAAAATTTGCCCTGTGTAAAGACAAGAAGCATAAGCGATCGCTTGGACAAGAACTATATTTGGCTGAAGTTTTGGACTCGAAGCGCACATAGCATCCGGTAGTTCGTGCACAGATAGTTGCATTATTGATAGGAGGCAGTCACTAAGCTGTTAAATACTGTGGCCAATTAACTGGTCTCTCTTCATCGAGAATGATTGCCCAATTCTGCCCGAATTGCCTATTAATGGGCAAAGGGAGCAGTCTTCTGATTTATTTGACGTACCTGCTTTGCTCACAACCACATCAAATCAGATAGACGACGCCAGGTGTTCCTTGCCGTGAGCAAGTGCGGTATCTTCCTTTACATGTGTAGGAATTATCCATATATGATGCTGCATCTGTTGATGGATTCGAGCGCCAATCCAAGACATCGGGCGAATAAATGTCTTCTCCCATCTATCGTGTCTACTTCCCCTCAATACTTTTCTGGAACGTTAAGTTGTGTTGTGATCTACCCTAGACATATGTGCATTTGTATGCAACCACGATTATTTGCGATGTATTACCTGATAGGAAAATCTAACATTTCGGTTCAGAAATTATGTGTTACTCGAACATGTGATTACACACTCCTGTGATACCAATCGCTGCTCTTCCTATCCTTTTCCTGTTTTAAGACAACTGTTGCGTCTTCTACCTTTTTATACGAAAAATTGACAGGGTGATTTTCGATTGAATCGCATGCTACTGGAGTCACTGATTGGTCTAACTTTGTGAACGTATAATTGTTAACCGACGTTAACACTGCCTGGTGGATTTCGGTTGTGGCGCATTACTTGAACGTAATATCTAATACTCCGCCTATGCTTTGCACGAATGGAACAGTCCAACTTTTCTTTATGTGTCACAACCATTTTGAAAGTTATTCGCTTGCCTAACCTATTCACGTTGGTCTGCTACCTTTTTATATGTATGGAAAGAGAATATTGTGAGGTCTTTGCGTGTTAATCAAGATCTTAATAGTAGTTGGGTTTTTATCCTTTGTCTTCATTGTTTTATGACACCACGAGTAAAACTAAACACTGTCTTAACCTGCCTGTTTGATCCACAATTTCGTGAAATAATGGAGTTAAATAAGTTTGTTGCTAACAAATATTTTTGAATAAACTTTCATTTAATGGGCCGCGTCCTGTTGACACGTCAAAATGCCACATACCACATTGGCTTTTGTGTGTTAAGCTGTGTTATGGTCGTAATTTTGCCAGGAACTGTCACGTATGACGTAGGCTGTCGGTCGACTTAAGGATTTTACTTGAAAGCAAAGCTCGGAAACAGTTAAATGGGCTAGGCTAAAAACTGGTACACGTGAGTGCGTGAAAGTCCAGAAATTAGGGTTGTGTATCATGCTAAATGCAAATAGATTCCCAGAACTGGCCTGGATTCTTACTGCCTTGCATTTCCCGTAGAATGGCGTAAATAACCCCTTCGCCGAAGACTTATTGTCATCGTTTGATAAAGCAGGGTCAGATTTGCCTTCCGAAAGACGTTGAATTACAGAAGAGAACTTTGACACTCAGTACTCCAAACGGGTCCAAAAGCCAAACGTCGATCCTACACCGTTCCTCTTGCAGTGTAATGCTTTCTATTAAGTGTTGACCATGCAAAAAAGGTGACAATATGCGTCAAATAATATTACCTAAGTCCAGGTACCGGTGGTAAAAGGCACATTCAGACCTTTAATATACTCTTTGCTATCTGATCGCCATGCGTGACCTCAAATTAAAGTGTATGCAAAATCATTGTGCCACAATTATTCGGCATTGGATGTAAAGCTGTTTTTTTCTCTCAAATTTACATGAGCATACTTCACTTTTACTTCCTGGAATCACGATGTGTAGAGGCACACTCCGCACAGGCAAGCATGTGCCAAGGCTCATTGCGGCCAACGAGTACACACACACTGGTTGCCTACGCCTGTGCGTCCAGTCAATCCGTCTGACCAATCCTCCATCGAGAGCCACTAACACAAAGGCCGTTCTAGAGGCTGTGGCGATTCCCGCGATTACCTAAATTCAGAGGCGTCTCGCTGGCCGGCGATTGTGCGTTTGTCTGCAAGTCAATTTCCAACTATCTATTCTCCATTCTTTCTGCATAAAATAAGCTGGTCCTACTGCTCTGCCCCCTTATGCCTTCTCTTCTCCTAAGGAACTGGGCCTGAAGATTGTGGCTGCTAGTATTTTACTTACTTCACCCCCCGCGCTAAATCTTGTTAAGGCGTTATTACCAACCGCAGCTATCAGTCTTCTCTGTGAGGTACATCTCTGTGTGAACAAATACAAAGAACTAAAATGGTGTAACACGTGCGTCTTTTCACGGTTTATCCACGCCGGCAAACTTTGTTACACTTATCAAATTTTAGGAATATCCTGTACCTCATTAAAATTATGATTTTCGCTATTTAAGGGACGCTAAGACAGTAATTGTTCAACTTAACCCTTTTCTGAACACGTATAGTAAATTGAGGTCAACAAGTAATTACATTAGTTTATGTGTTACCTGAAACAGTATACACAGATTTAGAGAAAATCGTTCAAAAAAAATTACAGATTGAAAAGGAGGAAAAATGTGTGTCTTGCATGGACAGGATATATGCCAAAGTTTCGTGTTTTGTGCGCCTATTTCAAGGGCTTATGGTCTTATGATCTGCATCTACCGAATAGGTCAAATCCTTTGGCCAACCTTCACAATATAGTCAACGTTTAATGAGCTATTGTAGCCTCAATGTTCAAAATTAATTAAGGGTAAAGCAATAAAGACTTTAGGCATGCCAAATAACTTAAAGTAATATTTAGCGAAAAGATGGTAGAAGGCTTCTTCGTCAGGAGTTACTCATAGAGTTTGTTGCCATACCGTTATTTTTCGAGGCAGTAGTGGATCCCTTACACAAGTAGCTGCTTGGCGATAAATAAAAACGTTTTTTTCAGTCTGAAAGGTTGTCTTGCGTTCCAGTGATCAGAAAATCGTCCAGACACATGTGCATAGCTTCGAAAACATGTCTAGAGAATGTTTTTTAAAGGTCGATTTCTTCTGCCTCTAGGTGAACTCCAGCATCGATCAAAATAATAGCTTTTATTGTTTGCTCAGCACAGGAAAGAGAAATTTTCCAACAACTTAGTTGCATTTTTCTTTGTTTTATGCACTCAGTAACCAATTTACATCACTGGCGTGTTAATATTTTGGATCTACCCTCGTACCTATCATGAAAGACTGTCGTCCTCGTCAGATACCACTTGGAAACACGCTTGGGTTTTAAACCCAGCTATTTACTATTGCGAATACTGCGGTCTGGTGTTATACTTTCCTGTTGTGGATGTATCCCCAGAAATACTTGTTGAGGAGGGTAAATATTATTTAGACTCGAAACGACAGTAGATAAGCTATTTCGTGAAGTGGCAACAGAAAACCTGAACCGGCTTATCGATTAGCAACGAGGTTGTTATACTAATAACCATGCAGCTTACTGCGAAGATACCTGGGACACGCCCGGATGGCGGCTTTGGAATAAACTACTTTTCTCCGAATAGCAAAAAATGCACTCGATAAAAAGTAATTACTCGACCAGTGTGCACTTCTCTCATGGATTGTCGGGGCTTTTACAAATTTAAAGATACTACATAAAAAACAGTACACAAGACAATTCCTAATAAAACTCATTTGGTGGAAATCAAATCTTCTTCAGATATTACGCTAAAAATGAAGTTTATACTTCCGCTTTGGAAAAAATATATATTTTTAATGCTATTGGGCTCGATCTGCCATTGCACTTATAATAAGGGTCTTTAGTCTATAAACAGTAAATATGTCATGTATTGAAAATTATATGTTGTTAAATGCCAATTAACAGATTACATATAATAATAATTGCAAATTGCAGGAAAGGTGGACTACGATATAAATGTCACGATGTGAAAACATAAACAGCCGAGATGATACAAATTAAATTGATGTTACGCAAGCTTAAAGCCTATAAGTAAATACATATTTATTTAAGCCGAAGAGAAACCCTCTACTCGAGTAGTGACCTGACACAAATACTTTATTAGCTATTCAAAAAAAGAAAGTATATTTTTGCCATTTTTTCCATAAAACGTATTTTAATTTATGGAGGTACTTCAAGGCAATATAAAAGTTTGTATATTACATATGTAATAATTTTCCAGGATGTAATGGTCGCAGTTGGTCTACCTGTCTGAGATATCCTCGAAATCTCATGCGTGGTGATCAAAATGTCCACGGAACTTAAGTGATTTTTTGCTAATCAACAACGGATTTCGAAAATTTGCTGAATATTTCATGGGAATGGTAGCTGTCCATGAGCGCCTACCCATCATTATGTATACATCTACAAAAATGCATACCCAGCAGGGACATAGGAACCCAACCAACCATTTCGAGCTTATTACGTATAATCAGCCAGTCATAACCAGTCCCAGAGGTTCCATTTACTCGATGAGGCAAGATTGTTGGTTTTTATCTCAGAGGTTCCCCTGGGATTAGACATGACTGGTTGGAGACGGCTCATAAGCCAGGAATGAACACTTCGCTATTCCCTGTCTCCTTAGTAGCTAATTTTTGTCTGGAATTAGCAAGCCGTTGGTTGGCAGCCAGCAGGGCAAGAGGCCGAGCGGAACAAGTTAGTTCCGTACTAATAGTTGAGCGCCATTTTGTTTGTATATAATACCGATCGACACTCGCAATGCAATGAGCCCCTACGGGCAGTGTTTAGAGTGTCGGACTGCTACCTACGAGGGTCATCAAGTCGAGCCTCGGAGGTCTGTCTTTGAAACTTCATGCCAGCACAACTATGGTTCCTAATGTCGCCTTTTAATCGCATGTATAAAGGGCCTAACACGACAGCTACCGTGAAAACATAAAACAGTGTACCTTTCACTTGACCCAACTGTCATAAATGCGTGGCCTCGGTGGGGTCCAAACCCACATCAGCGAGCTTGGTCATAGTTCAGCCAATGCTCTACGAATTGAGCTCCAGAAGCATGCCAAAAGCCTTTAATTTACTCAGACTTTGGCCGATTTACCCGCCCAGCCCATTGCATGCATGGAATCCTCCAATACGGATACGGTGAGCTTACTGTCCAGGCAGGATTTCTTAAGCAATGCTCATGAATCCACCAGAATGACTACCAGGCATGCTAACTTTTCAAGGGGGTTTGGCATGTTTAAATGATTAAACTGTGAGAAATGTGTGGCCTTAGTGGTCTTCGAGCCCACATCTATAGAGCAGATTTCACTGCAGCAAAAATTATCCGTTAAAAAACGAAGCCAACCCGAAAGTCTTGAATGTACAGCCAAAAGGACCCACTGCGAACCAGTCGGAAGAGAAGGTAAGGCAACCAGTACCCTCTACCGGTTGACAAGACGCCACACTAATTGCTGTTTATGATCCACTGCTCCACTGACAGCTAATTAGCGTACACCTCTATAATTGCCCTCTGACTCCACTGACAGCTGATTGCCCTCCTCTCCCATCCATTATGATTGCGGTTTCTAACCCCTTGGCAGCCTGATTATTTCTGACAGTTGATTGGCCTATTGCCACTACTATTACCCTCTTTTTCTTTGCTACTTCTCACCTCTGAAAATGAACTCCTGTAAGAGTTTGAAAGCTCAGGAAAATACATCAATTGATCCGATGCTCGACATGTCTTCCTCTTCTTCTTGATACTTAATCCCAGTTGGCTCAATTTTCCCGCCCGAATACGCCCGAGGCCGCGACTTTTTCACAGTAAGGTCAATGTACTTTTCTCAATATTACTAAAGGCTGCGCAGGATGCTGACAGGTGCTTTGGAAAGTGCATGACCCTTTAGTGACACTTCTACAAAGCTTAAGCATTTACACAGCAAATTAACAGTACATTTCCTGTCTTTTGACTCCCTCCTTCGCTCATTTCAGTCAACCACCTAAACGTCCGAAAGTTACTTTTATGCCAGATAACTGCTGGCTGAATTATGTTTCAAAGCTCTGCCTCAACTTCAGTTTTGAGCAGTTACATGTGGTTCGACAATGGCTGAAAGACTGCAAAAATACATCGGTGTTTAAGTCAAGCTACAGGTCGTATGTTTAAAGTAAATGATTTTGTCTTGATAGTGAGCTTTGTTAGACACTTACGTTTTTTTTCTCAGGTAAAAGGTAGTGTCAACAGTCCTGTGAGTTTCATTTGAATATTTTCAGATATTGAAGTATAATATTCTATCTTGTTTAGAAACTGGCGTGATGCGCAGACTGTGAGTATGGTAGACACTGACATGCACAAACAAAAGCAGTTCCTTCTACCTATGAACATTATATGTTGTCTAGTTGTTCCTAATCTCCATCAGTTTTCACCGGAAAAAGGAAGTTAAGTTTATTTTCATTATATCACTGAATATCTTTGAGTAAGCTCATCTTCTGTTCACTGTGACGAGCTCACGAATAATTAAAGGAAGACAGAATGTATTACTTTACTTAAATAAGTATTAGTATTATGGGACAATCGACATCCACCTCATACAGTTCGGCCTCTTTATATGTGGTTCTCGAAGCAGAAACATAAACGCTTTACTTCAACTACGTCAGATTGGAAGGCATGAAATACTTCATCCAAAAATACAGTCTCCAAACCTTTTGACCACTGTGAAGTGGCATTAGGATGTTCATGCCACATAGCAATATTGAAAATTCAATGATAAGCATTCAATACGCTTACTTGCATTTCTAGTTTTCTAAGCGCAGAATTATCCTGTCCTAATATCAGGAAGCAGCTGGGAGGAAGCGGCTGACTTCTGCACGAAATAGCCATCAATCAATCTCTAACCATGGTTTCCTTTCTCCTTTTCTCTCAAAGAAGATAGGCAGCGTTTTCTTTGTATAATGACACTTAAATGATTTGCGGAAGCCCTGTATGTCTTGTATGTTCATGTGTGTGTAGGGACAAAGCGCCTGCGTCCGTGGACGCGCATTTAGGTCTCCTCCGCTAATGCCTCTCCATTAAGTAGATCAGCAACGGCACCTAAAAATGACTACCACGCAGCCTCAACGTGGGTGTAGAATGCGGTGGCTTCTAGCCCCTCAACTCAGCCCACTGTCAACGCCTCGCTTGACTGCGACAGGTACTCAGCCTACCGTAATGCGAAGACGGCAGATGATGGGTGATACTGAGAAATAACAGCAACGAAATCAGCCACGGAGCAAAAAATCGCTTAAGTGGTTATTTATGCGGATGTGGACTACAAGAGCCAACGCGATAACGGGGGGGGGGGATGATGGCCCATAAACTGCAACTGATGAGCACTTTTTGTGTTGAGCAGGCCAAGAATAAGTGTTTGACAGACCACCCACGAAGTTGGCGCATCCCAAAATGACGACCACAGAACTCTAACAAGTAGTCAAGCCGATACCAAGGAACGGCTAAAACGCATATCTAGTCTTTTATTTTGTAACTGTGCTGCTAATATGGTAACTACTTACGTAAGGATAACCACTTGCTGGACGTTATACACCTATTTTCATTGCTATGAAGTGGCATTAAAAGATTTGTTTGTGGTTTATATTAGCAGATACACTCAAAAGCCATGTTCGCTGCAGAAACGATGTATTTGTCTCGAGTAGGAGGGTAAATAAGCATAATTTTAGGCAAACCGGACACTCGGGTGCTTCTATTCCAACGCAGAGGCAGAAGAACACAATCATCGAGCTGCGACCGACTCAGTTTTGGCGAAGTACTTTTTCGATGTAGATTTCCCTTAAATTCAACTAGTTCGTTCTATTTTTGGCGTATTTTCTTCGGCAATCATGAGGGAATAGCTTCGGTAGATCGTCTTGGAGTACAGGTTGTTGCTGCAGGAGAAGGCCGCCTCACATTATGCACTGTTGAAGACACGAATTACGGAACACGTGGCAGCAGTGCAAAGATATGACGTCAATTCTCCAGTCGGAGTTCCTTCGAAAAGGCCTGGCCACAAATGCAAAGTTGGTGGAGCCGACATTCTCATGTAGGTGACGATAGTGGGAGTTGCGTGTTCCCCGAATTGTGGGTTAGCGACCCCATGTGCCAGAAAGCCAAATGGCCGAGTAAGCATCACGCCCAAGCCCAACACGGGTCAAGAAGGCTCAGCGGGTCATCACCTGCACGCCCGCTGTTAGCGCACAAGTGGTAATTGATCCTTGCTAGGAAAGTAGATGCTCATTTTAATAGGTATACACTATCATAGCGACTGTATTTGACTAATAATGCAACTTCCTGCATGTGCGGGAATGACTCATTTCTGCTACTATCTCTGGTAATGAAGCTGCGATGGACTTCAAAACGCCAGGCGAATAAAATGCTTGTCTCAGCAATCACACCTGCCTCTTCTCCATTACTCGCCGTTGGACACGACTACCATAACGATGTCTACCGTGGACGGTTGCATAGCAGCTAAGCGTCCACGGCTCGAAGACCTCTTGCCGACGACCTTATAGCAAACCTTTCTTTCGCTCGGACCAAATTAGGTGCACCATTCGTACAAGGATGCACTACGTAAACAATCGCTGACGTGATTTTTCAACTAGGAGTGCTTATCTGAGTGGGATTGTAAAACGTATTATCTTAAAACATGCTTCCAGGATATTCCAGACGGGCCAGGTTGCTGGCCTTTGACCGTAGCAACCGCATTCAAAAATAAAATTTGGCAAAATGCACTAATAAAGTAATATGCTTATTCATATAAAGATTGGACATCAATAAATTCAAATATATTTTGAAGAAAAATAAGATTTTAAATATCCGTTCTTTTATTCCAATAATGAGATTGTAGGTCTTCCTCAACTTTTTTGCTTGATTAAATGCTATCTTTTGATTTTAAGAAATCGCTTATTAGGAGATGTGCAAGACTTTAAGTCAAATCATCGTGTATGTCCGTTAATCAATGACCCACGAAGCATAGAAAGTAGTCAAAATTAATAAAAAAGGTATGTAGAAGTTATAAAAGACTGTGTGATATTTCTACAACAAAGGCTGACCCTGTACAGATTGGCAAAATTCTCATATGCCGACGTATCTAGATATCGCTTACCCCTTCATTGTATCTTACGCGAGTGGTATTAATAGGGGGTTTATAGTGTGACGACATATCACAGAAACAAAAAATGAAATAAAAAGTTAAGCGTATTTAAAAATAGGATAATACTGAATAATTATCTAAATAACTTCAAACTTGCACGCGATAATTAAACTGACAACTACAGCGAAGCTGAAACAAGATCTGCGCAATAGGTACCTGCAAAAAGGTTAGAGAACAATATTGGCTGCATACCGAAATTTAAAAATGAAAATAAGGCCAGTAAAGGTAGGGTTTTTCGCCATTTTTTGAAAACTCACAATAAAATCTTCTCCATTTGGACAGATATTGTAATAAGATAAGCCGATAAGCAACCCTGTTTTGGTAAAAAAAAAGAGCTAAAGTAAATTAAGAATTAAGCTAATCTAAATTATTCTGGGATGAAAAGCCTTTAATTAACCTTAATACAGCTCTCCTTTGGAAGTTATTTCTTAAGAAAAAGTGCATTTCTATGAACTAAGTACAAGAAAGAATAGTCTTGCTAAGGTTGTCTTTAACACATATTTGCAGTAAATGGCTTATTGACAATTAATAAAAAAGGCATGCTACTTAAAAAAATGATTTTTGATTGAATGCTTTTCCTGCAGGCCGCCAAAAGAACATGCGCACATCTCTACTTAGAGCAATAGAACAGTTCGATGAATCCCAAGTTGTAAGGAAAGGGCAGAGGGCACCCGAATAAACCAACACAGCAATGCATTTCCGTCATTTGGGCGAAATCCTCCCTGTCTTTTTTCGTGATTTTCAGCTGGCGAAGATTTCTACGAATCCAAAACATGGGGAGAATAAATTGCTGACACCCATCGATCGCGTGAGTGCTCAAACAAAAAAGATTTAAATATTTTTCAAGCCAAACGTAGATGAGACCTTAGGTAATCGATAAATAAGGTGCACAGTATGGCGAGGCCTGTATGCAACTTACGTGACAAAATTTAACTTGGTAGTTAAGCATACAGTAGTCGCCAAAGGCCATGCAACTTTCATGATGCAATTTGACTAGGTACTCTAGCGTATATTTAGTAACACGATTTTGATTCACTCAGTTTATTGAATTCTGCGAAAGCCTTTTGGTTAGTTAAATCGGCATTTCAGTTAGGTTTATTAAGAGACATGGCCATTAATTTTAGGGAAATTAGGAGATGTCTCATATCGAAGGCATCATCTATGCTATTACGAAAGAGAGAACCAAACTGCGTGTTAATGTTGATTATACTATGAGGAACTCGAAAACAATGAAAATAGATATAGAAGATATCCCTTCCCGAACTGGAAAAGTTTGTCAAAAATTATTCAGATTCAAGATTAGCCAAGTTAACGGAATCACATTTATTTGCAGTAACAGTGAAGGTTTGTATTTTAAAAATTATGTTTAGCTATCCTGTACAGTGTTTTCAAAAAAGCAGTAAGAGAAGAGTGTTTGTTTTTATTACAAATAACGCACAAATGTCCTTGCGCAAAAGCAAAATGTCAAATATGTTAACGCGAATTTCAGATAAAGAAGGCCTTATTGAATGTAGATCGTGTATAAATATAGTTTTTTTATGCAATTTTCTTCCCCTTTTTCTGTTATTTAGAAACGGAACAGAGAGAAGTATAATAAGAATTTCAAAAAATGGCAGCGTATATGGCCAGTTTTTTTGAATTCGCAAGATTATATCAGAAAGTGGAATTAAACCACTGATGCGAATATTAATGCATTTTAAAGATAATGGAAGGTTCTTTCATATGCAGTCAAACTGAATCGTTTTTTTTTCAGGAAACTTAAAGAAATCCTCTAAATTCTCAAATTTCATTGTGACATTACGTTTAAAAAGTTAATATACCCAGAAGTTCTTAGGCCGAATATCTAACCGAAGCAATTTCGAAGAGGTAACCTGTAATGGAATTTTTTATGGATTTTAGAAAAGGTAATTTCAAAACTCCACTGTGGACATGATTCACTCTGGACAAGGTGGTTTGTTGTTTTGAGGCATTTCTTCATATCAGCAACGTTGTCATACTCATTGAAACTAATATGGGAAAACACTTTCTTTTGGTATATGCTCTTGATGTTTATCTTATTTTAAAGTTTTGGTGTAAACGTCGAACAAGATGCGCAATTATAAATTATTCAATGAAGTCAGTGAAAACACGAAAAATGGTGACGCACTTTTTCCGACGACATTCAATAAATGCCTATCCAGTAACGGTAAAATTTACAGAATATTTTCCTTGAGAAAATTTCTTTCTATATATAGAAAGTGTTTGCTTCAAGTTTTCAACTTAACGCCATACCTAAATTTTTTGTGCTAATTTGCAGCCCTTTTTTACGTCTCCAGAACTTTCGGATTATCGAGGATATTTTATTTTTCTTTACAAAGACTAAGTTCTTACTATAGTTCTTTTAAGTTCTTAATATGCCTAATGCTGTTCATTATTATTTCTAAGTTTTCTTAAATGCATTCACACTGGTAGTCGAGTAATGGTAAAACTTACACAAAGTCGCGTTGTCTTTGGCGACTACTGTATATTTAGACAAGTTCTTTTAATCAACTCAGTGGACTTTATAAGAAGAAAGGCTTTAGTTTGGAAAACTGCCCCTTAGTTAAAGTAATAGAGCGAAATCGGGACTAATTTTGGCTGAATTATGTGTAAAGTGATATCGAAGGTCTCTCCATTCTATTAAAACTTATCGTGCGATGGAACAATTCCGGAATCAGTTACAAAGTGGAAATGTTATCTCTTCCTGAACTTAAAAGTTTTGTCCGAAGTTGTTTAAATGGAAGTGAAGCCAAGGTAAAGGAATCGCATTTATTCTCAGAAACAAGCAAAAGCCTGAGTTTTTAAATGATGTTTCCTCGCCTGTGTAGTTTTTGCACAAAATGAAGTAGCAAACGTTTTCGTCGCATTTTGTTTTACGGCAACAAAGAAAAGTGTTCGTATATGTTACGACGGAGGTAATGTAAGGAAGGCCTAGTTAAATGTAAGTCATATAAAAATATACTTTGATAGAACTATACGTTCCGCTAATGCGTTATTTAGGAACGGGACAGACAGAATAACAATACGTTTTTCATAAAAGGGCCATGTATGTGGTCACTCTTTTTTGCATTCGCATGCTTATAATAGATCCTGAAAGCAATCCACTATGTCAGAAAATAATCCATTATAAAATGGAAGAAGGTTCATTCATTTCCAGTCAAATCGAATCATTCATTTCAGGCAACTTTAAAAAATTGTCAAAAGTCTCCAGTTTTATTTGGGCATTACCTTGGAAAAAGGTTATTTACACAAACATTCATCAGCTAAATATCTAATAAAAGCACACTGTGCATAGGTTATCTAGTATAGAACATTTTTTCTTAACCTTAGAAATAATTACATCATTAACCCTGCAGACTTTATTTTTTTCTCGACAATGTGGTCTGCTGTTTCAGAGTATTTCTTAATATGATTCTAATGACTATCTTCATAAGAATTAATACCAAAAACTCATTTGTTGGTAAATGCACTTTATGCATATCTTATTATATCGGGCTTTATAAAAAGCATCGAACAGAGGCGCAATTTATGAATCGGCATATGAAGACGCTGAAAACGATGGAAGTTATGCGAGTATTTTCAGTCTGATGAAGTGAATTTTTGATAGATTTGATTAAGCGAGTAACATTTACTGCGCTGCGTCTCTATCCGAGATTCCAGCTATAGTTTGGTCCATATGACGAGGTAATAACGCAGCCAGTGTCAAATATTTAGCATCTGCGTAAACGGAGGACTTCGTTTACATTACCGCGTGTGAACTTGAATAAATACTAGTTTTAAGTAGGCGCAAGATGGCAATCTCAAACGAACACCCACACATGGAACTACGTTAAACTGGCGCTCACCGGTCGGTTACGGGTCTCATCGTTATGCATATTAGCAAAGGTTTGAACTCGCCGAGGTGTGGCGCGTGTGGTGTTGGTTCCAAGAATCATTTGCAGGCAAACTTGGGCAGTGTGATAATAAAATGGTTTCTAGGTAAAAATCTTAAGATATGTTAATGTTCGGTAAGTTCAGTTTTAGGAGGCAGCGCGTAAACTGTGTATCGGGGAGTGTGTCTCGCATCATTTGAAGACACGACAGGAGATAAGACATGCTTTTCAGACCAGGAAGTACTCAAAGTCTGGCAGTGCTATTCGTAACACGTAGCCTGCGATGTCAGCCAGTCACCTTGCGTGGGTGTATGTTCGCTAGCATGACAATTATTTATGCTGTATACGGATGAGTCAATCATACCCTACTGGAAGCCGTGTTCTTTTTTTCTGCTGTTAAAACAACCTGATCGATGAGGAAGGCGTGTGCTCTAATGCCGGGTTTACCTGATAGACAAGTGTCGATTTCTCGTGCTCTAAGGACGGAACGTGCAGCCAATATCATGCGCTCGGCGTACTGAGCATAGCTGATCTGCCCCTTGTTTCCGGTAAAAAAAACAGTCAAAATAAACCCTACCCTCAGGGCAACTTTATCTGAACGAACTAACGTTAAAATCTTCGATTTGGCTGGTGTGATTGTGGTGATTCAGTTGCGGAATACGTGTCCGCGGGGGGGGGGGGGTGGTTAGTTGTTCCTTTGAGTCTCGTGGCAAATACTTGCTGTCTGTATGTGTATTGCCATGGCAGATGCACCCGAAAGCACTCTAGACGATCTGCAACTGTTTCAAATGAGGTTCTGGGGATTAACACGAAAACAGAGTTATCACAAATGCGACAACCACTCTTGACGAAATGAAGATCACCTGAGTTTGGGGATTGCGCTCAATTGTTAGTGATCTCTGTAAAGAATGTATCATTATGAATTGCCATATAATTGAAACATAAGTAGGCAAATATTAACGAAGAACGATGAAGAATATTGAAATATCCATTTCAGACACCTGAAGCCTAAAACCGCGAGCTGTTGATAAGAAGTCCGGCGCTCAAAACATAGATCCCAGGTTTGGTACGTTTTCGATTTTGATTGAAAACCCTGAGAGATTAGCGCTCGTCTAGTAGTTACAGAACTCAATCTTCCTGTTCTGCTTTGGGACTCATTCCAGAGTTCCGCCAACAGCCACACAACGGTCAATACCATAGGCCTAGGTAATATACGCGACCACAACCGACCACACAACGAGCTCGTTTCTCGATAGTTACGGTACTGTACTTCTGCCTAAGAGTTTGCAGGTTCAAACGGCGCTCGGTGCACAATTTGGTGAGGGTCCCCTGTCCCCCGGCCTCCTGATGACCAACACAATCCCGCTTACTAACAGGCGTTCCATCGAAGCACGGTGGTCCCCAAATTTGACGTCAACACTCTTGACTGACATCAGCGCACGCACCCAAACAACTGCGTATAAACGCGCGTCCAAATGAAAAATCCTGCCTAAGGGCCACTTAAATCCGCCACCTTGCGGCCGACGCAGCAAAGACCGTAGTGCTAGACACTTATCGGGCAATGCAATACATCCATTGCGAACCACTTGAACTTGTCCCAAAATCCGGTAAAAGCAGCTGTCATCATCACTTCTTGCACAACATACAGCCTCTCTCTGGCATGACTGTAGAGCTAACTCTGGTTTCGCCAGTGGCCACTGCTGTCTGAGACAGCAACATAGGTTTCTGTGTACAGTAAAGCCCTCAATCGGCTGACTTCTGCCTTTTACCTCCACCTGAGATTCGATTTAATGAATGTAGTGCTCTGAGTACAACTACGCTACAAATACCACCTCCTCACGTGTGCAAGGCTCGTTGATCATACCCACTGCCTGCTTCGAAACTCCGCATCGTTTGTAACAGCATGCGCCGGAGTCGGCTGAAGTCAAGTTCTCTTCGTGTGAATTTATGGAAAAAATCCCCCATTTTGGACAGACACACGACAATTCATCAGTGAACTCCGGCAAATCAGGAGTATTCTACGCATTTTGCTAAATGTCCGATTCTATCAGAAGTGATTATGCTTACAAATGTACGAGAAGTCAGTCCTTCTGACCCCAGCTAATACATTTTCCTTGCAAGCTTGCAATGTATCAAATCTTCAAAGGACAACAGTTTTCAAGACTAGCACCTGGGGCAAATGATGCCGCAAGGTCGGTCAATACAGACAAAGTCATGATTTCTCTTTCTGCAAGCAAGTAAAACACGCCAGCGAGCTTGCACTAGCTGATGAAAATGGTTTCATAGTTAAATAGTGGGCACGTCTACGAGCTCTTTTCACCGAGGCTAACAGCACCCATTCCCCATTAAACAATAAAATTTAGAAACGTTGTACTGATGAGTGATAAGTTGTATGCGATATTACCCAGTCTCTAAGGCAGAATAAACTTGTCCACTCCCTAAGAGCGCCAAAAGTAAGACATACTGACATCTTTAAATAAGATTTCTGGGCGAATATTACACAAATTCCTCATATTACCAAAGACCTTGGAAATTCCAGTTGTAGACTGTAGAGAGTTCGCCGACAGATTTAAGAAATCAAAAATGTATCAGATTAGATAATTGGATTGTTCGATGTCGTCGCTCCTGTCCACAACTACACCACCAGATATCTTTACATGATCCACGGTGAAACCCCCCCTATCGCAGTACTAACACGTAACACTTCTTGCAGAAGCTGTGGCTGATCATATATTACATTATGTACCAGTTTATTCGTCAAAATAATAATAACAGTGGACGAAAAGCTGAAACAGCCTATGTGCATGCGCCGCGATCCGATTACAACTGCATGGTCCAGGTCTCGCTAAGGACAGCGTCGATCTTACTTGCGTAAGAGCACAATAGGACCTACGTTTGGTAGAAGCCTGGCCTTCATTCTTTCAATCACGATTTCAGACCCACATAGGCCATTGAGACACGTGCACAGAGATTGGCGACTCTATTCTAAACCCTATGTTGTTTTGTTTCGCTAACGTTTTTTTTTTCATTTTGACACACAATGTGAGCAGATCACGAAGGATTTAAAGTGGCACGGTTTCATAGACAAAAGAGGAAGAACGACATTATCTCGCGAGTCTATGCTGCTCCCTGGGATGTTTCTATACCCCAAAAAAGCCTATTTATCAGACACGAAATTTACATCGCCATGAAGACCCTGGTGGGCCATGTAGTTGGTCAATCTCTCTTTTTCTATGGTTGTGAATTCTGGGCGTTGTGCGTGAATATGAGCCAAACATGAAGGTTATTGACCACGGCTACCTGAAGAACAACTTTAGAACGAAGTATATGAACTGACAGTCCGGCCTCGCTGCGATGGTATCTTGAGGATATCTTAGCCCATTGAAGAAAGGCGGCTGAAATAGTTTTAGCACTTCTTCTGCTATATTTTCCTCGTTTCGACGCCGTTGTCCTCCTGGTAGCGGCGTCGAAGAGAAGGTCAACCTGAGACTTGGCTCGAAAATGTTCGAAAAAAACACGAAAGCGATTACTGGAGAAGCTAATGGGTGGAATTTTCCGGGCGAGGCTAGGCCAAACCATCCTGCCTGGAAAAGTACAATACGTAATGTCATTGAGGCCGGCTAGATCAGGCATGATCAAAGCCATGCCAAATACAAGTTTTTCGCGAAAGGTGGCCTTGGGATTCCACCTCGAGTTTCCTGGCCCACCGTTGTCGGTCCTCCGCCGCCCTCCTCCTCTAAAAAATATGGCAACACACATTTATATGTGGCTCAATCTACCTAACTGCCGAAGCAATCAGCCTACGCTCAAGGGAGAAGATCAACCTTATAATTGGTTGTCCCTGCATGCAGCTTTATCCATACCGGAGCCGGTACGAGTTCGCACCGAAAACGGGAGATGCAGCATGCGCAGTCCCCACTGCCGCAGTTTCTTCCGACCTAAACGTAGACATGGCTCCGAGCAGGCAGCATCCAACACTTCGAGCCTCGATTTCAACGCGGTCCACAGTATGCCCCATAGCAGGGTGTTGTTAAGACGGTGGACTGCGCCCAAATTAGTTTAAAGTAATTGTGGGGACTTGCACTGCATCTTACGCACTCTCTCCTCTCTCGACCGCCCGAGCCTAGAAACAGTCAAGAAGCCTGGGAATGGAATCGGAGGTAGGTGAATCAGGCAGCCGAACCCGCCCCTCAGCGTGCCACCACGCCTCTGCCCCCCCCCGGCTCCATGTTTGGCATTTTATCGGCCTGTCGTACCCTGATCTTGCCTCTGTATTTTGGTCCAACGCGTCTATCATGCGTCTGCACATTAAGAGGACACTCAAACGTGGACACGCGCATTAAATAGTTATGTCCGCATACACACACACACACCCGCAAGTGGTTTGTTAAACTTCGGCGATACGTGCAGAACGGCGCCCAGAAATGCTCAGGGCGCGCAGACGGACGGCACATCTATCACGTGACTTTGTTTACTGCCCATGTGGCTCAGCGCAGTGAGCGAGCTGTAAAGCTGCAGGCAGAGATGGCAAACCACACTTGCACCCCGCGTCAAAGTGTGACGAATGGTTTCTCATTCACCGCACAGCGTGAACGAGGTGCAGTGCAGAGAGGAACGAACTTTTGGAAACCCAGCCGACCCAGCCACGAGAAGGCACCGTGAATAAGAACTCTTTGTAGTGTGTGTGTGTGTGTGTGTGTGTGTGTGTGTGTGTGTGTGTGTGTG
>JAYGXS010000009.1:20314554-20337345 GCA_036362985.1 Ligula intestinalis | reverse complement strand
AATTTGGCCAAAGCAAATAGCCGCTTGGGGAATACACAGGCCACCACAGCATCTTATGCCAACACCACAAGGCCAGATGGACATTGCGGACACAACGAATCAGTGCACAAGCAACGGTATCTATCCATTTGTTTCTGTACGTTTAAATTTTACGGCAGAACCCTGTGCACACACAAACTGTTTCTGCTACTGTTCTGTGAGTACATCTCTGATGATAAAATCCGCAACGGATTTCAAAAGTTCAGGCGACTAAATATATTGTCCCATCGATAGAGTTGTCATCTACTTCTCAAATCTCTGTTCTCTTGTTCAGTACCTTTTAACTACCTATAATACCAGCCGTTGTATTAGAGAATGAACACCAAGGCAGAACGGGATTATTGAGCTCTGAAATCCAACGCTGAATGTCCAAACACCACGAGCTATATTTTAACGAACGTTCGATTTAATATATCTTGGAGGTCGGCAACTACGAATGCGGAGTGGGGATTCAGAAGCTGAATAGCAAAGGCGCCAAGTAATCCTCAGTGATTCAACATATTCCAGTCTAGAGGTACAAACCCGGGAAAGGAGGTTGTACCGATACTGCAGCGCTTTCCGCCTGCGTCGTCACGCTACGTATGGGATCACGTGATTGCGCTTCTCGGTCGTCTCTAGGAGAGCCAATCACAGATACTGCAAACTGCGTTTACGCTCAACTTCTCACGGGAGCTAGCAGGTGCGCATAAACTAATGCCTGCCTTCCCAATCTAGCCTGACTTAGCATCGCCCTTAGGCTGACTCATATAGGATCTCATTGCGATGACTGCCATGCTCAGACGCTTTGGGCACGGCTCCCTGGTGGCCGGACGTGCAGCCATTTGACAGTCAACTTCCGCCATTCTATCTTTTACTACAGTATGCGCCAGAATGAGTGCAACATGCCGACATATGCGAAAGACTGATACTCTTTCGCTAATCGCCATTGACTCATGTTGTGATATTGATGATTTTGTAGTCTATTCTGAACTAAGCTCAGTCATGATACGATGCGGGCTTTTTATTAACCTTTGTTCTGACCACTAACAAAACGTATATACTGTAAAAAGTATTTGCTCAAATAGTGTATGCTTTTATTATTGGTGGTTTTATAAATTCAAAAAAGTCCATGGAAAACAGGCACAAACAAATTATTTCTTGCACACGTTTGGTAGCTATTAAGCCTAATTTGAATGTTATGCCTAAAGAAAGGCTATCATTCGGTTTTAGAAAGGTTTCTAAATTGCCGAATAATATGAAATCTGCTGATTGCTACACTCTAATTCGAGGTTTCCGAACAGCGCACTGTGTACATCCTGTTTCAGGAAAAGTACGATTGCACCTACAGTTTGAGGAAGAAGTCCCATTGTTCTCATAAAGTGTTTTAATAGATGTTGAACATTCTTTATACACTATACGCAGCATGAGGGCACTCAATTTAAGTAGAAATACCTGCTCCTGCATCCCAACCCTATTCCCACTCTCGCTGAAGTTTAACGCAATGCCACCTCTATTACGGATGAGTTCTGATTCCCGTGCCCTTCTGCAGATGGCTAAGGAGTCACCGCTCAAGTTAATTTATAGAGGCTAAGAAATGTCGTCACACCTTCGCAGGGGTTTGAATAAGAATAGTAAAACAAACGGTAAGTGGGAGTTATCTCACCTCCGACAATCCAGTGGTGTCATACACGGGTCAGGCGAATAAACATATGGTCCCAGTGATCAAGTTTTCTTTATCTCAGGTGATGGTGTAGTTGTTGTTGTTGTTGTTGCGCCTTAATTTTTTTCTGGGAGTAGCATTTTTGGGTGTTTTAACAAACATGCAACTCTTAGAGTCTATTTTCGAAGAGGAAGTACGTGGACACCCACTGATTCTGGAGGTTGGTTCCTGTAATCTTGTCTTCCTCGAAAAAAACGAACACTGCTTATACTTTCAGTAATATAAGAAACCCTCAATCCAGAAGTATTCAATGCAAGGTCAGTCTACTATATTCAGTGGGAGTGACCGCTTTTCTCTAATAAAGAGCTGATGACATGTGGACCTGGGAGATACTGGGTTCGCGGTCCTCTAGTTTTGACCAAAAAGATGCAAAAAATTAATTTTTCACCCTTTTCGTCATACATAGCAAACAGTAGTAGTAAGGTCCAGTGGCGAAATCAAAGTTTTTAATTATATAAAACAGCGTCCTCTTTTTCGTTTCGTTTAGGATTATCCCAGTGTTACCTACAGAACTCTGTATCCAGAATCTCGAAGGGTCATGGTATACTTTTTATCCTTTCTCACGCAGTGAATTTCATACACCACAGTAGTTTGTCCTGATTAATTTATAGTCAGGAACATAGGCAAACGTACTAGCAAACACAAATGCAATCATTGGTTTTAAGAGTCAAGCATGGGTCTCCTCGAACCCAGAAGTAGCTTCACAGTTATAGGTCATACTCCAGTGGTCAAAACGTTGTGCTTATTTGAGGACGTTCGATCGCTGGGACAATATGTTGAGTCGTCTGATGTTTTGACATCCGTCGCGGATTCCTCATCAAAGACATAATTAGTAAACAGTATCAGAAACAGGTAATGCATGCACATAAGTTTGCAGTATTTATAGGATACAGTCATTACTGCAAACATACAGCGACAATAAACCTTAATTGCCTTCTTGCGCGTGTGTAGTTTGTTGGACGGCACGCGGACTCTGACCTGTCAGATAATGAAGCCAAACGACCCACTGCCAGGGCAAGAATAATATGGGGTCGTCTACAGGAGCTGGTGCAGTTGCGGTAAAAACAACTACATTGCAGAAACTGGCCCACTTCTCAAGACGCGAATTCCCGAACACGCGGCAGCAGTGTGGCGAAATGATGTCAATTTCCATGTTGCGGCGCATTCGAAGAGACCCCGCCACACGTTCATATTGGATGAAGCCGAAATGCTCGCAAGAAGTGACAATCGGGTGAGCCGAGAACTACTTGAGTCATGGTTCATGGGCTCCCAATCCATAAACAAGTGGAACGATTTACCCAATCCATATTCAATCCTGAGATTCAATTTAGCCAAAGCAAGTCGTCACTTGAGGAAGGGGCAGGCCACCGCTTCATCTAACGCCAACACCGGAGAGCCAGATGGCCGAGCAATCATCACGCCCGTACCTACCACCCGTGATGAACGTTTAACAGGTCAGATTCCGCGTACTGTCCAACAAACTACACACGCACGAAGGCAATTAAGGTTTATCATCGCTGTATGTTTGCAGTAATGAATGTATCCTATAAATACTGCAAACATCTGTGCATGCATTACCGGTTTCTACTAATGTTTACTATTCATGTCTCTGATAATGAATCCACGACGGATGTCAAAACGTCAGGCGAGTAAACATATTGTCCCAGCGATCGAGTCTTCTTCTTTTCAATTGCTTCATGGGACATGCATGTTCGCTTGTATCGGAAAATCTTAATTCTCCACCAAATGCCCTCCTGCAACCCACAATCAATTTGATTTCTACATCCCGGGGAGGGAGGGGGAGGATTCTCCTGTCTTGATCGTTTTTTTATCAAATCAAGTCTCCCTGATACTATGTTTATTCATCGACAGAACTAGCTACTATCCATCTGTGCTGCTCCCTTTGGCGTACAGCCAATGTTCGGACAAGTAACAGCAGAAAATCCACCTCGAACTGCCTAAGTTCTGCTCGCATCCGCTTACAACTCCTCGCTGAGTAATGCTCTGTTACCTAGCAGTTAAAAAGACATTCCTGGTTAACGTATACGGGGCGCATTGTCCACATAACGAGCAGACCATCTGGGTTTTATGTGAGTTTTAGATCAGCTACAAGGCACAGGCTGACTCTGAGGTACTACTAATTAAGCTACTAGGGTGTATGTCTAGAGGCAGCACCGTAAAAAGCAACATAAACCACTGCGGAAACTTGGGAGGATGAGTCTTTCATCGAAAGAACGTTTAAGGTAGATGAAGGAATGCAGTTAAGTGCACCTTTATATCTAGGGAACAAGGGTTATGCCAATTAAGACTTCAGGCAGCAGCGATTAAGTCCCGGAAAGCAGGTCAAGGCGCCAACTGACCAACGGTCATAACTGGAGCACTGGCCTGGGAACAGTGCAGAGGAGAATACTTACCAGGTGCCACCTTCTATTTGATTATTGCCTTGCCTGTTGCTTAATGCCCTAGTAATTTACACAGATTTCTCTCAAAACTGACAGTGTGAGAGCTGGTATCCTCGTGACTGTACCCAATCTCCCCCAACACCTTCTCATTGTGAAAGACGTGCAATTGCCTTATTTGCAGGCAGTCGCTCGAGCATATAGCACAATGACTAAAAAGGGAAGACCGGGATTGATTGGACGAAATACGAAAAATGTGGACAATTAATATCGGAGTAATTAAATTTTTCTCGATTTGTTACCACCCTGGCTTTGGGGGATGTTTTCTATCGAATTCCTTTGTTCAAAATCTATTTTAAAAAATGATGGAAACCCGCTCAAGGTCAATCAAGTCATTTCGCTTTCCCCCGTGCATATTACAATTATTGCACTACTGAATTACCGTCCAGGCAGGTTTAAAAAATCCGAAATTTAAGGAATTTCCGAGCAATAATCGTGGTTCTGATTGGCAAGGTTACTTTGTTTCCTCAGCCTTTCGCCAAGCGACCTTAACACACAAAAAAACTTTACCACCTTTTACTCCAGATCTCCCAATTACTCCCTTTTATCTCAGAAATTTGCCATATTAAAAGAGATCGCATACTTTACTCGGATAGATCTGCCTAATAAAAAGTTAATTGCATTATTCCATTGGACACAGGTGAAAACTTAGCGGCCTATGCGGGCTTCGAACACATGTCAGTAAGACATGTCAGTAGTCAACTCTATCATGAGATATTACACTTGCTGGCGTGTCCTCATGCAGCACCGACATTTTTACAAATGGATCAGATGAATCATTAAAATTTGTCCAACCACCTACTATCTTGACAGCAAGCGTTCCGGATAACGGTAAATATGCAAGTTCTTGCTAAACCAAAGAGAGAACCGTCGATTCAATAGTCGGATTCCTGCTGTTGCTGACACATGCGTGCATCTGTGGTTATCGCTCTTCATTGAAATTCAGCTTGTAGAATTCTCCCGGTAAGAACGTATATGGAAATTTTCCCAACATCGAAGTCTTCTGTTTACGCTATTTGAAAAGGTTTATCTATCTATTCATGGAAGAATATTCCTCCGATTTTTGCGTACCGAGGCATGCCGCAAGCAGCTAGCCATACATCACTGAGTGCTACTTTCGGCAGGGCTCAGTCGCACACCATCCGAGGTAAGTTTGGGCTTCAACATAGGTTGATCAAAATGGTTTCGGTAGAGGTCAAATTAATACTGTTAGTCGCAAAGCCCCTCTGAAGCAAGTTTCTGATGCCATTCAATTCCACCAAAGTAACAGTTCCTTCTTTCGTGATAAGAGCTGTCAGATACAATATGCCAACGTAGGCGAAATATTGATACACTTAAGCTAATCGACATTGACTAAGGTTGTGGTAATGATTTTCATGTAGTCCATTCTGGAGTTAGTTCAGTCACGGTAGGATGTCGGAATCTTAACGAATTCATTTCTGACCACTTACAAAACGTATATGCTGTATGAGGTAACTATTTAAATAGAATACCATTTTAGATTTATTTTGAAAAGTAAACAAAAAATTAATTCTTGTATTCGTTAGGTAGAAAAGTACGCCTTCTTTACATTGTATACTTGAAGGAAGGTTATCTTTCGGTTTTAAAAATATTTTGAAATTGCCGACTACTTTTGACACCATACTGACTGCTACGATCGCATTCAAGATTTACGAACTGCGTACTGTGTAAATCCCGTTTAACGAAAAGTACGGTTTTGCTTATAGTTTGAGGAAGAAGTCACGAAATTGTTATAAAATTCTGCATAAGGTCTGGAACATGCTTCATACAGAATACACAGCATTATAAAAATTGATGGATACGACGAATTATGAAGGAACACCTCAAAATCACCAAAAAAATCAGAATAAAAACCTTTTTTAGAAAACCGAAAGATACCCTTCCTTTAAGTATAAATGTTAGCGAATGCGTAATTTTGGATCAAATGAGAAGGAATATTTTTTCAGTTACGTTTTCAATAAAATGCATTAAAATTTATAAAGCCAGTCAATATCAATGGTAAAAAGGCACACTATTTATACGTTTTGTTAGCGGTCTGGAGGAAGCGCGTTGAAACTCCAACATCCTATCATGACTGAAATAACTTCAGAATGGTCTACATGCTAATCAGTATCACAATTTTAGTCAATTTTAGTCAATGCCGATTAGCGAAAGTGTAGCAAGCTTCCACATATTTGAGCATTTTAAACGAATTCTGGCGCGTACTGTATGTAATGGAGGATCATTGCTAGCATGGGGTTATATGTGTGGGGGAATACGGGGGCACAGGGAGGAGATTAAATGAATTATATCACACGAATATAGGAATTAAGTTTGAATTATTACAAAAAGCTAATAACTAGCAAAACAAAAACATGCGATCATGAAAAAATAATTAAACAATAAATAATGGGCTAAATTCAATCAATTACTCATAAAATAATAAATCAGCAATAAAAACTAAATTACCATTACGAACACTCACGTATTGCAGACTCTTTGGTTACCGTGGTGATCTACACAGTAGAGTATTTCCGACTGGGCAGTTTTTGTCCTGGTTTTCTGGCCTGCTTGTACACTCTTTCGGGCACAAATTTGAGAATATAATGTTTTGCACGCAAGACAAGTGTGTTCTTCTTGATATACCTTCGTTACGCTTTGGAAACATGTTTTTTCCTTTCACCTGCTTAAAAAATTCAAAACGCGCACGGGCAGGCTTTTGAAAGGTTTTTTGATAATTTTGTCCTACTAATTACTTCGCTCTGAATTTTAACTAGGACGCGCTTCGCCAGATCGTATCTATGTAAACAAACGTTTGCCCCCTGATGCAAGAAGGCTTGTCATAAACCGCTTCCGTGATTTTAATCACACTAATGTCTATTTACCCGCTCAGCGTACTGCAAAGTATAGCAGGTTAAAATTTATCATAGGTCAGACAGTGCCCATATTACTCAAATAATTATGTTCGTTTGGAAGCTTCAGCTTCACATTTGATGCTTACAATGAGCTGTATGACACATTGGCTTCTGCCTTGCGCTGATTAACTCACAGGTGGTTTATTCAGCTACCAATGATTCGTCGCAAGTCGTATATGCATATGCTAAGTGACAAGCCTGATATCGCTCAAGTACGAGGCTCAAGGCACTTCCGGGACAAGTATGTGCCCTAACCAGATAGATCTGTTGAGCACCTTTGTTCCATCATATCCCCGATCACAACCGACAAAGCAACGAGACCGTGGTGCCGAGGTAGGGTGGTAAACCCAATGACCAAAGATCCCGGGTTCGAATCTTGGGGGTTCCTACCCCTGAGATTGGGTATGACTGGCTGCTGACGGCTAAAAAGCCAGACATGGCCATTGCGATCGTCCTTGTCTTTGTCGGATCCACACCATCATATTTGAATATCTTTAATCCATATCATTGTAACAGTCCATAGGAAATTTTAGCAAGATGTGTTAGCATGACACAGTTGAAGAAGTTGTCGCGGAACACAATCTAGAGACAGAAAAATGGTTTACAATGCTGGCAATAAGACATCGTTTTGGGATATTCGCCGTTTGTGAAATAAAATGGCATCAAGTCTTCTGCTAAACTCCCAATGGTGTCAGCGGAAACCGTCTCGCTTGGTAGCAAGTTCCAAATTCGGACCACTCGTTGGCTGAAGAAAAACTTGATAGAAAAGATTCTTTGGAAAACGTGAACGAACTGTGTTGTAAACTGTTGACGCTGGCACAACAGTTCGTCGTTGGACGTGAGGTAAATGTGTAAAGAGCAGTGCGCATTTTTAAACACGCCGAAAAATCGATAACGATTTGTCATCCTCAGTCAATAACATGTTTTGGTGTTTGGCGCTTTATCCAGTCTTTTTTGAGATTCATGCACATTTAATCCAAATCAACGTCTCTATTTATGCATGATTCGTAATAGTTAATAGTCTCTTAAGATTCGCTGTTTTTCCTATATGGGCAGGAACCCAGATACCCACACTGTTCTTTACACATTTCCCTCACTTTCGAAAAGGACCTGGTGTGCCAGTGCCCAAAATTTATAAAACGGTTCGTTCACATTTCCCAAATAATATTTTCTATCAAATTATATTGCTTGTGATGCCTATTTCCCAATTCATCTGAAGAAAAAACTTTCTGGGCTCCAATCGAATTGCTTTATGTTGATTTTTTTTAGTTATCGCACGCTTGTTAATTGTTTATAACACTTTTTTCCACAATTTCCCCCCTTCCATTCGCTATGTATTTATTATTTTCTCTCCCGTCAACCCGCAATACCCAACCAATATAACTCCTATTATCACCGGTTCCATACTAGAGAATTCAGGGGTTATTGCTTTTCGTGGTGTTACATATAATGTACTGTTATGGTACAGTATCCACCAACTCTGATATAGTAAGCTACCTGCCCAAGCAGGATTCCCTAAGTGATCAATCTAGAATCAAACAGATTCCAAAGTCGTGTCGCTTGTAGTGCCTTTCTAGAAGTTACAACCTGTTGCAGTGATTACGATCAGTTCATACCGCGCTCCGGGCGGGTGGCGAGAACCTGGCATCGTGGATCCTCAAATCAACACACTAATTCAGCGGGCATTCTCAACTCGGTGTTCGAACGGACCTCCAATTTTTCCGTCTCCATTGACACCGTATCGGGTTTACTGTGAAGTTTCTAAGCTGACGAAGCTATCGAAGTATTAAGGTTGGAAATTTTAAAGATCACGCAACACAAAGCAGGAAGAGATGAAGGAGGACAAACGTTTACTGAGGCGATGTAAGATACACACAAATCAAAAGCTGGAGCAACCAACATGATAGCCAGGAAAAACATCAGCCCTGTTGTCCGTTGTATTGTTCATCCAGACGCGAAGTGTATCCGGCTGCGACAAATCGATGAAGAGAGCAGTATCGATCGGTAAAGGATGTCAAGCCTGAATACGGGCGACTCTGCAGACAAAGGCACCATGTACCCCTGAGAACGGAAAGACATAACGTTGTATATGATTAGCTTATCGAAGCTGCCAAAGCCGTTGCTCGTAGGTGCTCTGCTGCTTACTAGTGAGCCTGGTCAAGGGAACGCGATTGCAATATTTGCAACGAAGTCTGAAAAGAAGAAGTAGATGCGACCACTGAAGTTTTATTTTCCTGACGTTTCAGACTCCATCGGGAATCTTTATTCATAAGTAACGGTTGGATACAGTAGCAGAAACGGGTCTGCTACTGTTTCCTACTCATGTCTCTGATGATGAATCCGCGACGAAAGTCGAAACGTCAGGTAAATAAACGTTTTCGTCTTCTTTTCAACGGTAGGATAGTCAGATTGATGCACAGACAGGGGTTAAACATGCACAGATTGCACCGTATTTATATTTCGTAGCGTTTAGCCGCGTGCATACTATAATTATGCACCGTCGTAGCCAGCGCTCGGGTCTTACTTGGTGCGATGGTGGCTTGACACTTTGCGTTCGATGCATTAATTGCCGCGATTGCCTTGTCCGTGTCGGATGCGGCCTTGGTAATCACACGGCAATTATGCTCGCTGATGGCAGAGTTGTGGCTGGGCCCGGCCCTTGCCACATGACTGATTTTCTTGCTTAAACAATGTCTCAGTAAACAGTTTGGGGACGCCAAATGGTTGCACTTGTTGATGGATTGGGGGCTTGAGCACCATGACTCGAGCAGCTCGCGGCTCACGCGGTTGTCACCTTTTGCGAGGATGTTGGCCTCCTAAAACTTGAAAATATGGGCGGGTCTCTTCAAGTAAGCTGCAACCTAGGAGGTAAGATTTCCCTCCACATCGCCACTGCATGCTCAGCCATTCGCATTCGGAGTAATCCCCCAGTTTCTCCAACGTAGTTGCTTTGTCCACAACTGCACCAATTTCTGTAAACGACTCCAGCCGCTTCCTATCGTGGCAGTTGGTCTTTTGGTCTCATGAACCGGCGCCTGATGGTTGCTTCAGGTCTGTGCGTGACTCCAACTCTATTATTGCTATAAACAGGTTTTTTTAATACATTATATCTAATATTTTCGGTTTTTGTGTCCTTTATTTAATCGCTCTCTCTGCCTTATCCGTAAAACTTCCCTTACCAACAATCCTGCATTGCACAATTCTTGGGGTTTTGGTTTCGTAGCAGTACCTCTTGTAGACTGTTACTCAGATTATTGCCTTAGACTTACTCTATTTGCTTGGAAATAGCTCGTATCGAAACGATGGAAATTATCTGACTCTCCAAACTGTCAGTTCTATCTCTACAGAGACGCCTACTCCCGGCTTGATATCCGAAAATGGAATATGCTGGTTCTTGCAGCATCCATGGAGACGTCAATTGGTTCCTCCTCGCTCCATTTGGACCACCGCCAAAGACCTGTAGTTAAAGGGGGGTAAATCATCACCCATAAAAAAAAAAAAATAAGCGAAAATAGTACAAAGTCATGGAGTTGATGCAGCGTTAATGAAAATCAAACCGGCAAGTTTACGAGCCCATGCGCTTGATCGTTGAACTTCGAATCAAAACGTATCGAGTAGGGGGCTGTTGGGATTGGATATGATCAGCTGGTCACGGCTAAGAATGCAGACGTGGCTATTCTAATCTCCCTTGGTCTGTCAGCGATGGCCCTCTGCCTACAATACGATCCGCTGTGTGGCTGTTGGCAGGGTTCGAGAAAAGGCCTTAAGACAGTAGACACCAATGAGCCTTTTCACCGATCGCTGAGCATCAATCAGCCAATGTCAGCATTCTCGATCTAAACCGACAAGACAAAGAGCCCGTGGTGGTACAGTAGTTAGAACTTTGGACTTCTAGTTTTCAGGTTGCGGGCTTGAGCGTCGGGTTCTGCACCACTTGGAGTTGGGTATGACTGACTGATGACGGCTAATGAGCCAGAAATGGAAATTGCAGTCTCCTTGTCATTGCTAGCAATTCTATCCACTCACTGCCTGGCAACGGGACTCCCTTGTTTCGTTCTGCCGTTCCAGTCTATCTTTTCTTGCTGTCAATGTTCATCTGCTATGTAGCCGCCGGTTTGGTTCGAGATTTACGCCTAAGGCGCAACAAGACGAGTGAATCCCGAAACTGATCGGTGAGCATTCATCAACCCATGTCAACATTTCCGATCGAAACCGATAAGGCAACGAGTCAGTGGTTGCACAGTGGTTGGCGCCTTGTGATTTTAATCACCAGTTTGCGGGTTCCAATCTTGGGTGGCAATAGTTGAGAATTTGCCAGTTCTAGGAAGCATTTCAGAAAAAGAGGATGCGATCACTGAAGCAGGAGTTTTATTTGCCTGACGTTTCGGATTCCGTCTATCTGCGTAGAACCATGACTATGTTATCATCACATATGATTGAAGATTACCGACGGAATCCGGAACGGCAGGCAAATAAAACTCCTGCTTCAGTGATCTCATCCTCTTCTTCGTGGGTGGGAAACCAGCTAGGGTTGTTTATGACGGCAAATGAGCCGAAAATGGTTTCCCCTCATCCCGCACTTGCCTTTGTCAGCAATATTTATCTGCCTTCAATGATGGAGATCCAGAGTGAGCCCTAAGACAGAATGAGATGAGTAAGTCTGTTGTGAACCAACTCCGCGTGACCACTCAATCATATGGCTGCAAACAAATGCTTTCGCATCAGTGCTTGTCTACCCCAATCCAGTCTGACCAATCAACCTCAAGTTTAACACATACAGGACCTCACTTGGACAACTGTCATGATCTCACTTCGAAAACCGCAAACGCACCCTCGTCTGACTGTCGAATTTCTCCAACGTATTCTCCACTAGCTTCACTACTTTTCTCACCTGGCCCCTACTTTTTCTCTTCCCCTCCGGAAATGGGCCTGAAGATCGCTGAGGCGAGTGTTTTACCCATTTAATTAGCCCGTTTGCATTAGTTCCGTCACCAATGTGTAGCAGAACCGTTATTAAGGGTATATCTCCAGGTCGGAGTCATGTTGATCTTACCGATATTCTGGTCATTGCTCTGAACCAGACGTATTACCGATTTAAGGACGGAGCATCTATATGATGCACAGAAGTCTGTAGTACAAACCAACAACACCTATGCTCTTATCTGTGGCCATCAGAAAGCGCATAGACTCTTCATAGGAGGGGGTGGATTCCCATCAGTCCATTCGCCAGCATGTTGCGACGCGCAGACGGAACCCAAGAGAAGCGAGGTCCTAGCGGTGTTAGCGGATGACCTGTTAAGGCACATACTCGAAGCACGTGTCTGGTGGCTGGTGTCATAACACTTTTTTTGTTATTGTTGTTTTGGTCCTTCTTCTCGTCGCTTCTTCGTCGTCACCGTCGTGGTAAAACACTAAAGAGTTGTTAAGCAGTGGGTGGAGATACTGGCAGCAGGTGCATGGTGCACCCTGCTGTGTCGCAGATAGTAACGGCACAAGTTAGACCTTTTCACCACCAAATCACTGTTGATTGAGGGTGGTGGGCATAGCAATCAAGTGGGTGATAGATGCGTGCGGTTGCAAAAGGGCTGAGGCAGACAAGAAACTCCGTATGCACAGGGGGCAGAGGGAGGAGGTTGGGTTTTAACTGCACTGTCGGCTGCAATAACGTAGAATGTTTTCCTCCTTCATCATAAACCAGACAGACAGGACCGGGTCTGATGTGCAGTAAACGCCATCTGCCCCCGTAACGTTCATTCTCTTCACCGAAAGAAATGAGCCAACTCTTGGGCTATTTAGCTTAATTCGACTGAATTCTTCCAACCTAGCTTGTAGGGGTTTCCACCAAGCTGCGGTCGGATCAGCAGTCTGAAACGTGTAGCACGCGGTCAGAGCATTTAACGTCTGGGCTGTAGGTCTCGAATTCGGGCCTCGGGTGATGTAATGCTTAGGATTGGGTACAACAGTTAATGACCATTACAGTCTCCTGTATTTCTGTCGGATATGTTCAACTATAGCACCGGCGCCAAGTCAGGTTACCCTCACGTGATAGCACTCCTATATCTGTGTGTGGCACATCCAATCACAGATGTCATAGACTGCACACAGGGCCCGGGCCTGCCGCGCTTCGGGGCTTCAAACCACCACAGGGTTGCTTTCTACGATAAACAGCTCTTACTGGTGTCTTACCCCTTTTCTTTCTATGCGGGACTGGACGTGATAGTTATATTACTCTGAGCACACCGATGGCTTCGACCTCTACGTATACCTTTACACTAGACTAGCCGCTTATGGTGGGACTCGAGAATGAGTCCCAAGCCAGAACACGAAGAGTGCGTTCCGTTAGCGATCGGTGAGCTTTCGTCAACAAACACTTAAAATTGCCAGCTGACTATCAGTAGTCTCGCAAGAAAACGGAGAAGTGTATAACATGGGTCTCAGAAGGTTGTGTTGTGAGTTGGCAATGAAGTGGAGGAATGATTTTTCTCACTTTCTTCAAGAATTGGAAAGCTGGAAATAACTTCAAACCCCAAGGCAGCAGGCTCCAAAAAACCTTAGGTAAACGTCATATTCACGCAAAGTTAGTTTCACTTGCCTTTCTAACCTGAAGTTCGTTTTGCGTTTCACCTATTTTGCTCCCCTGGCAACAAAGTCTTGCTGAGCATGTGTGCGAACATTGTCATTCTTAGGTGACCCCCCTCTGAAGATATTTTAGCAATGTACTTGATCCAATTGTAAAGAGCTCGGCGGCAGTTCAAACTCACACCGGCAAGGGAAGCTTTTAGTACAATCAATGCTCTAATCAACTGAGCTCTGAGACCAAACAGAGAGCGATACATTTAATCACCCTTGGGTGTATTTATCCACCCATCAAAGTATGGAATCCGCCAATTCTGATGCGGTAAGCTAAACGTGTAAGCGGGATTTCCAAAGAGGGTTATTTATAATCCACCAGGTTCCATACGCTACAGTAGGCTGAGTATTTAAATTGACCCAAGTTACATTAAGCTCACGGCCTTGGTAAGGACCTCATAGACCAGTTACATCGAAAATTGGCTGTACTAAAACCTTTTCCTTGCTGGTTCCATTCCCACCGAGGCCGCAGAGTATTAAAATACTGGATCATGTGATTTATTCAAATCTGCCAAACCCCTCCTTAAATATCTTTAGAAGCTATGAAACCTAAGCACGCCAATCGGCTCTAGTCTCCGTAAAGACTGCTGACCAAGTAAATGGGCCTCGTAGTTAAGATACAGTGGTTGATTTTATGTGTTTACTAAGTGTTTATGTGAAACTAGCGATTGTGTCAACCACAAAACTTGAAAGCACGTTAATGAGAAGAAGGTAACTAACAAACGACGACAAATCTAATCGAAGACAAAACCAAAAAGTATGGTTTGTGCCGTGGACAACTCCGACATTGGTGACCTCGACTTACGAAATGCTCCTTTCCACGGACCTACTCCCTTCCAAACGTTTGGACCGCCCTTTTTTTGGCCTTACATTAAATCAAAATTTGCTTTGCTGTTGAGCGAACTACGTCTTGATTCATCGGACGCTGCGGTAGATCCGCAGTGCCGGCGCGCCAAATCATGTAGTCATTTCTGTTAGTTAAAGGTCCGACGCTCTAACCTTCAGCTCCATGGGCTTGTTGCCCTGCCGCTTGCGGTCGGGGATATTAAGAGATCACAAGGCGCTTACTGATCGCGTTACCGAGATACTAGCTCTGTTGTGTCTCGCAGTTTACTGTCGAACCCCATAAGCACAACATGACGACCGCTGAGCGACTCATTGCCCTGTAAATGTACTCGATTTGACTGCGCTGAATTCGCTGCCGGGTTTGCTTAAGGATAGTATGAGAAGCTTGTGGCGTTCGCCAGCAGGGCTGTTTGGCACCAGTATCATCCCGCAGCAAACAGGACCAGCAGTTTGCTTAATTCCCACTGACAAGTCTAGCGGGTATTTGCTTCTAGAGTTAATGAGGCGATTTCCAGGAAGGAGATCCGAAATAGAAGAGGGATAAGATACGACCTCTGGGACATGACTTTTTCTGGCTTTACTTTTCGCATTCTCACTCGAACCCATCATCAGAGAGTGTGAGGAGAGAGTTCAGGAGTGCAGGACTTGTAAGACGCAGGTGTCATTCAGCCACGTGACTAATCTAAATAGCAGATCCCGCATTTATTGCCGTTATTCGCGCACGATGGGAGGCTTGCTCTATAGTGCGTGGCCGAGCAGAAATTGCATTACAATACCTCATTATTTACGGGATGCTGACTCGGCAATGTGGCACACTTTGAAAAGAACCTTTGGCCACCCGCAACCTCCCCACATGGCTGATTAATCTGCCTAGGTACTTCATTAGCATATAAAATAGAACCGCGAGTTCATTACGCTGTTTAATCGACTGCAATCCAGGCAACCCAACCTCAAGCTGTTCATGTGGTTGGTAGTCCTTGTGAGAAGGTCGGCCTCGTCAAACTTAAGGGTGTGATTGGATCCCATCGTATGCGCCGCAACCGAAAGGGTAGCCTTCTTCCGCTGACTGCGACTGCGATGAGGATGAGGAGCTTGCATAGGAATCCGAATTGCTAGGCCAATAAAAGTCCTGTTTCTGCTAATGTTCCTGATGTAGGAGCCGTGACGGATCTCTAAACTTCAGATCCATAAAATCTTTTCGCCCAGTGATCACATATTCTTCTTTTTTTTCAATACACATCATATTAGAACGTTTGCATCGTTTTTTGCTGAAGTACGGTGGTGACGAGCAGCCTTATCTACGAGCATTTCAGGTAACGAGCGAGCCACTTGCTGAAAATTCGATTCGATTGACGAGCTCCGCTCAGTTCATGTGTTGTTAGGGCCTGCCTGTGGACTGTGTCCGCCGTTGACTCTCGCTCACAAGGCGTCGGTCCTCGGCAACCTGCAGTCAACCAGCGAACTGATGCATTTTGATTGGCTACGAACTCTCGTGCGGCCGGTGCTCTCCTGACTCAGAGGTGGATTTTCCTTTTATACTGCAGACTCACTATCCATATTGCCTCGCTCGAGCCAGCAATGAAACTTTATAAGGCACTGAAAACACAACAAATACATTAATAATAATTAGATTTATATACTATAATTGCACTATAATATGTCAAACTGCTGTTTTTTATGGGGATGGAACGGATAATGCTTACTTCCACTATTTTAGATTGGGAAACTTGCCTCGTAGGACGAAGAGCTCGGTGCAAGAACTGATTAACCGAGGCCCCGCTGTATTTCAGACCGATGCTGGGGTCGGGAAGGGTCAGTGACCAGACTAATGACAACAAAAGACCATGACCTGTATTTATTGGCTTTCCATGAAGTAAAACTTTATTTGACGATTGCGTATACAGCAGAATTTAATAGAAACATACATTTAGCGAGTGCTCATCAGCTGCGTCCTCTCGCTGCATAAAGTGAATAACGATTGACAGGATACAACAATTAAATTCATACAGAAGAGGTCATAGAAACAGACCAGGAAGGTCATTTAGTAAATTGGGCTAATAAGTCGATTTTAGTAACGTAAGTGAAGCATTGTGGACAGTGAGATAGAGGAAAAAACATTGAGGCAAAAATACGGGCAGGGGGGAGGTGTGAACCAAGGAGCCGGATGTTACCAGAGTTAAGCAAGGTTAACAACATGCTCCAGCTGTTTATATATGTCGGGTTTTCATCGTCATATAGAGACTGCCTCCAAGTAGCGCAATGTACGAGTTGTTCGTGCCCAAACAAGTACTCGGAAGGATGTTTTGGGGTCTAAAGAATGGCCTGTATCGAATGGGTGTTCAGTATTGGAAGAATGGGAACTCCTATACTCCTGTTTTAATAGCCACTTCGACAAGTGCTCTTTAGCACTGGCTGCCAAGTTGCGTTGTGTTCGCCCTATGTTCCCGTATCCGGAAGTGCATGTGAATTCGTATACAACATTAGAAGTGGCGTACATCAGCAAGGTATCCTTCGCAGTTGGAATCAGGAGGGTCTTTGTTGAGTTGCAAAACATGAGCTCAGCTGCAAAGTATTTAACATTTAATCCTCTATAAACTTAGTTTTTTTTCATGCTTTTGGACCATTTTAACCCGGCGGAACTTCTATTTTGGCACACAACAACGAAGATAGAAGTTTAATTGTTGATTTGATTATATATTGCAATTATTGCGGTATTTTACGATATATTTAACAGATCCTCTGTTCAGGTAAGGGTGGTTCGTATTCAGAAAACGTTCGATGCCGTTTTCCTCACAAATATGTAAGCTGATATGCTGGAAACTCATAAGGAGACAGCCTCTTTCAGTACATAGGTGTACTCCGATCTAACCCAGGATTCACCGACCTTGCCGATGAAGGCCAATATTCCAGAAATACGCGTATTCAACACTCCCTAACGTTTGCCGGTAGTAAAAACAGCCTATTTTATTTGAATCACGGATAGCTTAATCTCTGGCAAAAACAAATTTTCACGGCGTGGGGGGCATGTGTCTGGGAAATAGAAAGTAACGCAATTTCAATTTTGATATACGCAGTCAAAAAACACCTTTCTTGGCACATCTTTGCACTCTATTCTAGGCGCTCTGTAGTAAGAATGACCTCAAATAATAAGTTCACTCCTCAGAGAAAACAAAATTCAGATGGGTTTTTTTTCACGACAGAGCAGTGACTAAACCGAATTCGCTTTTGTCAGTAATACTTTCCCAGACACACCCTATCCAACATCCAAAGGGGCTGCTCAGGTGCACATTAAATTACTTTACCTACTCAACACTGACAGGAGTGCTTTTAATTAGTTAGAGAACAAATAAGGAAATTGCAGTTAGCTATTAAGAGCGAATTCAAACAACCTGTGTTGGCTATCGAAGATATTTCTTTCGAACATGCCTGCAGAGGTTCACTGACTGGATATAATGTATGTTCAGATGCATCTCAGATATTCTAACAATTCAGTTTCAAAATGCGAAAAGCCTCCCAATTAAAGCCTTTCAGTACGGCAATACATTAGTGTAACATGCCGACATGTGCGAAAGATTGATACTCTCTCGCTAACCGACATTGAGTAAGGTTGTAAAGTATGTTATCGTGTAGTCTACTCCGAAGTCATTTCATTCTTAGTAGGATGCCGGCTTTTTACCGAGCTTAGTTCTGACCGCTAACAAAACGCATGTACTGTAAAATGTGGCTACTTAAATAGTTAGCCTTTATATCATTGATTTTGACTGCCTTTTTAAATTCAAATATACTTAATGGAAAACATATACGAGAGGATTATGTTTGTACCCTTTTGGTAGGAAATAACGCCTTCGTTATACTTCTTACCTAAAGAAAGGGACACAAGAATTTTTTGCCGTACTGTGTATTAGAACTTATCCTATTTCAGTCAACTATATTACAAATAGAGAGTTGGGTGCTATTTCTCTGGCACCAGTTGACAATTTCGTGGAAAATACCAGTAACGTATTTTTGGGTGCTGGGTTATGTACGTTGAAGATGGATGAGAACGGAATGGTGAAAAATCTGCCATCCCTGAAAAGCATTTGCGCGAAGCCCCGTATGAAGGTTCCAAAGTTGATGAGTATTTTACTTTTAGTTAACCTCATCAGATCTGCTGGTGCAGCGATAGCGAAAAAGACATAATGAGCTGGACCTAAAACATGCTTCAACAATTTACGCCAACCTGCGCTCTTCTCAGCCTGATAGCCCAATCTCGTGTTTATTCTGCTTAAAAAATCGCAGTCCCATTCAGACTTCCAGATTGACCGAAAAATTCTCAACAAGTATTTTTACTGACTGCTTTTTTTGCTTTGTTTTCACCGCAGTTATTTGGCATCGCCAATAAGCTGAGTAATATTCCCAAAGTAACAAGTACACAATTCTGGGTCTTCACTCTGAGATTCTGTGTAACTATTACGCTTCAGATGCTGCACATACCGGCCTGGTTAAGTAAAGGTTATATTAGATCGATCTTGATTTCTATCCCGGCACACCTTGACGAAACGAATGAAGCCCTTCAGGTTGTCTACTGGATACCAGCTTACTTTTCTAAGGGCATGATTAAGTGGCTATACGGCTAGCAAATTCAGTGCTGTGTTGTCAGAAGACGCTAAAAACAACACTTTCACTTCCGTGGCCGACCCTGACGCCAGGTGGCGATTGCACATCAGCCCCATCCCCTAGTGACAGTCGTTCGCTACGTGCAAATGCCAGAAATTATCACTTCATGCACCGGACCCCTGACCAGTGCCCACAACCTGTCCTTATTTCCTTCCCTCCCCTTCGTCTCCCAACGCAAGGACCTCTGCCCACCGATCTTGCCATACGGGTGGCGTGAAACGATGAGTAGTAATCGAAGTAAGCTTAGTAACCATATCTAACTTTACCATTTTCATTGTACCTGCAAATGTATCTGACCTGATTAAAAGCTGCCGAAAACATATATCTGCCAAATCAACTTTTCAAATAAACCGATGCGTCGCAGTCTTTATTTATCTTATGATTCATTTTTTACCTGAACCAAGTACACGTAAACGAAGAGGGGTTTCAAAGGTACACACCTACATTTACTCCAGATGAACCGAACTGACGATACTACGGTGACTGTTTGTTATATGACGTTTTGTAATCCCTACTGGAGAAGACGGCAGTTCAAACTGACCAAATCAGTTGCTACTACAAACCGGGGAGTCCTTGCGTTAGCCCAGCGTGTCTATATAGCATGGTAAAGTTTATAGGAGTTTCCGAAAGCGCCTTAGATGAGTCGCTTGTGCAAATAGCGAGTGCATTGGTGGAGAATCCTCTAGTACAACCAACGCTGCAGCAATCTGAGCTATGGACTGCCCACCGGGACCCTTGAGTTCTATCGCACTTTGTCAAGTTACCCACCCCGACTGCTGTAACGTGTGCTATACTCTCATGTATAGTTGACTGCCCAAGCAGGACTTCCTATGAATTCAATTTAGAATCCACCAGGTGACCATCCATCCATTCTGTGGACCCTTAAATTTCCTTTCGAGTACTTTTTCGAGCACGAACAACTCGTAGCTTGCGCTACCTGGAGGCAGCCTGCATACGGCGGTCAAAACCACACCTATGTAAACCGGTCAAACATGTTTCAGTAGCAGTATCAGTATATTGAGGGATATGTAGGAAAAATTCCTTCGAGTGCCCTATTTGTACATATGCCCAGTGGAAACAGAAAATTTGTTTTTCAGACTGTTGGCGAGGCCAGTTGTCCTATGTCGTAGGAGAAAAATCAAAGATGTAATCATCAGTGGAAAGAAGAAAAGGACAGTTGTTGTGGAGGATAGTTGGTCTGGAATGTAAGTGGGGAGTGGCGAGAGGACACTCGCTGTCACCCGGGTATTCATTCTAGCCGTTGTTCAAGTGTACGGTGAAAGACTGAAGTCTGGAGATATTTACAACGCGCACGCATGTTCGAGCTCGGCATGTGCGTTGCGGTGAGGGCGTCGAACCTCTGATAGCATTAGTGCTGGCCTCCTTGTTTATGCTTTAATCACATGTTTCGCCAAAAGTTACAGAAATAAATGACCCCAGACCATCATTCAGAATTCGAATCACTCGCAGTGGAGATTTCTGGTCATTGACTTTAAACAGTGTTAACTTTTTTACTTGCGCCACTGGTAGTCTGTTTTTGTTTTAGACATGGTGTCCTTTCAAAATATAGATTTACGATAATACGGGGCGCTTACGATGAATTTTTTTTTGGTCCTTACATTGATGTCATTATGTCCTTTGGGCGTAAGTGAATGACAGAAAGATAGACTAATCGAGAGGCCTTCCTTAGTTATTCTTAGGGCAAGTTGTCTATCTTTTTATTTCCTTTCCAAGATTAGCGGGCTTGGTTGAGAGTTGAACCAGACCAAATTGCGCTATCCCAGGTTTGCATGTGGGCGAGCCGGCGTCTCGATGTTTTGAGGCCGTCCCAGGCTCAGCCGCAGTTAACACATCGTTTGACGCAGGTTGACAACAATAAACCCCGTTATCTTTGCTCGGATGTATTTAACTTAGCTTTGTCCTGGTAAAATCCGACTCCCAGATCCACACAGTCCCCTTCCAATGTTTTTCTGCCTCAGACGTTTTTCCTTATTTTTGCTGCCCACAGTATTTTAACTTTCCTACTTTATTGATTAGCCTCTCGGCTATTTCCTATGACCTTGCAGTTTGTATCGATTTTTCTGCATGAATTAAACGTTGTAATTTCTTTTACGTCATTCATGTTATGCAATGACATGTAGCAGCTTATGAATGCTTCTGAAATGTATGGATCAAATACATTCTGCTGTTCATGCAATTTACAAATTTGCACCTACGAAACTCTGCTTTAAATTGCATATTGATTAATTAAGATATTCTGCCTAAGCAGTCAACTAACGATATCAGAATTAATGGATTCCATACGTGGTAGCAGACTAGGCGGATGACTGGAGTTAAATGAAGTCAAACTGACAGTCATCGATGAAAGATCACCGATTGCTTACGGAATTGGCTCATCCCGCTCTACTTTGAGACTCATTTTCCTGTCCCGTGTGCAACCACACAGTGGCCAGTAGTCTAGGCGGGTAGCATTACCGGTTAAGGCCTCCCAGCTCAGCAGTTTAGAGCGTTAATCGTACTTAAAGCCTCACCTTGCTGGCGTCAATTCGAATCCAACCGAGTCGGCCTAGTCTTTCAGGTTTCTTCTGAACATGATCTCGGCACGTAAGATGTAAGCAGTTCGACCTCAAATTATGTGAGATCCTAGTGCTTGCGTTAGAAGTCTAGGTCGCGTACGTGATACGCGTCGACGCAGTTATATATATATATATATATATATTGCTGATTGAAGCGAAAATGCGTGTCCCCGGACATAAATGAGAAGAAGAGGCGATCTCGGGAATAATGGGTATAATATCCTGACGTTTCGAAAGCGTACAGGCTTGCATCGTCGGAGGTTGGTGTTTGTACACGCCTCACAGTCTTTTATAGGTGTTACAACTGACGTCTCGTTCGCTCTCCGTCTATTGGCGCTTAATCCCATGCGGGGGCGGGGCTGGAGCTTCGTCATCGTCCTGCTGACCAGGGTTTCTCGCCGTCACCTCGTCGGAGGGGGAGGGCAGTGTTCGCCTGCCAGCGGTCATTGCTCGCGTCTGCATCGATCGCGTCGGTGCCGCATGTCCTGCTGGCTTCCCCCGTTGGCACTTTCCCGTGTTCATCCCGCCGGCGGAATAACGAACTCCGCCATCAGTGTTTAGGCAGAGACCGTTGTCAAGTGCAACTGCATTCAAGCCCGACAGGAGGTCTTGTTGGTTCACGTTTCCCGTGGCGTCACTGACGGCTGCATTGGTGTCTGGGGAAGGTTCCCGGACGCCTGTATTCTGGCCCGGTGTGGGGTTGCTAGTCGTCGCGACCCGTCTGACTACCTGCCGGCGATTTCGTTGATTAAGCCGCACGCGTAACGCCTGGTAAGACGCCGGATGAATCGTACAGCGGTTGATGGAATTCTGTGCAGTGTGCCATGCTTCAAGCGTTTCTCTGGTTGTCCGGTCACTACCTCGGGCTAGGATTTCAGCGTCATTAAAAGCGAAGGTGTGCCCAGGAGCCGAACAATGTTCCGCCACCAACGAGCGTGGATCCATCCTGTCGACTGCCCTTGCGTGCTCGC
>JAYGXS010000009.1:20265500-20307588 GCA_036362985.1 Ligula intestinalis | reverse complement strand
ACCCGATCAGCAGTGACAGCAATTGGCACGTGGCGATGTGGCGCTGACGAACCGTGGTCCGATGAAGTGCTTATGACCCATCTGATAGACAACAGTGGTGGACTAACAGCGCAGTCTATGAGTGCGTTTGTATGTGTTGGCCGACCAGCTGTTGTTCAAGGTTATGCTTGGCTGATGAAGGCTAATAAGCCCAAAACAGTTCTGTATCTAATTACCCCTAAATGCTGTCATACACCCCTTACAGCAATTATGACTTGGCCGGAAATGGCCTGGCAGGCGGTCACCCGTTTAGGATCTCTGACCACTACATGAACTGCGTTTAGTTCAGATGCCTATCCGATCGGTGTAAGCACATTTCTGAGTGAATATATACCCGATCAGCAGTGCCAGCAAATGGCAGGTGGCGAGGTGCCGCTGATGAACGGCGGTTCGATGAAGTGCGTATGACCCATCTGATAGATACTAGTGGTGGACCAACTGCGCCGTCTGTGGGTGCGTTTGTTTGTGCTTTTCTACCATCTGGTTTTCAGGGTTATGCTTGGCTGATGAAGTCTTATAAGCCCAAAACAGTTCTGTATCTAATTACCCCCAAATGCTGTCATACCCCCTTTATGCTTTTATGACTTGGCCGAAATCAGCCTGGCAGGCGGTCACACGTTTAGGATCACTGACCACTAAATGAAATACGTTAATTTCAGATGCCTATCCGATCCGTGTAAGCACATTTCTGAGTGAATATATACCCGATCAGCAGTGACAGGAAATGGCAGGTGGCGAGGCGGCGCTGATGAACTGCGATTCGATGAAGTGCTTATGACCCATGTGATAGACACCAGGGGTGGACCAACTGCGCCGTCTGTGAGTGTGTTTGTTTGTGTTGTCCGAACAGCTGGTGATCAGGGTTATGCTTTGCTGATGAAGGCTTATAAGCCCAAAATAGTTCTGTATCTAGTTACCCCCAAATGCTGTCAAACCCCCCTTACTGCTATTATGACTGCCAGAATTGGCCTGGCATGCGGTCACCCGTTGGGGACCTCTGACCACCACATGAACTTTGTTTATTTCAGAAGCCCATATGATCGGTGTTAGCACATTTTCGAGGGAATATATATATATATATATATGTTTATCAGCAGCTATGCCCATTTCCCGCAACAGTCATCTGACGGTCCAGAAAGTTTTTGATGACGCGAGGGCGGTAACTTACAGTGCGTCTACCGCAGAATCTCCTACACGGCCGTCTGAGCTGCTGAGGTCCACCGTGTGCACAGAGGATGGTGATGCAGGCACTGTGATTTGTACGATGAAGAGAAGATTAGCGCTGCATATACCGAACCATCCCTTCCCTCATTCACATTTATCCAGTGTCAAGACGAGATCAACAAGACCGAATGCGGGATGGGGTGCAGGCGGCTGGCCTGACGCGATCCGGCGTCTACACACGCAATTATCCTTTTCTCTCTCCATGTCATGGGAGCGCAAAACCAATAACGCCTACCATGCCCTGCTCTTAACATCGGGGTGGGTCTGGCGCATTTACCACGTAACCCGTGACTGAGAACTATACGATCAGAAAAAGGAAGGCAGGGCTTAAAAGCGCAGGGAATGAGCACGGATGAGGTCCGTATTCATAGTCTCTTCACAGGAAGCAGGGGACAACAATGCACAAACAAAGGGAAGGTCTGTGCTTAGCAGAATTCGCTCATGTGACAGCAATGAGGATGTTTTGCGTGATCTGACACATGATGGCAGGTAGGGGAGTATGGATGCGTAGAGCAACCTGGAACGTCAGCAAAAAAAGACATGTGTCAGATGCTACGCTGACAATGACGGCTTAAAACGGCGCTTCTGGCAGGTAAGGAGGGGATGGCCAAAAAATCAAAAGTAAAGTCCTGCCGTTTGTGTGTGTGTGTGTGCGTACAAAGGTAGTTTCGGTTGATTTTTTTTGTTTGTTCATTTGTCGAAAGAAGCAAAAAGAGGAAAAATACGCAGGGAAAACAAAATATATTTACAATTTGTTCAAAAAGGGGAGTAAGACGCGCGTTCGATTGAAACCCTATATCGATAATCGTGTTAAGGCGGCGGCAGCGGCTGTGTCGAGACAACCAAACTTCTTTTTTTCTGTGGCGTAGCACGCTGTGTGCGTAAAATAGTATCTGGGTAAAAATCCCAGTCATAATGGAAATCAATGCGGCTTCTTTCAGAGGGACGGGGAGGTGAGGCATTTATGTTAATCCCCGAGGTGTGGCGGTGAAAGGGGGAGGACAAGTCGGCAGTAATGACAAGGGGGAGGGCTCTTAGTAAGTGTTATACGAAAATCGTGTAAAGGCCTGAGAAGCTAGAGGTGGTGGGATGTTCTGTTTTATCTTGTTCCTGAGCTCATTTGAACCTGGAATAGCTACATTCGCATCCAGACGAATGATAAGGCCATTTTTCTTCTCGAGGAAGGGGGCGGCGGGAGGAATAGCAGCGACAGTTTCGTCTACACCGGAGGGGAGGGGGGAGCGGAGGAGACTACGACGCTTTATAGCAGAAAATAGCAACATCGTTCGCAGTGCGGTCGGATCAAGGACAGCACTCTTCTCTCTCTCTATCTCTCCCTCTGTTTATGCTGTTCTTCTCAAATCCGATCCGCATCGACTCGAAGGTCCTCAGTTGACCCCATTTTCCACCGTGCGAGGCCAATGCATCTTAGGGGAGCACACGTCGGTGTCACTGGCACTCAACTCCTCGGTTTTTACAGTGGACAGACAACTGCCCACGACACGGTTGGCCACCTGCAGACTCAGTTGCAACTCCAAAGATTCCAGGTAATTGTTCGCGCCCGGTGGCAGGAGCTGTACCGTCTCCCCGGGGCGGGCGCCAGTATGCGGTGAATTTCCAGGTGGCGAAGTAAGAAGATTATGCAGGTGACTGGTTAATGGCGGAGGTGCCGCCAGTGCGGAAGGCGACAGCCCCACAGTCGCTGACGCAACCGGAGTCATCTCCGCATCGGTCGAATTCGAACGCAGAAACCGCTCCGGAATATCAATATTATCACTGGCAACATCATTCATAATGCTAGAGAGACAATAGCTGACCGGTTCGAGCGGACTGACCACCCTAAGGTCACTCGAGTATGAGACTGGTGGGGCCGCCGCCGCCGATAGCAACGAAGACGCTGTTGTGTTGACCATACCACTTACACTGTGTCCGCTGGAGCGTTCTGGGCTAACCGGACAGCGAACACTTTCATGGTAAACAGCAGTCTGATTGGCTGGCTGAAGGTCAATCAGATTTCGAGATAGGCGCTGTTCGCTCGCGTAATCGAGCTGCTGCTGCTGTTGCTGTTGTGTTACTGCCTGAGAGCTCTGGTAGTTGTGGTGAAAGCAGGAAGATGGATGCCGTAGGGGATGCGGCGCTCGGAAGTCTGTATTTGCAAAGTGCTGCCGAAAGAGCTGGGCCGTCAGGCTTGTGGGTGGACGACTGGCAGGCCCGGATGCATGCATCGCGTCAAGTTGCTGTTGGTGAAGGGATTTTGGGGGCTGGCTGGTCGCGTCGGAGGTAAACGACCGAGCCTTTTCATAGTCTAAAGCTGAGAGGATGTTGGAGACGCCCTGTTGCCGTTGCTGCTGCTGCTGTTGACGCAAATGACTAAAACGGAAGAACCACAAAAAGCCCACTACTTAGTGACGGAGATTGGTCATGTGGCCGTGCTGCAAAAAAACAAAGCCGGTTTCCTAGAGCTCCTTTAAAAGGATTGATGCAAAGGAAATGTATAAATAACTGTTACGAAAAGTCTGCAAACTGACGCAGCAACAACAAGCCGAGTCAGCTGCCAAAATAGCACTTAGCTCCTTAGCCCGCTATGTTCGTAGCCCCTCGGCTCGATGGCGGAGCTGAGACAGGTGTCCTTCAAGACTGGTTCGTGTCCAGGTTGGTAGAAGCGTGCTTGTGTTCTGCGGACGCAAAGGAAGGCACCGTCTCAATAGTTGCTGCGTCCCCGCATAGCTTTGGTTGTCCCAACCTTTTTGTAGTTAATGGAAGGTAGAACATGGCGGACAGGAGAACTAGGTCGATGCAGCTTGATACTGCTTCGTCAGTATACCAGCTCATATGCAGGTCACAGACACTTCCGTCCTTTTTTAGACACTAGTGGAACTACAGTACGGCCTTTAATTCGTGTAAAATGCCGACGCATGCGAAAAATTGATAGTCTCTCGATAATCGGCATTGAGTAGGGTTTTAAAACTGATTATCATGTGGTCTATTCTGAAGTAATTGCAGTCACGATAGGATGCCGGCATATTAAATAGCTTCGTTGTGACAGCTAACAAAGCTTACGCGCTGTAAAATGTGGCTGCTTAAGTAGCATGCATTTTTATCACTGATTTTGACTATCTTCATAAATTAAAATATATGTTATGGTACACCTACACGAAAAAGTTTTTCTTGTACTCTTTTGGTAGGAAATTACGTCTTCTCCAAAGTTTGTACTTAAGGAAAGGGTATCTTGCGGTTTTAGAAAAGTTCTAATCATGAGCTTTTTTACGATTTTGAGGTGTTCGTTCATAATACATCGTATCCGTCAGTTTATGAATGTTACCTATAAGGTATACAGCATGACCCACATCTATTGCAAAATATTATTAGAAGTATGTGACTTCTTCCTCAGACCCCAGGCGAAAACTTACTTTCCCCTAAACGGGATGTAGACAACGCGCAGTTTTTAAACCTTCAATTCAAGTGTAGCAGTCAGGAGGATTTTAAAACTGTTCAGCCATTTGGAAACTTTTTAAAACCGAAAGATACCCTTCTTTTAAGTATAAGATGTAAAGAAGGCGTTGTTTTCTACCAAACGACTACAAGAAATAACTTTTCCGTTTTATGATTTCCATAAAATATTTTTGAACTTATAAAGCAAGTTAAAGTCAATGATAGGAATGCATACTAATTAAGTAACGACTTTTTTACAGTATAGACGTTTTGTCAGCGGTCAGAGCGAAGCTCTGCAAAAAGCCGACATCTATTCGTGACTGAAATCACTTCAGAATAAACTCCACGATACACACTCTTACAACTTTACTCGATGCCAATTAGCGAGAGCCTATCAATCTTTCCCATATGTCAGCTTGTTACATGAATTCAAGGCTGTACTGTATGTGACGTCCACTTAACCGGCGTTGAGCAGACTGGGTCACTGTGATGGTACATAGTCCTCATAATGGGGTAACAGTTGTCTGAAATAACTTATTACGATCACTGCCTTTACATTTCAAAAACCTCACCTAGGAAGGCATAAATTTTAATGTTTTCTGGCCTCTGTCCTCCTTGGTGAAATGGCAATAATGGCAACCAGGGTGTGGTGCTGCGCGGTTGTGTTAAAGGACTGCATAACATATACCGACCCTAAGCTTTCTTCAATAGCAAACATAAGCTATCAATGGCATTTTAATGTCGAACCAGCGAAGCACCGAATTAGTTCAAGATTTATCAATTCTCAGTTACTCTAACTAGGCGCAGCAACCACCATTTGAATTACCTTGGATTTTGGAAAACCTGCAGAGAGTTGCCTTTACTTCGCTATGGACTTGACATCGAACTGTCACTCGCATGGTGCTCAGCGCAAGGGGCTGCATGACCTAGAAAGAACAATACGTTGGCAAAGAGTCCTACCTGGCAAAGTTTAACTCCTCAGCAGTCCGCCGGCCGGCAGCAAAGTTGTACCAGGACTGTTGGGCTGCAGAGCTGTGATGGCAGATGAGGAGATTAGCAGCCAGGGCGTTGTCTGACAGGCTGGTTGACTCCGCCTGGGAGCGACTGGGTAACTGCTTCGTGAGACCGGCCGAGGGAGCGCTGAAAGCTGACTCTCCACCGCCCCCGCGGCTGCTTCCCACCAGGGGCAGTAACCCCCCCGAGCCTGAGCCGGAGCTCAGCTCGTCGAGGGGGGTGTTGGGCTCCCAGTTGAGCCAGGACTTGGCGTCCATGGGAGCTCCAGCGGCCCTGGACAGGAGATTGTTGTTGCTGCCGACGAGCCCGTTGGGCATTTTCCGCACCTGCATGGCAGTGGCAGTGTTGCGCTTCGCATTCACACTGAATGCGGTGGCTGCACCCGCGCGAGACTTCGCCTTCTTCATGCTGCCCGCTTCCATGGAACAGGCTCGACGCCGCACGTAGGAACGCGTAGGGGAGCTGGAGTTGAGACGCCAGTGGGAGGACTTAGCACTCTCGGTTGCCTTGGGACACTTGACGAATTTATCATGCAGGGAGAGATTGTGGCGAATTGAATTCTGGAGAAGACAGAGAGAGCGGTCACGTGTGTGCGTGTGTGTGCTATGCAAGCATCCCATTGTTTTACATCTCGTGAGTACTTAATTATGTGTCATTTACGTGAGATAAGGTATGGCCCGCTAGAATACTGGCTTGCCTGGCGGGTTCAGCATCCCGAGGACTTTGGTTGGGGTGTTTATACGACTTTGCACTCACTGGCCGTGGCGTGCGCCTCCGCCTCTTGCGTTCTTAGCACACGCAAGATAGTTTAACGTGGAAAGCTACGACGAATAACACTGTCTTGTGTGAGGTGAGCTCAGTCCTTCCCTAACACCCCTCCCACGTTCATGCCGTGCTGATAAAAATAAGAAAAAAAATCTCAAAAATGACTGGTAAATCGAGGTGGTCACAGATATTGAGACAAAGCTAAACAATTGGTCTACGTATGTCACACACGACAGGAAACCACCCCACTCCGCCACAACCCCCCCCCGCTCCCTCCGGTAAACAAGTGTTCAGTGAGGCCCACTCAGCCTGTAGCTGTCAGTTAACAATGCATACCTCTTGGTAGGGGGGAGGGTTGGGCGTTGGTCTTACGAGCACTGGACAATAAGCTCAGACCGCCCGTAGAAGTTGGTGACTTTATTTTTAGGACTGTGCGCCACCCCTGCCCATCCTGTCCGAGGTCTTTTAATGCAGCTGTCCGAAGAACGTTTTAAGATATCCTTTTATTTACCTGGTCTGTGTGCACTCGAAATTAGGTTTTTATCAAATGATCGTTAGGGCAGGCGCAAGTTGGTCATTTAAAAAAACAGATACGCCTGATTCAGTACAATGTAGATGCTTAACACTCCCGTCGAATCCAGGGTTTTAAAGTCTGGACTGTTCGCTCAGTTCAATCCTATACGTGAGTTAAAATGCTTCAGCCTTCTGGCCTGGCTCTCGCATATTTTCACGTCTTTGCCCCCTCCTTCCCCCTATAGGGAAAGTATTTAGCCTTGTACACTCTTTATAGTTTTCTACAAAGAAGGCCACTTTGAAGATTGTCATCGGTGTGTTGCAGGCTACAGAAGGCCTTGGTTGGCCATGAGCAACTAAATTGTCAAGCCATTGTGGCAGCCTGCACTCTACTGCTGCGCTGACTCATCCACTGCCCGCTAGCCAAGTGTATTCTCGTCGGACGAACTCCCCGGCACCTTCTTTGTCAATCGCTGCGAGAGGCCCGGGATGTCCTGCCCTCCTACGATTGCTTCGGCGGCTCGCGTTCTGCTGCGTACGTTACTGAGAACCAATGGATGCAGGCCGTGCTACCTCCGAACTCAGGGCTTTGCAGCAGCGGACACGTCTGGCGTGCGGACGCAGCTGGCTCGCAACACGGCCTTTTTACCGCTCATTTTCCGGCAGTAAAGCTCTGTCCACCAACACTGTCTTGCCCGAATCTTGACTGAAGGATAATTATATTGTGGATACAGCAAATAGCTCTTGGTATCATCAAGTTTGGTTCTTCCTGAGATGTAACTCCCATGGTGCAACTATCACACAGGCTTGCTGACACGGACGGCTGGTCTTATTCTACGGGCGCATTCGGTTCCTGCATTGTCAGACGCCAGTGCGAGCCACTGGAGTTCCATGGCCCGCCACATTTCCGACCCAGTTGTCCTTGTTAGCATGCATAGTGGTCGGCCGTTGACACTGACCTTGAATGCTTCCGCTTTTGCGTAAATACAACGGAAGTTAAAAAACCTTCCTTTCGAAACAATTGCTGCTGCTGTCCAATCCAAAAGGATTCTCGCGGTAGATATTGAAGGCGGAGGAGGAGGTAACATACACCGCCTTCCTTCACCCCATCTGTCACCACAAATGTTTTTCTATTTAACTGACTCCACCACGTCCAGCGTCATCATACCGCCGCTTAACACTGTCTGACCATCTGGTTCCGAGGACCCAACATTTCAGCCTGATTTTCATTATTCCCCCATGCTTGAAACTGTCGATGCAGTTTGGTAAATCAACTGAGGTGACGTTAAAGGCTGATCTCATTAAATGATCCCGTTCAGTGAAATTCAGCTGAGTTCCTGGAGGGAGTCCCTGTTCCAGAGGCTTGCTTGGGTGATTAGCAGCAGCCGAGGAAATAAGGTGTTCTGGAATTATTTGCAGCCTAATAACACACACAGAGATTCTAAAGTAATATATATTTCACAATTTACTTAACTAGAAATTTTTCTTCGACCTTCAGCACAGCTTTTACGCTACTCGATATCGAATCAATGCGATTCTAGAGGGTCGCAAAGCGTGCATTTGTCTAGGCTTCCATCAGGAATCTCTCCAAGCCCGAAAAAAAGTACGAGCAGGCAATTTTTAATCAGAGGTTTGTGCGAGTTGTGGCTCCACGCTGCATAAAAATATTCCTTGACCTATCCACAACAAGTCTACTCTCAATTGTTGACCTGCTCACACGGTATTTTTTTTACAATCTTTTAAACAAGTTTTGCTTAGGATCTGCTCTCTGTAATATTCACCATTCTCTCGTTACCCCTGCGACAGAATGTGGAGGTGAGAGAGACGTACAAAACATATTGTTCCCCAGATCGCGAGTGTCGGGCTAAATTTTGAAACTTGAATATTCTCCACCATCTTACGACGTGCAGGCCAAATAATGTCGCTTTTTTGTGTTTGCCGGCTAAACCAAATTCATACGATGAGTTATTGAAGAAGGCAACCTGTTTCCAGTCGTCTACGGTCTACCTACTGACCTTCTCACAGACGATCCTTCTATCTTTGATTTGTTTTTCTGTTAGTCTAGGAATTTTTCTTCTGTGCTAGTAAGTAATACCGAAAATTTCATGCAAATTTCCCTGTGAGTTGCCCTGTTTTACCAATGGATTTTGCAATCACAATTTTTGAATTCTCCCCAACAGGTTTGTTTTGTAAGGGTACCTGTCCGCTTGTTCTGTGACCCACTAACACTTCACCGTACTGAGAGATACGCCTACAGTTTTAGCGCGATTACATAGGAGCTTACCGAACGAAGAACAGTGATATCAGTGCAGAGGAGCTGGGAGCGGACTACCACAAATGTTATATTGTATATGTACTGCTGTTTGTTTACAAACAAATCATTCACCAATGAGGTTGAGACGTGCATTAAACGTACTGCTGAATATTTAATGTTAGAGAAATTGGCTAACGTTTAAAAAATTCAAATACTTTTCGCACACCCCTATGTCTTATCTCCAATACTGAGACCGGAGAGTCAGCGATTGCTTTCGTTGACCTGACGATTAGCCCTTCTTGTACAAAAAACACAGTTTTTTTGGCGGTTGAAAATAGGATGGGTGTCTACTTTTGGAAGTCCACTGATGACCTCCACACAGATGGGTGGAGTTCGGAAAGCTCCTGAAGCATTCTACCCAGTACTCTAAGACCTCCATCATGCTGTCTGAGTGAAGCAGGGGGGGCAGTCATTTTGACTAGCCAGGCATCCTGTCAAGTCTTTTTCGCACAGGAAACTTCATTTTTTGGGAAACCCAGCCACCTGTTTTAGGTGCTACGGCTTTTGGCCTAAGTTTTGGTTTGCGTGTTCTCTTTTTTCTCGGAGAGTATGCCCTACTTACTATCCCAATCATAGAATTGAAGTCGTCATCTCCTTCTACAGGTGGTATGAGCGAAGTGACCAACTCGTAAGACCTGATTGTGAACGCCCACCCCTCGCCCCTGACAAGAGGTCCACATGGTTGGGGTCAGCCTCACTGAACACCAGAAAGCAAACAAGGAAAGCTGGGGGAGCGGAGAGTTTCTGTGAGCCAGCCCCTCGAAACGGTAGAAACACGCGTGTCTGGCCTTTTAGCTAGTACGCATGCTGCCGGTTTGGTAAATTACAACATAATGACTACGTTTTATTTTCTCGGAATAGTCAAGGGGGGTCAACAGAAACGCGATAATGACCACCGCAAATCTGGAGGGGAGGATGGTGTTGTCTAACGAGTGTGTGGATTGGGTCATTGTGAGGGGACATGCAGTGCATCCACCTAATTCCCCCTCGCCATGTCCCTGTAGTTTTAACAGCAAGTCTAGTTCAAACAGCTGGGCTAACAAAACGAACCAGGCCAACGCTTAAAAGACGAATAGGATACGCTCACATCCGCTTTCGCAGGTCTCCAGGGGGTTTATACAGTTTGCTCACAGCGTTCGGCAAACCACGAAGAAGACGTGCTCACTGGGACAAGAATTTTATTCGCTTCAGATTTCGAAATCCTTCGCGGATCCTTCAGACAAATTGGAAAGAACAGTGCTATCACAGCGCCTAAGCGGGCAACTATCTTCGATATATGGGGGCCGTTACTGGTCATAGTTATGCAGTAGCACAGCAACTCTATCCTATTCATATTGCAACTTACCATGTATGAACTGCCCGTTTCAGCTATTGTCTCTGATGAAGGATCTGCGACGGATTTCGAAACATCAGACGAATAAAAGTATTGTCCCAGGGATCAAATCTTCTCTTCTTCGCACCTTCGCTTGTATTTCCAAACCTCGATAATTTTTCAACTGACAGCTGGACGCCAAGTGGCTTCTGGAAAAATTGATAAGATCATAAAATTCCTCTGCCTCATCTTAGGACCTTTCTAACTACCTGTCTGGTAGGTGATAAGAATATGAACTTATTCTGGACAGGAGAAAAGGCCCACACCACACCCTGCAAATTCTCCTAAATCGAGCCCGTGATTCGAGCATTGGACTTGTTGCGGGTTCGAGCCTCGAGTGGTGCTCTACCTAGTGTTGAGTAGGGCTGGCTGGTAACGGCTGATAGACCAGAAGCCGCGATAGCAATCTCCATAGCCTTTCTCGGCTATAATACCAGCCGCTGTACGGCTGCTGGTGGGACCCAAAAGTGAGCCCCAAGACAGAAGGGGGCGAAAAAGTGAGTTCCGCAAACGATCGGTTTGCGTTTATTTGCCGCCTAGCAAGTAAAACGAGCCTGTGGTTCAAGGGTTAAAAGGTCGGTCATTAAAGCAAAAAGTCGCGGGATCAAGCCTCAGAGGATGCACCGCCAAAGGGTTGTGAATGACTGACTGATGACGACCTATAAGACAGAAACAGCAGTGTTCATCCGTCCTGCAACTCTTCAGGCGTAAAACTGCATCTATTATCGCACAGTGACATAGTATACTCAAGGTTTGCGGAAGAAAGGCCCTGTCATACAGAAGACGGAAATGACGAGTCCGAATAACCCTCCCCTTCACTACAGACAAACTTTGCCTATAGCTCACAAGTTCATTCTTCCCTTAATTGTAGCGGCCGGAGAATGAATTACCGAAAGTATACGGTTGCCAAGTAACTTTTCCAGCGTAACGTAAGAAGTTTAGTGGAACTGTGGATCTTGGCTAAGTTACGAGGAGGAGCATCACTTAGCTTATCCCAAAAACGGGTAATGTTATCCTCTCAAGGTGACGGCAGGCGGAACGGATGCAGAAAAGCAAACGAAAATGTTTGATTCGATCATGGAATTGTCTACATTCTACAGCAAAATTGTAACCAACCCACAGAAATTCCTTAAAAGAAGACTGTAGACTATACAAGCTTACGCATTAATATGCTAAATGTGTGGCTCACAGGAAGGATTCAGATGATCGTACTGTCGTCATCAAATGTTCGTTTAATATTCTCCTTTCAAGTAACTCGCTGACTGACCCAGTATACGCCCAGTCTTTTGAGCTAACAAGTACCACAAGTACTTCTTTCTCCTAAATCCCACACATTGCCCCCACAAGAGTGACAGTTTTTCCTCTAAAAATCCCTAAGGAGTTTTTTCACTGTCTGCTCCAATTTTCCACCCCATGACTCAGGACCACTGGCCTCGCCAACAGTCTGAGATAAAAAATTTCTGCTATCACTACACATATGTACAAATAGGGAACTCAAAGGTAATTTACCTACATATCCCTCAATATAGTGATACTGAAAACATGCGAGTCCCAGGAAACAACTCAGCAGAAGACGATTGGATCAATGGAACAGCACCTGACGACGTCAAACGAATAAAGGTATTTTTCCAGCGATCGAATCTGCTTCTTACCTATAATCGTATCCGCTTCAGTTTGAGCGGGCTTACTAGATGCTGCGAAATTCCCGCCTTCAACGCACGTTTCCGGCGCAGGAATGCAAAGATAAAATACGCACAACCTCCAGCCCGTTTTAGGTAGGGCTAGACGGTTTGTTTAATGCTCCGCATTGCGTCGCCCCCGCATTTTGGATGTCGCAAACCACGACATGCATTGCGTAGGCGGGACAACAGCGACTTCTGCGCGTGAATTAGTTTGTAGCAGGCCGGACACATCGACAATTTGACCGTCGTCTCCAATACGCTAGGGGGTGTTGTAGGGATGGTGACCTGAATTAGCTTTAAGCGACAGTAGACCTACGTGTTGCAGCGTTTGACACACTCCCACTCCCCTCCTTCATCCACATGTGTCAAGACAAAATCAAAATGACTAGAGGCGGGATAGTGAGTCTGCACCTACGCACGCAACTCCCCCGCCCTCCCCCCCTTTCTGTGTGGGACATATATTGAGGGAGCGCATTCCGAGTTACACCTGGTATCTCCTAATCTAGCCCCGTGTTGGTCCGGACAGCGCGGATGGCGAACCCAAATACCTCGTTTACACGTACCACACACGAGCTGATGCCCTCAGTTAGAGAGCGCATTAGAGCTCACACGAATGAAGAGGCACAACAACTTCCAGTGGTCTCTAGCGGCTACTGTGGGAACCCGTGATCGCCGACTCATCACATCAAGGCTGCAGCCGCGATGACTGCCGACAGCCTCTCTACCTCTTGCTCAATGTCCGACGTGACGCACTATCACGCGAAGTCGCGGTTTGACCAATTTACATCACGATTGACTGAGATAAAGACAGTTTTCGGTAAACGCTCAGATTACTGCCGCTAGACCACACTCCATATTCCACCCCGCCAGGAAGCAGGTAGCGTTGTCGGAAGTCTGTCACTCCGAGTCAAATCTCCTACTATCTATTCTTCAATCCTTCTGCAGAATAAACTCTTCCTACCACTCTGGCTTTCCCGTTAATTATCTCTTCTCCTAAGGAATTATACCTGGAAGATCACAGTCGTTAGAGTTTACCCTGTTAGCGTTAACACCTGCTCGACAAACTCGCAACTTAAATGGAAACAGTATAGAGAGGGCGCAGGCGGCTGGCGCGACCAACTATCAACAAGCGTACCAACAGCACACCTCCCTATGTAGGCCCACACTCTCAGGCCGGAGTCAGCCACTCCACACAATAAGTCACACTGGGCCGATTAGCATGTCCAATTTATCCCGTCAGTTGGCAACCCTCCAAGCCACGGCCTTTAGCGCACTGCGATAGCTGCAAGCGCATCAGTTTTTATCGACCTCGCTTTCTCCCCCACCACCGTTGTGGGAGCCACGAGCACTGGAAAAAGCACATCAACGGTCGCTACTGGTCCGTTTAAGCCTCGGTCCTGTAGGCACTCGGGATCTCAGTTTCTTCACGTAAAACACTTCTCAACCACAATTAACTTCAACAAATGAGACCAAGTCAGCGTGTCGTGGGTCGGAAATAGCTCATTCAACTCGATCAAGAAAGACTCGACAGGATCTAAAGGACTAAGGACTGATGGAAGGGCTTTAAGTCCGCCACGTAGTCCTACACCCAGTTACAAAGATGGTTAGATTTTCGAACTACGAGATAACTTTTCATAACTGAAAAACAAAGCCAACAACTCGTAGACAGTCTGGCGTTAAGTAAAGTGCTTGTCCAATGGCCGCAGAACCAGAAGTATATAGGAACGGGGGCACCGGTGTTTAACAGTGTACCCTGCGTATATCTGGGGTGCCTTTCAGGTCATTCGGCTCGCTTAGTCTGTCGAAGGACAAACTAAAACCTATCAATGAGAGAGAGCACATCTGCCCCCCGCCACAGCTTCGTTCATAGCTGATGAACTATTTATCCTTTTCACCTAGGTCTGGCGACCGCAAAATCGTATTCGGGGTCGATAGGTAGAGGATGTTAGCGCTGTGTCAATCCGCTTCAAATGCCCGTCGAGTTCATAGTTAATTCTATTAGAGTGTGGTTCGGTGTGCAAAGAATTAAGTTTGTAAGCGACGAGAGGGACTGCGGCTCGGCTTCAATTAAATCCCTTTCTAAACCTTCTACCAGAAGTCAGTCAAGTGCGTTTTCTGATTGCGACTCTCTTCGTCCTGAAACTTTACAAATTCCGCCCAATGAGTATTCCTCCTTCGAAGACCTTGGCGTTACTCTGGCATCTAATCTTGCATTTACTCCTCGTATTGAAGCCCTCTTTATAATACATCCGCTGTTTAAGTTCGTATCACACACCGCAAGATCTAATCTGGTGATTCATAGATGCCTGCATTCTCCCCCTCATTCTTTATTGCTCTACAGTTATTCTTCCAGACTTGCTTAAAAAAAGACCCTTCCATTTTTAAACGTATTTTCCGAATGCTCCGTTCAGCTGCCTGTATTTCTCAGGTTTTTAGCTGCTATAATAATACAGTGACACTTTAAAGCGATCAAAAATTTACCGATCGCGTTCTTGGGGAGGTCGCCCAACCTCTTCCCTCTGAAATAATGGCTGCGAAGCCTTCCCGGACTATGCACCGATGTTTCCGACATATATCTTGCCGTACATTGGCATAGCAGCACTCTATACTCCCATTCATAGCACACTACCGCACGGGTTAGGAAACGGAAATGCAAAAATTGAAAACGTTCTCTTTCAAAACCTTATATCCTTCTCGCTGTACATGTACCCTCCTAGCTGTAGAGTGAAGCGTAGTTTTCAGGAGGACTTTTAAATCTGTCCAAAAGAGCGACTGGCTCCCACGATAGCACGGCACGGCACGGTACGACACGGACGCCATCGCGCCTTGGCCGGGTACGTGTGCATCCGTAGGCAAAGCCTTGTTCCACGACCATGAAAACACAAATGACCTTGAGCAGCATGAATCAGCCAATTAGGCCACAGAAACCGAATGCCAGTGCGTGATAGGGTGGATTCGCAGTTGTTGGACATTACACATTTCGCCACGAAAACACTGCGCCGTCATTTGCTCGTTCACAGACAATGCGAGTTCCGTTGATGTTGTTGCTCGCCGGCCGACAAATCATCCATCATTCCGTTGCACATCGGGAGGTGCAAGAAAAGCTGGGGTTCCGCATTGGCTCTAGGGGACAATGTTGGATTTATTCGAAAAGCGAAACGTACAAAAATAGCAGGCCAGTGAGTAATATAGAGTTCCGCGAAGCCTGGGTTTCTGCGAAACTGGAACAGGTGTTTACCCTTGTGAAAAGCTGCGGACAATGCGGTAAGAGACACACTTTGCGAGGGCGGTTTTCAACCATCGCCGCTAAGCAGCACACAGCATACGCGAAGGGAGGATGATTATGTGCGTGCCATACGAGGGGACAGAGGTTCGTGGTTCGTGAACTAAACTTATATTGGTGTTCGCGTTGGGGTCACCCCGTTCTGGTCGTCAAATGTCCACTACCTCATGTCTACACAAATGCATCACAACAATATAAGTTGCATCATCTGTTGATGCACCAACTGATGAAAAAAATATATGCATGAAATGGATCCGACAAGGCAAAGGAAGACCGGAATTGCCATTTCTGGCTTGTTAGCCGTCATCAACCAGTCATACACAATCTCAAGGGTTGGAACCCGGGACCTTTGGTCATTGAGCTTAATACTTTACCTCGGCACCACGTGCTCGTTGCTTTTTAGGTTTTGATTGGGAATATGATGAAACTGGGGTGCTCATCCGATCTATCTGATTGTGGGCATATACTTGCCCTGGTGTGCCGCACCAAGGCGATTCCACTCAAGGCCCACGGAAGAGTAAGCACGGTAATCTGACGAGGGAAGCAAGTGGGTTTTTGAAACGTCAGTCCAAATATAACTGGTCCACGAACTTGCCCCCTCGTCCTCTTTCTCTTCTTTGGGAGACGATGAACGCGATAACAGTTCTGGACTCCGAATCTTTAGGCATATCAATATATATACATAAGCAAAAAAAACCAGAAAACTGTTCTTTTGACCCTTCACTAGTCCTGTGCATACAAAATCGGCCCAAATGATGTGTGTTGAAAGAGGCCTTAAATTCACACTGTAAAAAAGACCAGTGTGCCAGCGCATGAGGACGACGCTAAGGGGTGTGGTGAAGATACAATAACAGTCCTGACGTCCACATTCGCGAGGTTGGCTTGCGATGCAAACACCACAAACATGCACACATGCTTCGCGCCTACGGAAAACACATGTGTGTATTCGTTGCCTCCACTACGTACGGCAGTAAAGCCTAAACGAACCAGCATTCCCTGGGAGTCAGTAATACCGCACTGCAGTCAGAGAGATCGACCAACCTAGTTCCAGTGCGATGGCATACTCTGCATTTGAAATGAATGAATATGTGAACTCCAGAACCAATGCTGTTGGGCTCCACTTCGGTTCTTCCTGTTCTGTGGCAAACGATGCTTAATCAGTCAGAACTCCATACTCCAGTCACTGCTCTGTGTCCTTCTTATTCATTCATTTCGTTAAAATCTTTCGAGGCCTTTTTTTAAAACAGCCGTCATGTGTCTCTACCCTCCGTCTTGACTACATCCGATATTCTATAAAATCTTGCTGGATGACCTTTAAGACAGCTTTCGGCCATCTTTCTGACGGTCTAAAATACACTCATATCCTACTACCTCTGGCAAGCAAACCGGTTGCCAACACATCCCAAAATACTCGTTGAAACAATGAACAAAATGTACAATGAGGCATCTGTCAAATTAGGATTACAGAAGAGTCTTCGTAACTTCTACCAGCTCAACTATATTTTGGTAAAGGCTTGTTATCCGTGTGAAAACCACACAGAGAGGACGTCGGGACGTGGCGTCCTTAGAGCACGGGTTCACGATTAAGTTTACTAGTCTGTAGCCAGCATAGATACATTCATTTTGTTTGCAAGCAGTTGAGATTCCTCTCTCTCTCAAACTTTATCATTGAGAGTGCACGAAGTTTGTCTGGAGTCGTATACTGCGGCGATGAGCGTAATTCAGCAAGTAAAAGAGAATGATTGACACAAATTTGTTTAATCGAAGTGTGTGAGAAGGTTGTTTTATGCAGTCTTAAAAAACCTTTGTGCATATATCCGCTTTAGACACGTTGACCGTTTGACCTACAGAACAATCATAGACCAACCGCAAATTTGATATCTGGGAAAGAGCATGTCAGCATGTTGCGTACCCGCTGGTAAATCATGATGAAATTAAAACCGAAAGAACCCGACCCCGCTTCATGGACCGTCGGAGAAGTGCCTATAGGGCAGTCAAAAAAAGCAGAACGAATATTCTGTTGGATAGGACGCTGCTTACTTTAGAATCGTGAAAAATGTGAATAGGAGAGAAGTGGATGGAAATATGGAAAAATCAATAAGGCAGAGGAAGATGGTGGGGTTTCAAGATAGTGCTTACCTAAGAGAGGGATAAGTAACAGCTACATTTACTTGGTGCGCCAAACCCGGCATTTATGGCATAACCACCCGTCTGCATTCAAGTAGTGAATGCATGACAATTTAGAAGGATTACGCCGTTTAGGAAGTCGAAGTAGGCCTAAATCTGCATGGCACGATATCAATGCGACTAAATGCACAGTTTAAAGTGACAGAGAATGAGAATTTCCCTCTGTTTGCAAGCAATGAAAGTCAGGATTTAAAATCTGGTAGTTTAACCGAACAGTGTCTCCACTTCACAACGAGGACAGTTCGATCGCAGAAACGGACAAAAACGATAATTGCTCCGAGGGCAGACGCAAAGGTAACATGCACTTGGAGTGGTCTGAAAGTATGGACTTGTGATGCATCTACCTCACTTCGTTCTTTTCATGCCCAGTGTTTTTCAATTACCGGCGATTAGTAGTATCGTCATGGTTCGCAAAGCTAACCTGTTCGTCTACACGGGCCACACAGGCACACGGCTAACCCCGTAATGCCGCAGTTGGTCAGAGCCTTGTTTCAAAGGCGGAAAAGTGTCACGGTCACGACTGGTAGCGCGTCTTTGTAGACTTCCAGAGAATGTGTTTGTGAGCTTCCGGTGGATAAAAATCAATCTGTGTTCTTCTCTCACTGTCTCCCTCTCTCTCTCTCTCGAACCTTTCAACCGACTGGTGACCCAGTTAGGCGCCTGCCTTTAATGTGCCGAGCGCGCGTGCAAACATCTAATAATGTGACCGAAGTGACGAGCTTCTCAGTTCAGCTGCGACAAGAGTGATAAATGGCCCAGAAAAATGGCCACAGCGTTCGTATGTATGGGGGAAAAAGCTAGCATGGCTAAGGACTTAGCTATGTTAGCGATCGCTATGGCATATGTGGGCACTCCGATTTGTTTTCTTTTGTCAGCACTGCGACTAATCAGCTAGGCGATGGCCTGTTGCTGGCGGTGGGGCAGTGAATGAGGTCGGTTCTCGGCACATTTAATTCCCCGCTATAAACAATATGATGCACTTGAAGCTATGGAGGTGGGCTAAAAGCCGTGGCTTGGAGGGTTGTCAACTGACGGGACACCTTAAACACCACAGTCGGTCCAGTGTGCTCAGTGCTTACTGCGAGCTGAGAGTCAGGCACAATGGCTCCTTCCTAACGTGGCCTTTATAACGCTCACAGGCGAGGCATACTATTGGTGTGCGTGTTGAGCTTTGGGCTCGTCAGCCGCCTGAGCCCTCCCTCCCCCCCATCTGGAGTACCATTGTGGGAGTGGTAGGAGAGTTGGCCTCTCGCGCAGGTCCTCATCCTGGGGCAAACGGTGGATACCATCGCAATCGAAGGTTAACCTACCGCATGCATGTACGGTCGAAAAATTACATGTGGCGACTTCGTTTTTGGTTACAGTGGCTAGGCCTGAGCGACGGCTTTTGGTGAGAGTTCACGTCCGACTAATCTAATTGAGTTGAAATTTATTCCCAGGTACCTGATGAAGTTAATACAAGCTTTGAACGTGCTACCAAAAGGTCCTAGTCATTTTCCAGCTTCATTGACAAGGAAGCTGTCCAACCAGGAACGACCGAAACGGGAAGGCGATGTTGCAGGACACAGGCCCCCTATTGTCGTGCACTGGGCGGCTTGGTCGGGGCAGCATTGCGGGGAATTCGAGCATCTCCAGCAAGGTCAATGCGGGCGGCAAACGAACATGAGTATATAGTACAGCCTGTCCAAAAGATGACTGGCTTTAGAAATTTCGACCACGATTTTGACTTTTGGGGACTGTGCGAAAGTGTCACCGTCACCAGTTCAGGTGGTTTCACAGTAAATGCAATTAGAAACTTTATGTAAATTTGTGAATTGTGCAAGGCACTTTCGAGGCGTCCACCTCACTCTCCCTCTCGCCACTACCCTACTGCGTTGCGATAGCAATAAGTTGAGATAACTGGCTGCGACTTTGAATGGAAGATTAAAAAAGAACGAAACATCCCATCTACGCGTGCCACGTACGAACTGACGACGAACCTGACAGGCTTTATTGGGAGGGAAGTCTCAAATTTCACAAGCAAGAACAACGCCAGTTCAGCCTAAACTGTTAGGAGGGACCCAACGGCTAGCATGGAAGCAACAAGTAGCCGCGTCCACAATAGGCTATCGATCGGCCTATGCGCGAGCTAACAGATCATGCTAGAAAATCAATCAATAATTCAGAATTTAAACTACAGCCACTCACTGAGCTAAGAGCCAATGGGACCAGCCACTATTTCAGAAGAGAATTTGATTGGCTCAAGGGACATCGATTACTCACGCTTGTTTTCCTAAATTTGTTGTACCGCTAACACTTAAAGACTTCTGACTTCCGCTTTCTGCAAATTTCATGTTGTGTTCTCTCTTTGGGGGCTCATATGAGGCGTAGTTAGACGGCGAAAATTTTGGCCTCGGCGTCCGTTACAACAATTTGGCGAGGTGATATCTCGGCCTGGGCCTCCGTTATGACATAAACCTCTGCTCTTCACAGAAACCAGTAAACTCTACGGTAGTTGGACGCCTCGAGGGTAACGACTATGGGCGTGTCGTGATTGGCTGTTTATGATAAATCTGAGCTGGTTCGACTTCACCCTCCCCCCCCCTCCCAAAACACAGGTGGTTTGACTGCGTCTGAGATTGAGTGCGGTGACCGATGAAGCTGCCGTCGAACGCCTGTGCTCGTCTTTTTCCTTGCCCCTCTGTGTGTGCGTATGTGTGTATTTAGGAGTTGCGCGAACTGGGTGACAAGCCTCTCCTGAGATAACAGTATAGCCGACTTAAGGTGCAGCTGCTGGTACGCGTGCGAGGCGCAGGACGTGAGAGCGTATGTCCGTGTATGTGTGTGTTGGTAACTGTAGTCTCAGGAGCCAATCATATGTGAGCTGACGCATGACACACACACGCACACGAGCTGGACTTCAGTGGTCCAAAATCATTCGCCGAGGAGGGTTTCGGTGAAGGTTACATCTGCAAAGAAATAACTGTCCTTTGGTGCAGTCTGGAGCAGTAATTAGTAACCTTTGAGGCTGCAACCCTAAACGAGGCTTTGGAGTTAGAAGTCAACACTACTGTATGAATAGAGGGCTCATTCTGACCACCAACTATAACAGGCTTTGCACAACTCATCCGAAGTTGATTATTAAATACACCGGTGTGGGTGTTGCCCTGTTTTTTAGCAAAATGAAAAGGGGAAGCAAAATGACTGAAAAAAAACGATATGTAAAGGGATCCTTAGGGGCAAACCTCAGATCCGGAGGCGGGACCGACGTTAGCAACTCACCAAAATAATCCGCTAGGTGTCCAGCGGAGACAGCATCGAAATTGTAAGTGACTTTCGCAGTCAATAAGAGTGCTCAGTTACTTCCATATTGCCTCGATGTTACTGCCCACGAGGATGCCAAGTCGGACCACCGTATTCAGCTCTACAATCGGTGTATGCCACTCCCACATGACAGTAGTAGCTGCCCTGGTCAAATGAACTTAGAATAAGTACTGCAAAGGCCGGAGTGGCGCATCACCCGCCTGACCTGCTGCCTACACTAGTCTCTCTCCTGGCGAGGGGGGATCGGCGGAACCTGCAACCGCCTTGGTTCACAATCTAAGCTGATAATGGCTCTCGAAGCCCTACACCTCTGGCAAGGAGAACAAGAGTTTGAGTGTTGCAAGTGACAACTTCCACTGGGTGTTCTGTGACCCTGGCGAGAATAAAGTTACAGAGGAGGAAGACCTGCGGCGTATCTACCGCACTATTTCTTTTCCCCTACTTACCCTGCACCGATTGCAAGGAAGGTTCATAATGATCGGAGATTGAGGGTGGACAGAGTGACTGCCACAGCTTGTCATTGCACACGCACACACAACGAAGGTGGGTTGTATCTCACGTGGGTAGGGTCGACTAAAAACAACACTGAAAACTATATAGGAAGACGTACGGAAGCCTTAAATCAGTCTGTGAAAAAATGGAAAGCGTGATGGAAAAGTACAGCAGTCCAAGCCTTGCAGTGGGACACAGTTTTGGAGGTATTTCATTGGTCAACGTGGTTCAGTCATCGATGCCCCATTCATTAGCACCTAGTGAAGTGTTAATTAAGTCAAGGAGAAACAAAACCGAGGTGTTCTACAAATCTAGGAAACTAGCATAAAGGGAGTTGGTGTTCAGGGAGAGAACCACTGACAGGCACTTCAGAAAACCGAAGAGCAGTGGACTACAGATAGTCACTGGAAAATGGACGCTCACCGATGGATTATGGAACTCACCCGTCCTGTTCTGCATTTGAGCTTGTTCTCGACTAGTGACAGTTTACCCGTCGATTTCGACGATGGGCACCACGTGCTCCAATAAGCCGCCGTAAACGCTGAAGCAAGCCACAACAGACACTGAGGCGAGCTGGGCAAACAACACGAAGCCACAGCAAGCAGGATCAACACAGATAACTGGCACGAGAGAAAACAGGAGTTTAGGCAGACTTGCACAGAATCTACCCACTCGTTCGCCACTCCCACCTCCGTATCCGGTGTAAAGACAAAGTCAATAAGACCGGGGATGAGGGAAGGTGTAGATGGCTGGCGCGATAAACACTCAGCACGCGCACACTTGAGAGGGCGCCATTGCAGCCTGACTCTCAGTCCTCCCTCTCCTCCCGTACGCAACACAGACACACGCGTACAGTAGGAGCAGCTACTTAGGGGGCCCGAGTTTTCCCGTCAGTTGGCAGACCCTCCAAGCCACGGCTTTTAGCGCACCGTGATAGATTCAGACGCATTCAGATTCATTACAGTGAGGGAAAAGGGCGCCGCATAGTGACCGCCTATCTTTCCGGGCAACCGCAGTGGGGTCTCGACTAGTACTATATGGAGACAAACAATGTCGAAAAAGACCGGAAAGGCCAAGTTAAATATTCCTGATCCAAAATCGGTAAGACAACGAGCACCGGACTCAATGATTAGGCCGTTGGATTTCGACCCAAACAGTTGCGGGTAGGAGCCATGGATGATGCTGCACGCGTGGTTGAGTTGAGCTGACTAATTGTGTCTACTAAGACAGCAACGGTCATTTCAGTCGACAAAGTTTAAATGTTCTTTCGATTTGATAGCGAAACATTGAACAGGGACCTTTGAGTAGCCTAACAGGTCCGGTTATGCTATCTTCAAATCTGTGCACCAATCACACGTCTAAAGGGTCAGTGGTTTGAACCGCCCATGGCAGTAAACATCTTTTGACTGCGAGTATTGTCTTCCGATGATCTCTCCACCCGAGAAAGCATACCAATCATTAATTCTAAAGAAACCAGACACGTTTTCGACCAATAATTGTTCATACACACAAGTGGATCGAAACAGCATAACTGTTCTTAAACGAAGGTGGCTCGAACCAGCATCAGTTTTCTACGCATGGATGTGAGTGAGGTTTATGAAGCTTAATGCGACGCGGGTACAATACTTGTTTCCAAGCAGATGATGCAAGTATCAGGTTGGATAACAGGAAATACGGCACATCGAACAACGGATGTGGTTAAGAAGCAGATAAAAAAGTGAACTGGTGTATATGAGGTGGATATAATCATATGCCGCAAATACTTCCATTCTGCCAACGCACGCGGTGTGTAGGATTTCTGGCCCTGAACGATAAGGTTCTGTTCTGACACATTTCGTTCGCCTTGGGCTCATAACTATCATGGGCCAGACAGACAGAGTAGAATCGTTGCTCCTTCATTAAGATAGTGTCAGTGGTAGGCTCATGTTCGGAACACGAAAGCTCACCTAACCGCATTCACACAGGTTACTGGATTATGTGCGGTATATTTTTGCTCAAAATGTAATATTCTAACAAGCTTGACTCCCGTCCGAACGATGAGTACCACAGACAGAGACGGCCTTTCATTATTCCCTCGCAGCCTCGAGAAGCAGAATTCTGTCCAGCCGACCCACGCTTACCTGCAGTCGCACAATCTCCCATTGAAAGGCTATTCGTCCCTTCTCATCAATTTCTCCCAGTACGAACTATAATCCCGCTAAGCACCCAACCAGTTGACCTCCACCTATGAGCTGCTATCTCTCATGGATGAGTCAGCACTCTCATGTTTTCATTGATTAATCAAACAGCGAAAATATAAACAACTTGAACAATTGGTACTTGTGTCCTCTTGCAGTCCGCTCCCAATCTAGCTTTTTTTGGGGGGGGGAGAATGAATTATGAGCGCAGCTATGTTTTGTCTAAATTGGGTACCCCCCCCCCCCCGCACACTCACCACCAGCTAAATAACACAGTTTTTGTTGCACGGCGCAGCGATGGACGCAGGGCTGAGGACATGCGCGGTATCTGCCACACACTCTACCATCCACTCCCACCTGAGCTCGATGCCATTAACCAATCAAGAAGACCGGCGGCAGGATTGGGCGTAGGGGACGTGTACACAACCCGCCCCCGCCCCCCCCCTCGCCCGCCATGTACGAACTGTGTTAGGGTTGCGCATCCCTAATAAAGCATGCTTTGTGCTCCTTCCTGCTCCACCGTATGGCCCGTCTACAATGCGAGCAGTCGACAGTTTGGCCGTCCTTTCGGGATTAGGTCCGCCGTTGTAAACGCGGTCATTTACGTGTGAATTAGTGTTCAGTGATGTTAGACTTGTGTTGCATCTACTGCAGACGCTTTTGCCGCATTAAACGATGCCAAGACAGAGCCAAAAAGACCGGAGGCGGGATCGGGTGTTCCTGTACATGTCATCACACCCATACTCCCCCAAATTCAGTATTTGCCATGGGGGCGCAACGCAAATAATGCCTGCTATACCCTGATCTGGCCTCACTTATTGATATAACGCATCTACCACGTGGTCCGTTTGGGGGAGGGGCCCAATACAGGCACTCAGCTCTCCTAAGACAAACAGAGGGACGACATACAGTCATAGTTCACCGGACTTAAATCCGCGGTGGAAGTTTACTTTATGTCCCATAAAACTAGCACAGTGAGACACAAACCTGGGGCTAAGTGTATGCAGAGTGCGCTGTTCTGGGACCTTAAGTTAGTTTCCATTGAATCAGTAAAACCTTGCCCTAACTGCGTTCCGTCTAGGTTAGTCGAATACTGAACAGTGTTCAGCCAAAAAACCTAAAAGGAAGCGAGTAGACCGATTTAACCTACGCTTGGGATAGAAAACACTGTCGCTGTTTTTGAGAGGTACCAAGCAAACTGTGGGATTACTTCGTCACGGTGTAAGCCAAAAAAAGCGTGGTCTCTAAAAGCCAATCTTGACAGCCGATAACTGATCCCGCGATTGAGACGTGGTTTGAGAGTAAGGCACCGACCTACTTCCAAGATTTGCAGGAAGACGCTTGTCTCAGCACAGCGCACAGCTGTGCTGTCTGAACTATACTACTTATTTCGTGTGCTCGTTGCATGATGTCTGGCTGGCGGATTTCCAGCACTCGCCACTCCCCTTTGGAGAGCCTCGTTTGTTTTCCTTTACGAATATCTGAAGGATTTCTGCAATAAGGCAGGAGATCTCGGGGTTCACTGGTCAAATAAGGGACGTTCGGTGATTTCATACCAAGTAGCGGCCGCATCAACATTGCACAGCACTTCTCTAGGCAGGAGGTTGCGGTTCTGAGGAGTTTGGATGATTATTTCTCGCCTAAATTGCTGCACTTACGGGTCTCTTAGACAGAATACTCTCTTCGAAAGGATAGAGTATCGCTGCCCGTGAAACTACGTCATCATATGCGACGAAACTTCAAAGTTCGCGTAACAAACTGCACAAACTACTTTATCTTCTGGTCACTGGTAGTCATCACAGTCTCTGCAACTGCTGAAATAAATCAAAAAATCGGAAAGGCGACCCGGAACAGTAACTCCGACAGACGTAGACACACGCACACAGTCCACATCAATTTCACTGTACGGCAGCGATGAGGTCGAAAAGTTGCGGACGTACTTGCCGAATTCAGCAGTCTAGTCTTGAGCTACAAAAAGAGGACTTTGGGCTATGTTTTGTTGCTTACCACCCATACAAACAGATAACTCTCCAGTCTCACAGAGTCTCAGAAACAGGGTGGAAAAACGAGCTGGTGGTGGTGGTGTTGGTGGTGGTGGTGGTGGTGGTTGTGGTTGACGGTAATCTCATGCCGGCCAAAAAAACTAGGAGTTGCCGGAGGTCTGAGTCTGTACTTTGACCGCAAGGGCAACGGTGACTGGAGGAAGAGGGCTAGGGTAGTAGTGACAGGCGCCGGCAAGGGGATGAAACCGAGGGCGACGATGTGACGACGGCAACGACAAAGAGAGGGAGAGGCAAAAAATGGCAGACAGCCCGCCGCGCCAGGGCCAGTCACGCGGATGGCGCAAGGGGAGCGACCAATCAGGGCTCAGGATGTGGGGCCATCGATTAGAGCGCGAGCGAAGGAGAGGGGACGACGAAGACGCGCGCCAAAAGTGCAAATTATTCGCGACGGTGACGACGACAGATGCCACCCCGAGGCGAGTGTGCGCGATTGCGCAAGTGTGGACGCACACACACACACACCGGAACTAGAAGTGCGAGGTCACGCCAGGCCCGGTAAGGGTACCGACTGCTGCTCGAGCAACTGGAAGGGTTGTCGCTGGTGGCAATTTGCCTCTAAATTAATTCGGTTATTGTCGTGTCGTGAGTCGAGTACCCCTAGCCTTCGAAAATCACCCGACCCCTGCAAATCAGTGAAATAAGACTCGCAGAATACTGTGTTCACAGATTTATCCTGATTGCAGGAATTCTATTTCGTGTCGGGACACAGTAGCGGTGGGACGAGATCGAGTGAGGTAGATGTGTCGAAGGTTAGCCTACAGGTCTTCCTAGATTGAGCCTAAATATTATCGGATGGCGACGGTTACTACATCGGAAGTATTCATCCCAGTCACCCTTGTATATATCAGCAGTAACGGTCGGTTAGCAGAAACGTTTAAAAAATCGTAGCTGGTTCCGAATAGAGCGGGAGGATTGAAGAGGAGAATGCGTTTACTGACAAATGCGAGGAGCATTATCCCAGTTGGAAAGCTGCACTGTGAGGCTGGGATGTTAATTTACAGGGCACATGCGAACGAGCCGGGGAAAGAGGGTTGAAGAGAATTGGATAGAGCCAACATCGGTGGAAGGGAACATTTATGCAGAATTCGCCCATTTGTCAAAAATTTACGCCACGAGTGGAAACGGGGTGGCCGTCTACTCCTGCAATCCAACCCATGACGTGGTGGCCTAGCCCACTAATTCTGATTTTTCGTCTATGGCGTAGACTGAAATTGCTTCCAGAGCATAAAATCGGTTTACGCGCCTCGATCTAGTGGGAAACCTAAGACTGCGTACTTTACGCAGTCTAAGGTTGTATTATGCGGGGGTAACTGTGGTCGAATAGAAGGCAGTGTTGCACTGAGACGCCACGTATTTTTTGTGAACAGGATGGGTTTCCCTCACGGATGCATCTCGACTCTTGTATTTAACTGAGACAGAGAACTGAGGCCCTACTCTGCCAATAAACGTCTAAAGTCCTACTGCATACCAAACCGAACTCAACTCCTATGCTGCGTTTATCGGACTGAATGGACGCTAGGAAGTCTAGTCTTTTCTTCGGTTCAGACAAGAAACTGTCCTCAAACACAAAGGCAACAATGTAGTTAAGCACTGCTATGCCTTCGCAGCTCTCGTGATTTGGGCAACTGGATAACCTCTCTCAGCTGCCGTTTCGAGTCGGAAGTGTAAAGGGTTCCTTGCGACAAAAGGGGAGGGATACATACTGACTAGATGGATGGCGACGAAAATGATCGGAAGTCGCTGGAGAACTCACCCCACCTCCCCCCCCACCCACTATTCACGCATGAAAGTTGTCAACCGGAGACCTCCTTGCAATCCGTAGTATAATCCCCATTGCCAACAAATATAAGAAAAAAACTTGACAAGCATGAACATTGAGAAAATCATGGAAGGCGAATAAAATGGAAATATAAGTAAGGGGAAGGACGAAAAGAGAAAACAGCATTCGTGTCCCCTCACACATGAGTCTTGTAGTGCTGTTCAAACAAGAGAATCAGGAAGATGATCTAGCTACCCTTCCTTCCTTCATTCCTGCCGTTTGTGTGGTATTAAACTCTAGTTTTAAAACCCACGACCAACTGAACCGGAATGACGCTAACATACGCCGCTCAAATCGCCTCCTCCTCCTCCTCCTCCTTATGCCCTGCACTTAAGGCGAACAGACACTGAGTCACCGACATCCTGGGAGAAGGTCTCTGCTGGCAGCTCTATCTCGAGGGAGAGCAAAAAGGACCCTGGACCATGCAAGAAGCACAGGAAAATTCCGCGTGCCAAAACCCTGAGCTCCACATCGTCGCAATGACAGTAAGAGCGCAGCCCTCGCTGGGGGATTGCGGGAGGAAACCATCTTATGGACAAAACGAGAACCTGACAGGGACTGCGAATTAATTAAACTGCCAGCGTCCTCGTTAGGGCTCAATCCGCCACCTTAGCGCGGTACTGGGCGTTGCAACCACTAACTACTAATATCAGCACCGGGGCAGGTTCATGCAGGCTGCCGACGACTCGTGCCTTGGGCATGCGTATCAACAAAGATGATATTGCAGTGTACTCATACGCATGCATACACACACGCACGCAGGGGTGACCTAAATACTGGACAGTACAGAAGCTAGCTAGCTACCTGCCTCTCTATTTCTCCCTGCCTCCATTAAACCGGTGGCCGAAGTCTGCGTCAGGCCGCCACAAGGGGACGGGGGGGGAGGGTGAGAGGGAGGCGATAATGCGCGAGAGACGTCATGCGTGCGTGCGTGCGTTTTCGCCAAGCACCTGCAGCCCTCGCTCGCTCGCTCGCTCGCTCGCACTAAATACTACAAGTACATGCACACAGAGCCTGGGTCGTGAGGTCAGGGTCAAGGCCCTCGTCGCCAGGACGCAATCACAGCTGTACAGGAGCTGATAAGGGAAAGGAATGGTGGATGGAATACGACGCACCCAAACGTCCGGAAGCTGCTAGTTGGCGGGCGGGCGACCGAGCGAGGGAGGTACACGTTAGAAAGGTAAGGGCCTTTGGGCCAAGATGAAGCGGATGAAGACTCGATCGCTGGGACAACGCTTTTATTCACCTGAAGTTTTGAAATCCGTCGCAGATTTTTCATCAAAGACATGAGCTGAAAGCAATAGCAGACAGGGGGCAACATATGCAGAGGGCTTCGTAGTATTTATAGGAAATAGTCATTACTGCAAACCCGTAACGTTAACGTTGTCGTTATACATTAGCAGCAATGACTATAGCCTATAAATATTGCAACTTACAGTGCAGATGTTACCTTCTATCTGCTATTGCTTTCTACTCATGTCTCTGATGAAGAATCCGCGACGGATTTCAAAATGTCGGGCGAATAAAAGTGTTGGTCCAGCGATCGCATCTTCTTTTTCTCAATTACTTCCTGAGACTCGCATGTTCGCTTGTATTGCAAACATAGTTGTTCCAGCTCGAGAAAAACGAAACATTCGGGAGTAGGGCTTTATTATCGGTAAAAAGGAGTTGCTCTGATAGTTTTCTTCGTATATGGGATTTCTTTATTAACCAATAGGCTAGCTAGTGGTAAAAGGGGCTGTTCTAACAAATTTTTGGTCTATGGAGTTTTCTGTATTAATCTGTAGGTTTGACCGCATTTGTATTTTTTGATCTGCAGCCTTTTTTTTGCCAAGAGTTTCAGTTAAGCAAAACATCTAAAGGCGTCTTAACCTTATTTCTATTCGTTCTCGCAAACAAACGCCCCTGATTTATCCCACCCCCCCCCCATAATTCCCTTTTGCCACGAAGTCATAAGAAATTTGAGCGGGAAAATTTATTGAAAGGCGGTCTTAAAAGAGAGCCTTTCTCCTCCGGGTCTACCCTACTGCAGTGTAAGTACCCGTACATTTTTAAATGTTCCCGCTGCGAAACAGATCGCGCTAGCGGAAACTATGTTTACGCATTTTGCTGTGGGCAGTAATTATAAGCGAGTTTTTCACACTGAAAATATCCCGGAGGGTTTCTACTTATCTGTATAAACAACCAATCAGCAAATATGTAAACTAAACATCGGTTATCGAGAATAAGACGATCCCTCTAATCTACGATTTCGATCCGGACTGCCGGATCGTTATACACCGCCTGGTCCTAGTGTTTCACCTAATCACATCCCAATTAAGGTCATTTATGAGGTCAAATGGAGATAATAAGAGAACGAGAAATTTAATTTTCTCTTCAAAAAAACCCACCACACCTGTTTTCTGGATTGCGTCCACAAACTTCCGATTCAATTGGCGTTTATTTACCGTGCCTCATATCAAGAGGTATGATCGCAGATCCCTTACCACTAGGGGACAGGAAATAGTTCGTCTAGCAAAAGCGGTAAAAATATGCGTCCGCTGTAAGAATGGCCATACTGGCACAGCGTACATACATTGCACACAGGATCTTTGTTCAATTGAAGGCATGGGCTGTGGAGGACCCGTACTCTCCAAAACGTTCGTGAACTCGAAGAAATACCAGTCGGTGCGGCTAGGTCTGGCAGCCTCGACTGTGCCACATTAGTCAGTAAGGGCTTTATCGCGAGTGCGAAAGTGTGATCGACACATCTTAAGTCAACTTAAAATACTGTCAATAGTAGTATCTGACAGCCTATCTGCTGCTGCTACTGCCGCCGCTTCTTCCAGCCTGTGCAGACGAGCCCAAGTTACAGGTGAGGGATTATGTAATGTTCAAGGGATAGGAAGGAAGGTTGGAAGGACTGTCTTTTCACTTAAACGGTGAATGGCGATGGCGGTCGAGGGAGGAAAATGCCGGCTGGACAATTATAAAGAGGGGTAAGTGATACGATTAAGAGGAGAGTGGGGCATGCAGGAACCTATTTTATGAAGGAATTTAGAGATGTTCTTAGGGTAAGGTGCGTCATTCCGTTGTCATTGGCTGTTTTGCGTCGACACAATCATTATCGCCCGCTTAACGTTACCGACAAAACAGTGGTCGACGGACTGAGGGAGGGTGGCTAAAGTTACAAAAGGAAGAGTCTTTATAACATAAGTTGAAGCGAGTAAGTTGTTCTTTTTGATTCCAACTTGGCAACTGTACTGAGCAAATATTGACAAATACTGCCTTTTCCACCAAGCAATAATGCGCAACGCAGAAAAACAAGGCCGTGTCTCGTAGCATCAAAGCAGCTGCGTCATTGCCAACCCTAAACCCTTCCCCTCCCCGCAATGACTAATACCTTGCGACAGCTTGCCCGCTAACTTAGCCTTTGTTCTGCTCGTGCATACTGCTAACACTTCTGGGGATTAGTGGGAAAAACAGCTACGTGCTGAGCCAAAATTTGTTTCTGGCAAGACGAGTTTACTCGGCTGTGCTAACACGGATTGTTCTTAAGGGGAAGTTGTGTGCTGCTTCAGCCCCTTTAAACATGGCGCGAGAAGTGAAAGGGCAAAATAAAAAAGAAAGACTGTGGTGGTTTGTGGTCGTTCAGCGATGTGCAACTTCCTGGGCATTCAAAAATACCCACTAAACGTTTGCAAGTTTGCCAATCTGAAAAATATTAATGATGATAGGAGTGAAAGTCGTAAAAACGCGAGAGCCAAAACGCTACGACATAACGTAGCTTGACGCAGAGTTAACAGAAACGGCGACTCAGGGCAACTCGCACAGGAGACGCCCATTTCACAAGAACGTTCGTTTTGATGCAAAAAGGGGCAGCAGCCTACCACAGTGGCTATTTACTGCTGTTGCATGATGCAAACCTCCATCAGATCAAACTGTATCGGTCTTTTTTTAAAGCTAGAATAAGCTAAAACAGCGAAATTGGAAGAACAGTTGATGCACATTAGGCGCACAGGACTATCCTATACTACCACGTTGTTCCCATCCGCAGTTTCCTGTGTAATGCACAATAGCTTTATGATTACTCAAACCCAAATGTATACCCTAGATCGCGCTAATGATTTAGCTACGCGGATAGGGTGAAAAGGAGGTAAAACAATGGGGTAGGAAGACGCATTTGTCGCATATTCTCCGCCAGTGGAGTACAACTCAAGAGAAGAAGTGGTATTTTATATCACAACACAATGGCATAAGTTGACTTGGACAAAACAACACCAAGATGCTTGTAGAACAGTCAAGGGCATCGGTTTGATAATCATGCTTGACCTTAAAACCACGTCCACTACAAGCGTTAGGTGGCATGTCATGGTTGAACTGCGTTTCATACAAAGGCAAACTTATTAAAAAATTTACAATCTCGTAAATAGTGAGTATGCGACTTTATATACTCAAGCATTTTCTTAAAGTGTTCTATGAGAACCTACGAAAATCAAAATGAATCATTTTCGAATTGTATGAACTTCTCAATATCGTTTTGAGTTAAATTAGCCATGAAACGACTTGTTACTTAATGCGGACACTACCCTTTTTCAAACAGAATGAACCAGGTGTTCAATGTCGAATGCGATAATGAAGTCGATAATAAGGTTAGATTCTGTATTCATTCAATATTCGTTTTAGGAGCGTGTTTGACCCACGTCAATGTTCCCTTAAAATACTTCTGTCGGCCGATTTGGTGGTTTGCGTTTACTTCTCATTGACTTGATTACAGTAAGAAAGGTATTACTTAATGACTCCGTTAAGGATAAAAACAAAACACGCACTTTCATAAGTCCGAAATAATAAAACTAACCTTCCAACCGGCCGATGCAGGGGGATCACTACGCTCGCGAAAGTAGATGTAATTGCGCGATATGTAGTCATATATTTGCTGTAGGGTAGCCTGTTTCTCAGGATACGACTCAATGGCATTAGCAATAAGGTCGGAGTAAGTCTCAGCTCCCCAGGGATTCCGTCGAGCCGGTCGTTTTGTCGCATTTATAGCACCACCGTTGCCTGGTGTAGCTGCTGTAGAAGTTGGAAGAGGGCCAGGAAGTGAAACTTGGGAAGTTGCGGGACTGGGAGAACCTGAGACCTGTGCAGATGCTGCAGCGGGAAGGAGTTCCGGAAAACCGGAACCATTACCAAGGGGGTAGGGAGCAGATGAGCTGAATGGTGGAAGGATAGTTGTTCTGGTAGAACTGCCAGCGCCTGTGCCACAAGGGGTCAGAACACCTTGCGAATGTGTCCCAAAGGAGGAGACGGGAGAGAATGTGGAAGAGGATGAGACATCCTGGAATCCAGAATTTCGACGCATGGAGTGGGAGAAAGAGGTGTTCCAGTCTCGCATACTGTGCGATGGTGAAGCCTCGCTAGCAGCTGCCATAACAGTGAGAAGGTTTGAACGTGTGTCGCCATATTCGGAATCAGATGTCTTATCTAACAAATGAGAGCGAGGATGGAATTCCTGAGAACCCAGTTCAGTCGCCGTAGTACTACTGGCGGGTGAATAATGAGGCACAAGCTTGGGGGAATTGTGATCTCCAAAGTCGTTAAAATGAAGACCCAGAGCATCATCTGAAAACTGACCACTTCTTAAAGAGGCAAACGGATATGCTAGCTTGCAGTCTTCATTGACGACAGTTAGCAAATCGGGTTTTTCATATGCTGACGTGGTACCAGCACTCCAAGTAGAAGAACGTCCACGAAACCCATCTCCCATTCCTTCGAATGGATAACTAAAGTCTTTTTTGTCCAGCTTGAAGTCTTGGTAAAGAGGAAAGGGGAAACGAAGCAGAGGTTATAAAGAGGAAAAACCAACTCAAAGGAGTTAATATTATCTAGACAGCACTATTTGTAGGCTACCATGAGTAGAATTTGAAAAGCTGAAAATATATATTAGACCAGAAACGTACGTGGCTGTTTTGTCACTTATAATGCGTAATTTAACGTCTTACAGCCCCTGGGCCTTTGTGTTTTCCTCAACCAATACAGAAAAGGACGGTTAAATTATCCCTGTTGAAGCGATAGTAAAACTGATCCTAATTTGCTAAAATTTTAGCAGACGGCCAAGGTTTATAGTTTAAATAATGTGAGCCCAAAAATAGTGACTTAAGAAATCAACACATTAAACGTGAAACATATGACGAAGGTATGCAAGTTTGTTTCAACGTTCCCACGATAATGATAAATAAAGTAAACAAGTTATGAGTAGAAGGGGCGCTCCTGTCTGCCTATTTAATTATCAGTGGGTTCTAAATAATATAAAGCAAATAGACAGTGAAAGAATAAAAAAACCTACTGCTAATGTACCACTTCGTACATAAAAAAGGACACTCGTGTATTTCCAGTAGATCAACTGAAAATATGCGAGTTTGCAACATGTACCGTTTTAATGAATAAAACTATTTCATAAATGGGACTGCATTGTAAATAAATGGATTCAATTGTATTAGGGTATAGTCATGTACTTAACAGTTCAATTTTGCGCGATTGTCAATCGAACCAAGGAATGGAACAGTTGTCGAACTACACAAAAACCGAATGCTTAGAAACCTATATTCTGTATTCAGACCTAGTAAGCTCTGTTTAGAAGGCCAAATTGACCACATTAATGAGCAAACCTCCTACAGATTATGAAAGATCCATGTGAAAAATCGTGAAGTTTAATGCCTACCTCGTATGAACACCGAAGCCAAATGACAAGAGAAGAAGACAATAAATTATCTGGCAGTAATACAACAACGGACAGAACTTTCACTAAACTTAATTATTTTTTGGCTAGAAAAAATAAAATCATGCTCTAAATCAAAAAAGTGATGAACGTAGTTGATATTTTTCAGATATGGATGAATATCTTGTCTAATTTTAGGCAGTTAAGTACAACGCAGTAATAGTTAAATAATTGACATCAGGAATGCGAGGTGAGATTGAACGAGAATGGTTATTCTTTGCTTTGGAGAACTCATTGAATCATCTAAGTTTAAGTATTTCAACGAAACACAAGTGTTTCAGGAGATGTACAGTGAATGAAAGATTAGTTTTCACTGCAAGGATAAAAAGGGATCCAAAAATTTTAAGGATTTGATTAAAAAATTATAAGGCAAGCAACCAGGCTTCAATTAGTTCTATAAGTTCGATGTGCGCGCGTAAAAGTTACAATAACGCAAAAACGCTCATCTGGATGGCGAACTCGAAAAACCGCGAACGCCAAACGAGTGCTCAGGTCGTGAGATTGACTCATACAAACAAAAACACTTCGGGATCGAAAAAAATGTCGATGTTTCTTATTTTGAGACGAGACTGGCTTTTGTAGCGCTTACCTTAAAGGCGTGTTATAGAAACGGTGTAAAGATCCAATCTCATAGCGATTATTTTCGTTATAGTGGATTCGAAGTAATGATAATTTTGGAGCCTCTAAAAACAGAAAAGTCTATAAACCAGTCATGTTGCGTATTTTTATTCTGAAAAAAGTGTTTGCGTTTATCATGTTTTTAACCAAAGAGCACAAAAGTAAGTCAGTCAAAAATGTGTTCATTTGTACAGTGGACATTTCTGCGTTCATCCACATACACTTTTATCGCCAGCTTTCAGAAACGGCTTATCTGAGTTCACTAGTACGACCACCCTTCTGTGTCGTTATATTGTAACCTTAGTAACGCAGAAGTACCGAAGTGCTGATTTTTTACCACCGACCTACATCCCATGGATCGCATGATTATTCTTCCGTTTCCGGTTATGTGTACCGCTTGCAAGTAACTGTAAAGCAACATACGATTATTGTACGCTGGATATAGCAATTTACTTTTGAAGTTTCATTTTTATTGTTTTCGGGGGATTTTATATATTAATTTGAGTGTTTCCTTAAATACCTCCTCCATCGTCTTTATTTTAATCGCTCTTTCCGCCGAGGTTGGTTCTTCATAATGATAATGATAATAATAAGGTTTATTTGTAAAGCAAATCTTTGGCGCCGTCAAAAACCCCGGAATTTCTTCATGCTAGGTCTTGAGAAAATCTGGCTGCATTTCATTTCATGCAATATACTTTCTTCAAATAATTGGCAGTCCTCAGTTATGCTCCCAGGAAAAAAAATTCTAATCCATGCGTAACGCTCCAGCTTGCATTTGGCATCTGTCCCTTTGCCATATATTTGGCCGCATTCCTTTTGTTGCATACGGTTCACAGTATACACCATGTTCCCGTAAAATTCCCAGCAACCGAAACCATGATATAGACAATAGACAAAAAGCTTATGTCTTAAACGCACTTTTTTGGAAGTTTAACATGCTCTGTGAGAAGAGCTTCTCATGTTATCCTTGGGAGACTGTGATCGAGCGCAAACTTCTAGGGCTTTGCTTTTATATCACTCCATCGAATGCCAAGCCCTCGTAAGTCACACATGCGAACAGCATCGCGTCCAATTCAGATCTTATTTATGATTTACAGCAAATAATTGCTTTCATCGGGATCCGTTGTCAGCGGTCGGTAGATAGTCACAGCTTCACGAGCTATGATACCCGTGACTTTATCGTCAGCTGACCAAACTCAAGATAATCAAGGATCTTTTCGGTCTCTTTGCACACATTTAAACTGTTCATTAAATTTAGGAGAGCTCCTCATTTCCGAGTTTTTCTTCTGTCCTTCCCATTTACCTTCCCCATTAACCTTGTAATGCTACTTGGCACTCACAGTGGTTTTCTGACAGCCTTATGTTTGTTATTAAATAACAGGACACACATCAGCCACTATTATTGCCCATTCATTGAACTTTGCAAATTGATTCTGGGTGGTGATAAACATTACTTTTAGATTAGAACATTTTCAGTTTGCTCGGTGTCGAGCCTGCCCCTTGATTAGCACAACCATCATTGTGAGCATTGTCCAGTTCCACAGCAACCCTATACTTCTCTATATTGCTCCTCCTGGCATTCTGCATCTGCAAGTCAGTGTAGGTAGCAGGAATTCATTGTCACGCTCACTATGATATAGCATTTGACGCTACGTTTCGATTTCATAAACCAAAACAAGTGATGCCTCCAGACATTTGATTGCTGTCGTTTGAACATTCGGTTCAGGCTGCCACCGTCACACCCCTCAAGGTCGACGCCAATGCCATATGCAGTGCTATCGTAGCGCCATCGCCCTACTGGCCATCAACTTTGGTTCTATCATGCTCACAGACCCCACCATTGAAAAGCATGATAAGCATGCACTAGGGATTCTGCTCAGCAGCTCTGTGAATGTTATCGTTTGGGGTAGGCAGCCCGGCAGTCGTACGAGCTTTTATCTGCGCGTCAGCCATGCCACATCCCGCTACGCTTATAACAGGAACTCAGCGACCTGGTCCAAAAAAATCAACTCTATCTATCTATCTATCTATCTATCTAGGTTAACAGGTCATCAAAGTCATTCTGGGCCTCCACAAACACTTTATTTCCTCACAAGGATAGCCGGCTCCGGTTCTCAGTAGAAAACTCTCCCCTCAATGCCGTAAACCCACGTGATTCGGTTTCCCTGCTCGCATCAATGCCACGCTGGAAGAAGTCGCAGGAGCTCAATGTTTCTCCACGCTAGACTTTAAATCACTATTGGGCGCGTTCTTTCGCAGGCCAATGAATCAGATCTTGGACGAAACATTTGCTTCACCATCCGGTCGTTGTCTATACCAAAGCGGAATTACTTCATACTCTAGCCCCCATAGCATTCATGAATTGCTTAAGCAATTTCACTGCGACTCCTAGAATAGCCTGTATGTCCGTGGTGCAACGTGTTCAAACCTGGATAACTGCAGTTCTAGAGAAGATAGCGAGAAGTCAGATTGCGCGCCGCTCTGCTAAAGGTGAGTTCTACAAGATTCTGACATAAAAACAGTGAGTCTCAATTGGTACACGTCATTTGGAACATAAACTGCTATCTTTTGTGGCATCGTGCACCAAATAGCGTCACGGCGGTCGTGCACCAATGGTGGCTCACGTTGCCTTCTACGTCAGGTAGACCAACAGCTTCGATACTCGATCAGAGTCCTCCCAAACCTTCTATTAAAGCACCCAATTCAGGTCGTCGAAAGGGTGGGATCCGGAACTCAACCGCGAGCATGCAGCCTACCCAAACACTAACTAAGCCTATTCAACAGGAAGCTCACAAACATATAAGTTACCCTACTTATCACAAGTATCATACTGGGCCAGGGTTTCCACCACTTAATCCTCATAGTTACCTTACCTCGCCTTCCAGCCTCTCTTTCCCGTCTTTCCCGTCTTGGTTTTCCCAATTTCCCGGTAACTATCAGCAAACTCACCACGGCACGTATCCCTATGGCCCATCGATCTCACAGAGCTGTCTACCTGCAGCTTTCAGCTATCCCCCTCAGCTTTCTTATGTTAATTGTCCTGCTCCAGTCGATGGCTATTCTCCAAACTTCCAACCAAATTACCCACCTCCAACTTTTTATTACTAAATAAAGATAACCCTAGTTCGATTACTCAAGCTTCACTAGGTATCATCCTGCTTAATGCAAGATCTGTTTTAAATAAGATGGCTCAACTTAGAGCTATTGCGTTCGAGCTGAAGCCAGATGTTATATGCATTACAGAGTCGTGGACCCATCCACTAATTTCTGATGCTTTACTCACAATAGACAAGTATGATTTCTACCGTCAAGACCGCCCTAGTAAACGTGGTGGTGGTTGTCTTCTCTATATTAAAGCTATTTTTAAGCATTTCCCCTTCAACATAGATGCTGAGTCATTCTCGGGCAATTACTGCTTTGCATCCATTATCCTGTCTCCCCGTCAAAAGGCGATTATTGGATGCATTTATAGTCCACCTAACTCATCATCGGAAGATGATGAAAAGCTTTGCGAAATATTTAGGCTGATTTCAGAGTCCGCCTTTGATGCTAAAGTTATCGCAGGGGATTTCAACTTTCCCGAAATTGATTGGTCATTGAACTGTTGTCCATCCAGATTTTAGCCCTTCCTAGATACCATCAATTTTTCAAACTGGTCTCAGTTGATCTGTTCCCCAACAAGGGATCAGCATATTTTAGATTTATTTTCACGAATGACATCTCCCCCCTTTTTGTTGACTACAATCAGAACCTATTCCCAAGTGACCATACTTTGATCCATTGTTGCCTTCCGCTTGCTTCTACGAAAAAGGCTAGCAACACTCGTACCTACCGTGCGTTTGACCTAGCTGATATTAATTTAATTAACAACTTTATGGACTCACTAGACTGGCAGGAGCTTTCCTCCACGAACAGTGTAACAATTCTCGGTGACTTAATGACGGCAATTTCAAATAGCATTTTGGAATTTGTGCCGATCAAAATTGTTAAGCCTTATACTTCGGACCCCACCGTTCCTCATTTTCTTATGTCTAGACTGAAGAAATTGCAAAAACAGTTGAAAGACCAGTCTACTAGTTCACTATCGGTGCACCTTAGAATCGCAGAGATTTTCGAATTAGCGTCTAAGATTCGTCTTACACGTGACAAACATAGGGAATCTTGCGCACTCAGCGAGTTAAACTCTGCAAAATCGATTGCCCAACTGTTCCGCCGTCGGTCTTCCGCTAAACGAGGTCACGAAATCCCCCCCTTACTGAATGAAAATAAAAACTTTGTGCAAGATGAGTCTGAGAAGGCTGAACTGTTCAATGCGTTCTTTGCAAAACACCTTACGATGGAATCTGAACCGGTCCCGTCGTTTCAGCCATGCTCAGTCAATACTATCAGTACCATAGATTTCTCCATAGAAGTAATTCGTAAGCACATTATCCGTCTAAAATACTCGCACTCCTCGGGAACTGACGGCCTTCCAAATTCACTTATCAAGAGAGTATTCAGCTTCCCCCGATTGCTAAGTTATCTATTCTCAGCTTATCTTCTAAACGGTTTCTTTCCTGACTCATGGAAGACATCTATTATTCTTCCAGTCTTCAAGTCAGGATCTCGTTCGGACGTAAATAACTACCGAGGTGTTCATAAAACCCCGGCCCTAGCCAAACTTCTGGAAAAGATCATTTTTAATCAAATTCTCGATTTTTGTGTAGAAAATAAACTATTAAGTGCCTCACAGCATGGATTTTTTCCTGGAAGATCATGCGAAACCTGCCACTTAGCATTCCTTAACCTGGTTACTTCACTTCGTAATGAACAGCAATCAGTCATCGTGATTTACTGTGACCTTAGTAAAGCTTTTGACAAGGTGCCTCATAGGCGCCTTTTAGTAAAACTGGAAGCCCTAAGCATCAGGCCTCCCCTCCTCAATTTAATTGCCCCCTACCCGTCTAACCGCAGCCAGAAGGTCTTAGTAGGCAATAGCTACTCGATGCTTCAGCCGATCACGAGTGGTGTATTACAAGGCACGGTTTTAGGTCCCCTCCTTTTCATTCTTTGCATAAATGAAATTTCAACAGCGCTAAATAATTCGGAAAATTTCATTTATGCTGATGACCTTAAGTGTATTTACTCATTTTCTAAGGACACGGCCAGTAGTTGTGTTGATAAAGTTAACACAGACTTGCGTACTCTCTCAAGTTGGAGCGCAACATGGCAGATGGAGTTTTCTCCATCAAAATGTAGTTTCTTGAGTTTTGGTCCCGCAAGGCTTCCTGGACCCATTATCTTCCAAAATAGTCCACTGTTAGAAAGATCTACGATAAAGGATTTGGGTCTTACTTACACGAATAAGCTTGCATTATCACCTCATGCAGATCGAATTTCTGCCAAGGCCGCACAGATATGTGGGTTTATATCGCATATTTTTTTCCTTCCAGAAATGAAGTTAAAACTATACCGCATGTTTGTTCTTCCTATACTAGAATACTGCTGCCCGCTTTTTGGCCTCATGACCCAGCATGACCGTAGTAAGATTGAAAAGGTTCAGCGAGTTTTCACTCGTCAAATATTTTCTGTTTCTGGGTCTGGTATGTGTTATACAGATAGATGTCAATTAGCAAACATTAAATTTCTTTGGATAAGAAGACTCGAAGCTGGTCTATGCTTTCTGTTTCGCGTTAACAATATTCCTAATCTCCCACAAATTAACGCTCTCCTTCCAGTTGACCGACATTACGCCACTCGTAACTCTTCCATGATAATTTTACCACCCCGTAGCTCCACAGCTAACCGTTCTCGCTTTTTTACCTCCAAATATGCTTTTATTTGGAACAACCTTCCTCTCGATATTAGACTGTCTTCTACACTGTCGATTTTTAAAGGCAAATTATGTAAGCACTTAAATTTAGAGGAAATAAAGTCGTTACTGTCTGTTTCCTTTCCAAACACGCAAGTTGTAGATTTTGAAAAGGGTCCTCCTGGCATTCGAAGCTCTTCCCAGGATACTAAAATGGTTTCTAAATATGTTAGCATTTCCCTCTGCAGAGTCAAGCATCACTTCTAAGGGTTGCGAATTCTTCTCCGTTTTTGCAACCTTCGCTGTGGTCGTCGCGATTGGCTTTGGAATCTGGTGAGTCGCAACTCGATGATGTTGCCTTGACTTCTTCTGCCTTCTCCTGCATTCCGGATGACCCCTTCCTTACTCAACGATATATTATTTTTTTCCCATGACCATAAACGTCCCGAACCCTCAACATCAGGTCCCAAACTAACCACATCAAACCCTGTTACCTATTAAGGCAGTTTTTTCGCCTAAAGTTTTTTTGAACTCGGTGGCCCGCTGAACTCATCCACCGATCTAGGAGTTTTTTTACTGCCGATGACAATTATTTTATAAGAGTTCACTGCTTATCATTATTATTTTTATTTTCACGATAGCACTAAGTTTGTAACGACAGGGCCCCTTGGGCCTTAAATATACAAATAATTATTAATTGAACTTGTATGCATCTGGAGCATCGTGCGCCAAATTAGGTGCACAGCGTTTTTAAATCGACTGCAGTGAAAAATATCCATTTTATAAGTACTGATGGATGTGTAGCGACCGCTTATTCTCAGTAATGCTTTGCTTACATGCGTGTGGGACATGACCCGAATGTCTAGCTTTCTTGCCTACCAGTCCGTGCGCGCTAGACAGTCCAGCCTCCGATTAAGGCTGCGGACCTGTCCGGCCAACTGGCCAATCACCTCCCAATGCGAAGTCACAAACGGACCATAAGCTGGTGACTGCTTATTCTCAGACACGCATTTTTATTTTCTCTGCAGACCCACGGATCCTTCAACATTTTACGGTTCAACCAGATGAAAACCATTCATGCTCTAACTGCTGTTCATCAAGTAGCGACTTGAATCCAACTGCCTCAGAAGAAGATGCTTCAGCAAGTTCTAAGAGCCACTCGCCAGTTCATGTTAAAACATTACTGAGAATAGTGAAACAGAAATGGATAACTCTAAAGTATATGCTGACACTTTGTAGACTC
>JAYGXS010000009.1:20240351-20257973 GCA_036362985.1 Ligula intestinalis | reverse complement strand
CAGACTGTGTTACCCGATCAAGCTTCACAAAAAATTTGAATTTTCTATTTTCCGCCCGTTTACACACCCCTAATTTGTATATTTTATGTGGCGCGTCTGTTCTAGGACCTCTTTGGAGTTATAAAGCAAACGCATGTTAGAAAAGCAAAAGTTCTGGGTCCTCGGCGACTGCTTCAAGCAGCTACCCTACTGACAAAATTATCAGAAGAAGAAGAAGAAGAAGAAGAAGAAGAGGAAAAGGAGGAGGAGGAAGAGGAGGAGGAGGAAGAGTAGGAGGAGGAGGAGGACGAGGAGGAGGAGGAGGAAAAATAAAATTGATCACTGGGACAAGATTTTTATTCGCCTGACGCTTCGAAGTCCGTCGCAGATTCTTCCTCAGAGACATCAGCATAAATTATTATCATCATACATATTTTAGAAATGTGACTGCGCTCTTTTTTTCATTTGACGCACATTTTAACTCTGTGCCGATTTTTTTTTAAATCACACTTTTTTGGTAATTCTTAGCTAACTGTTACTGTTCTAACACGCATCACTCAAAATTCTACCAAATAACATTTTCGATTATAATTCGGTGGATTTTCAGATGTTGCTAACAGTTTCTTTAACCAACTCTCCTTCTTTAATTCCCAGAATCTGGAACAGGACAAGATATGGCAAGCGTTTATTGCACATGTACCATCCATGACATCATTAAGGTTCACTAGACTAGACATGGTCACAGCCGTATCAAGTACAAGTAGTACAATGCAAATTGTGCGAACCACGTTAATAAATACGTTTGTCAGTAAACAAGAACATTAGGCGGTTGGAAAGTTGGAGTCAGCGTCGTTTTTTGGCTCCTAATACCTATCCCGTGAAGAGGGGGGCTGCTCCTACTCTAGTGTCCTGACTGCTACTCAAATTTCAAAAACTGTGGTGCCTAATTGATGATTTGTGGGCTGAAATCGGGGCGGAAGAAAACAAATTAGCAAGGGCCTACCTTACAGAATGTGCAGCATACGCTTAAAATTTCTCCTCACTCTCCAGATTCTGGAACGTAAAAGGGCAGCGTTGGTTAGAAAAACTGTTAGCGACATCAGCAAATCAAGTAAATCGTAATCAGCTATGTTATTTCGTAGAAATAGGAGGTATGCGGGTAATATGAGTGAATAATATTAATATGAGTAAAGAAGATGGCTAGTCGAACACCGGATCAGATTGTTCATTCAAATAATATTGCTAGCAAACACAAGAGGAGACTGAAATGATTATTTCTGGCTTATTAGTCGTCATCAATCAGTCATATACAGACCCAGTGGTGGCGCAATGCCCGAGTATGAATGGTTAGGGCGTTTGACTCTGATCAAAAGGTCGCGAGTTCGAGGCCCGGGTGGTGCCCCACTTGGGTCTGACTATGATTGGCTAACGGCGGCTGAAAGGCAAAAACGGCCATTCAAGTCTCCCTGGTCTTTGCCGGCAACACTGTTTGCCTATACTACTAGCTGCTGTCAGGGCCCGAGAAATAAGACTCAAAGCAAGGGCGGAGCGGGACAAGCGACTTCCATAAGCGGTCGGTGAACGTTCGTCAACTAGTTCATTTATTGTTGCCAATACAAGCGAACATGCGAGTCCCAGGAAGTAATTGAGAAGAAGAAGGTGACTCGATCACTGGGACAATACTTTTATTCGTCTGACGTTTTGATATCCGTCGTGGATTTGTCATCAGAGACATAGTCACAGAGCAGTAGCAGAAACAGGTAATGTGTGCACGGGAGTTTTCCCTTAAATTTTAACGTGTAGAAAAATCTGTAACAGAGAGCAATGGCAGATAAAGTAGCACATGCACAGGAGTTTTTAGTATTTATAGGATACAGTAATTGCTGCAAACACACGGCGATAATTAACCATAATTACCTTCTTGAGTGTTGGTGGTCTGTTAAACGGCATGCGAGCTCTGACCTGCTAACACTTCATCACGTGTGGTTGACTCGGGCGTGATGATTGCCCGGTCATCTGGCTCTCCGTTATTGGTATAGGATGAGGCAGTAGTCTGTCCGTTCCCAAAGCGGCGACCTGCTTCCACCAAATTGAGTCTCAGCACCAAATCGTAACACTTATTGATGGATTGGGGGCCCGTGAACCATGACTCAAGTAGTTCTCGACTCACCCGATTGTTACCTCTTGCGAGAAATTTGGCCTCATCAAATTTGAATGTGTGGCCGGGTCTCGTCGAATGAGCCGCCACTTGAGAATTGGCATTATTTCGCTGCACTGCTGCCGCCTTTTCGGCAATTTGCGTCCTGAAAAGTCTGCCAGTTTCTCCGACGTAGTTGCTTTGCCCGCAACTGCACCAAGTCCTGTAGACGGCTCCAGATGTTTGTGGTAGTGGTAGTGGGTCTTTCCGCTTCATTATCTGACGCTTTATGGTTGCTTCTGGCCTGTATGTGACTTCGAATAAAAGGTGTGCGAAAAGGCAGCCGATAGCCTCCGAGACGTTATTGATATATGGGATCGCTCGTACGGAGTCGCTGGTCTTCCAACACTACAGACCGAAATTCTGGACGCGGTATGCGGATGACACCAGCGTCGTCATCGAACGGGATCGGGTACTCACGTTCAAGGAACGTCTCAACAGCGTCTTCCCGGACATCCAATTTACGATGGAGGAGGGAGCGAACAACCAGCTGGTCTTTCTTGATGTCCTCGTCTATCACAAAGATTGTGGTGGCTAAAGTAAACGCAAAAGCGACAAACGTTATGGATGCACTGAATTACAACAACATCCACCCAATCAGCCACAAACGCAGTTGCGTAAGGACACTCTAGCGGCGTTTTGAGACGCACTGCAGCGAACCAGCTGATAAAGTTGCCGAGGTACCATAGTTTGATGGGTATTCAGAGAAAATAGCTACCCGCGCAACTTCGTCAACCGGTGCCTACGCAAGCGAGCTGGCCAACAAAGTCGCACCGACCCCAAAATAGTGTGAGCGATCCCGTACGTCAAAAAGGTCTCGGAGGCCGTCAGCTGCCTTCTCCCACCACTTGGAGTTGGAGCCGCACACATGCCGGAAGCAAGCATTTGGTGCTCTAAAAGGCAACCTTACCTATAACTTGGCATGGTGGATGTATAGGAGTTAAGACTAAGATGGTTAACCCTAACAGCTACAATCATTCAGACCCTGGTTCCTTAGGAGATTGGAGAGAAGACGGTGGAAAGATGAGAGTAGACGGAACATTATATTGCTTACAGTTAGAGGGAAGTCGCCACTTGGTCTTGCAAGGCGTCCGACTGTGAGGCCGGCGTTGTCGCGACCGCCGCGCGCGAGGCGGAATTCCAATTGAGGTTTAAGAACCGTTAGGCCAGGAGACAGAGAGGGAGCGGGTCCATTGGCTAGGTCGGCCTGTGATTGGTTGGACATCGTGCAGGTGGATAGCGTATGGCTCGACACCGTTGATGGACATCGTGGGTGGCCTGTGTCTCGCAGCAGTCACAACGACTTTGAGGTCCAGACAGATTGAGATCACGAGAGGAAAGCCAGACAACGATCAGGCAACGACCCACTACAGATGTATTCAAAAATTGAAATTCGTTCGAAGCAACTCGACTACCTCAGTTTGCTTAGCCTCCCAATTCCTCGAAGAGCTCCGAGTTTGGACGATTCAATCGGATCAAATCATTGCCTCTTTCGATGTGACCTCGTGATTCACTCCCATCACACCGAGTTTGGTGAACAACGTCTTTCTCAATGGCTTTAAGAGGCTGTGGTGGACAGCCACAATGCCTATCCCCCTTCGTTGTCCAAGGTCCAAAAGTTATGAGTTGTCACAAGAAACTATTCCAATGCTTTCTTCCACTGGCGCCCCCGTCCCCCGAGGCTTGACCTCGCAGCAGCTTCTGGCTAACCAGTAACAGCTGCACCAGCGCCAGCTTTCTGATGGCCCCCACTATTGACCTCAACTTATTCAGCCACGCACATACGTGCGCACACACCTGCACATACACTTACTACGCCACTCCTTGGCCAACGCAGCAGGGGTCTTTGTAGACGACATTCCCTCGGGCAACTGTAACACACCGATAACAGAACACTCGAACTCGCTTCACAGTCATTTAAAAGCAACTGTCATCACCCCACTCAACACACAGTCAACACTCTCAGGTCTGCTGGACGCAGTCAACACTAGCCCAGGCTTCGCCGGTGGCCACTGCCGCCTTAGACAGCAATTGACAGTTCTGTACACATTAAACAACTCCTTCTGGTGACTTCTGCCTTTTAACTTCCAAGCTAGGATTCGACCTGATGATTTAAGTGATCCGAGCACAACCACTACTTAGACCGCTTCAAGGCGTATGATGAGGAGCGACCTCCACTCAAAATTGAACACATCATGAGGCTATTCGTTTTTATGTTTAAAACTTACTTTGCGTTTCCTGGAGAAATTTATGAACCGATCAAAAGAACTCCAATTGGTTCCCTGAGATCCGAATTTGTGACAAAACTGGTCCTACAGGAGCTAAAAACACTGCCTTCATTCAACGCGAGCCTGTATTTTAGCGGCATCACATTGAGAATACGTTCTTTTGATTTTGAAGAAGACTATGCTGCCAAACTTCCAGAACTTGCTTCATGGAATCTTCCCTGACTTAAGATTAATAAGTCGAGTTTGAAAATTATTCGACAATTACGAAAGTTTTGAGAGCAAAAAGCACACTTTCTTTGAGGGTAAATCGAAAGGGGACGCTATTTCCTATGAAATAAGACCAGGAAAGTATATTTTAATTTCAACATTTTAATTTGTAAGGGTATTGCACATCAATGAGAAAAGTGTACACCAATTAAGTAGGTATTTTTAAGGAAAATATATATTTTGGAGGTGGTCAGAAAGAATCTCGTTTTGAAGCTGGCATCCTATCGTGAATTAAATATTTTCAGATCTGGCTACAGGATAATCACTATTACAACCCTATTTACGTGAGTTGTTTGAACGGAAAGTACATTGCAGGATTTCGGTCTACATTTCGGAAAATAAAGGATCCACTTTAGGTATCTGGTGGTAGAAGGGCTTTGTCCGGTAGGACAATTTACAGGGAGGAACGACAGGGTTTACATCGTGTAACAACCATGAAAGGTACATTTACGTCATGGGCTGTTTTATGCTTCAATAAACTCTGAGCTTAGTATCGCGCAGGAAAATAGCCAATGGGAAACCTGTACGACCTCGTGAACAAAATGCATAACGCCCAGTTTCCGGGAAAGAGAGAGGCAACTAATCTGGAAGCGGGATGACCGATGCGCTTGTCATAAGGCTTTCAATGCCCCACCGGTCACACCTCTTTCATTCGCATATTACAAGTGGTCTTGCGCCAAAATTTTGGGATGATATGTACGGTCATAAATAACGAAAAAATATTTATTCTTCATCCATAAGGATGCATTCCTTTTAAGAAAAAAATATATTTTCGAGCGAAGTTAAGAAGAAGTAAGCATATTCCTTGTATAGTATAGTACTGTATAGTACCGTAATGCACTGTACTGTATTGTACTGTATAGCATAGAACTGAGCTTATATTATTAAAATAGGTCCTCTGATATGAAAATTATTAGGGAAAACTGAAAAAAGCTCCTTCAGCTTGAGTTGAAAAAGACAAAATGAGAAGGATTTGATTCTTTTGTATGGAGAGACAACTTTTTCTGCTGGGAGGGTAAGTAGGTTGATGGAATGAGGTTGCCTTGCTGGTGAACGTATATAAAGGAAAGCGAAACGTTCCTCGCCATATTGCAAATCTTCAACCAAATAAGACTGTTTGATGTGGGCGAAATCAGAGTATTAAGGGATGACAGCAGTAACAGGCATTGAGGCGACATAGTGGGATGAAATCACTGCGATCGATTACTGTCCACTTAGAGTTCAAGTCAGGAGGGGGCCTAAAGACTGCACGGATCATAAAAGTGCTGAAAGGTCGCAATGACAGTCTTTTGCTGACTGAACAATTTACCAGCAGATGGGGAACACAGAGGAATCCGGTGTGATCGTAAACATAACGTTTGGGGTCGAAATGAGAAGATGTCACTAAACGTGGCAGAAATCGCCACTGCAGCGGGGTAAAAGATAATAGCAGGGGAGTTAGCAGCTAATTAAAAACTGTATCCGTAATGGTGGATTCCACTTGAACAGTAGGTTGGGCGGACAAATCGACCCAAGTGTGATTTAATTCACGGCTTCCGGTGGGGACCTCGTAGCTCAGCGGTAGAGCGTTGGCTGCGCAAAGTCTTCCCTGTTCAACTCCCACCGAGGCCACGGATTTTTCACAATTGGATCAAGTGAAATATTAAAATCTGCAAAAAACTAATCAAAAACCGGATTTTTTAAAAATTTAAGTGCGAGTTTCCACTTGGACGCGTAATACATGTAAAAACTGCCCTTGAATCCCAGGCGACCGTTTATAAAGTCAAAAAGGGAAGTTTTCGAAAATAGGGCAGCTATTAATGACTTTATTTTTACGTAATTTTAATTTTAATACTGATAATTGAAGCGTCGACCTAGGGTCTAGAGAAAGAATATTCAAAAGGAACGCATATTTGGAAACAAAAAAGAGCGAGCCTTTAGCGTAGAGCAAACGGGCGTCGGAGTAAACATGGAGGAGGTACGCGTGACATAAGACCAAGATACTGGAATGAGAGCATCAATACATGGCAGATTACGGCTGGAGTAAATGCGAAACAAGGAGTAAAGGTCAGTTCTATGGCTTCTAACCCATAATAGCCTTATGTTTGCCAATCGAAATCTCTCGATATAAGCAATAATTAATCTGGCTCAAGTGAGTAATTTTCGAGTAAAAGCTGACGGTGCATGCTCGATTATACTGCGGTAACAGGCATTCATTAAACCAAACAAAGGGCAGCAGTATTCGAGGAAACGAAGAACAAAAATTTGATGGTGTTTTAGTCTTATTTCCAAGAGGAAAATATTGTGCATGGCATAAACCAGCAGCCTTTGCAGTAATAATATCCACATGAGGTAATAAACTAAGCTTATTTGGGGCTTGGTATACATATTTTATTTAGGTTAATAAGGTTTAGCCTCGTCACTACGATCATCAAGACACGGTTTTTTAGGAGAGAGAAGTCTACAGAAGGCCACTGTGGAAGGAACAATATACTCTGCACAGAAGGATTGGAGAATAGTTAAGAGGAAGTTGCCACACTGTCTGGCATGGCGGGCGAGGCGGATTCTGATCTGTGAGCTAGGTCAAGATCCAAAATGTGCAGCTGAAGGTCCGCGGTTGATAATATGCTCTTTCGTTGATGAACGCTCATCGATCGATAAACAAACTCATTCTACCTTGGGTCGAGCCACGCTGGCAGCCACACAGCGGCTAGTAGTGCAGGTAGATGAACAGTGCCAAACTGGAAACAACAACTGTTTACAGTCGAGCGACAGTGTTGTCTGCCTCGCCTGCACGCACACCGAGACCATGCCAACAGTTCAGGCATGCGAAACTGTGCACAGAACACAGTGGCAATAGCCGTGGTGGTGGAGCAATAGGCAGCGACAGTAGCGTAGGGGTATCAAGAAATCATTAAGTCGGGGGAACGTGGGTGGGGGCAGGGGGGGGGCGCAGTTGTGTTGGTAGCAGGTCTCTTGTTCTCACACGTTCAGGGACGTCAACGCCAGCGTCAAAATAAAACAAGACGAGCGAGCTAGCGAGCGAGCGAGCGAGCATGTGACTTGCAGTGGATGCCCTATCGTGCGAAATGTCAAAAGACCTTCTGAAATGTGTTTTCGATTCGATTCAATCCTGTCTTCATAGTCACTATGTGACTGCCTGCGCGGGCTCGAATTGCGAGCTCCTGGGCAAAGTTGAACTTAACTGTGCCTCTTCTAGACCGGCGAAGCACATATATTCATCATATTTCCGATCTCAATCGAAAAATCAACAACCCCTTGGTGCAGTGGTAGAGTTTTAAACTCAATAACCAAAAGTCCCGGGTTCGAATCTTCGGAGTTACAGCCTTTGAGATTGGGTATCGCTGACTGAAGACGGCTAACAAGTCATATATATTCATCCTAGTCTCCCTTTTCTTCGTTGGTTATGTCTTTCTGCCAATATAATACATGATATTGTGCTCTCACAGATACGTGAAGATGACAGTTCACAGAAGCACCGAGTCGTTCCTCCCATTTAGACTTTAACACTCAGTGCATGTCTCCAGACTCACCAACTGACACAGTTGGCCGGACCAGCTTTACAGGATTATGCGCTGGAAACAAAGAGCCACTTTCTAACATCTGCTGCTGGCAACAACTTAAGTTGTCGTTGTCGCCGCGAGGCAAAATGACCCAACAGATTAACCTGTCATGATGCACATTCGGCCCATGAAACTAGTTGTCTTTAAAAGTAATCGCAGCAGTACTCAAACCTGCCACTTAAGTGGCAATCTGATGTTAGTGGGACTTAAGATGACTCAGCAAAGTTGTTAGCTCCAACACACATAGGTAAAAGTAGTCCAGCTAGTTACTTGCCGACGGGTAGCGCAACAGAGACATACAAATGCAGACAGCTTGGTTTCCTGGGACTTTATGTAAACGTGGTGTCCTTTTTAAACGTCAATACTGGTTAGATTTTGTCCATCTGTATGTGAGCGTTTCCTTTATGTTCCAGTGTTTTGTCCAATTTTGTTATCCCTTCTTCTTCAACTGTTTTTGTTTCACGGTTTCAAAGATTATGTAGTGACCTAACTTCGTATGCAACGCTCAACTTCTCGCGGCTGCTAGCAAAAATGCACGTATCAGTGTCTGCTTAAGACAATCCCGTCTGGTCAATCATCTCCCCGTGGCTGACTCACGCATGACCACACTGGAGATGGTGTGCTGAGTGCTACGCTTCCAGACTTCAAACACCACCCCTCTCGGACGCAGACGCTAGCTCGTCTGACTATCAACTTCTTTTAACCTACTCTCCACTACCTTGATTAAAAATATCCTATTTCTGCCGCCTGTTGTCCCACTTTTTCTCTCCCCAAATGGAACCTGGCCTGAATATCGCATCGACAACGGCTCCCCTCATTAGCCTACGTTGCTGCTATAATAATGTTTTTCGGTAGACAACCTTTTGGCTACTTACGGTGATTCCCAGCACCTTTAACCCCGACATCCTTACGCTGATCTACAAATCGTAGCTTTCATGCTTAAGCGCGACTGCCGGCTCGTGTATGCTGCCTTCCGAATTAAGCAGGTGGCTTGCGCGACCAACAATAAACACGCGTACCAACACCACACCCCGCTAAGGAGGCTCCTGACAGGGAGCGCCATAAAGGCCGCATTAAGAAGTGGCCGTTGGACCTGACTTTCAGCCTACAGCAAGCCACTCCACACAAAATGATACACATTGGGCTGACTGCTTTGTCCAACTTATCCCCTCAAGCACATCAGATTGTTTATAGTGAGGAACAAAAACGCGCTGACGGTCGACCTAACCCTCTTCTCCACTGCCAACAACAGGCAACAACGACAACAACAGCAACAGCCGGCAACGCATCTGCAGAACAGAAAATTGCAAACGCCTCTGCCTACCGAGGTTACAAAGGCCGAAAACGGGAAGTGTTCCGTCAGAAGGCCGGACCAACAGTTGGGTGCACAAGCATTTACCGGGTGCAAGTATTCGAACCAGCTGGACAGTGACCAGCGTTCTCATTGGGCAATTGATAGTTGAAGTGCACGAGCCGAACGTGATGCAGCTGCGACCAAGCAGGGAAGAGAGAAATATCGACTTGCGCCATGCTTTCATTTTGAGTAATATGCGCGTACACAGTGTTTTACAGGCGTGAGGCATAGACCAATGGTGACATATGCAAGCGGTGTTGGTGAAGACCGTGAGAGTGGTAGTGTTCATACACCCTGGTAAAGGGATGATGAAAAGGTTGTGCAAAAATTCATAAATATCCACGTGAAAAATAAAGAAATAAAAAGCTCGCAAGGACTTTTGAAACTGGGCCCACATTTTTTATTATCCCCATTCGTATGAAAATTTTGTTATGTATACATCACTTCGCCTCTTTTGCCGATTAAAGTACGGCCTAGAATTTGTGTAACGTGCTGACATATCCCAAATACTGGTACTCTCGATAAACGGCATTGCGTAAGGTTGTAACACTGATTATCGCTTAGTCTATTCTGAAGTCATTTCATTGAATTAACTTCTCTCTGACCGCTTACAAAATGTGTGTACTTCAGAAAGTGGCTACTTAAGTAGTATGCATTTTTATAATCGATTATGAATACCTTTATAAATTGAAATATATGTTATGGAAAAAATAAACGAAAACAAATTTATGTACATTTTTCATGGTAAATTACGCGTTTTTTTAATTTTTCAATTTTAAAAAGCTTCTAGTTATGAGTTTTCTACAATCCTGAGGTGTTTATTCATTATACATCTAATCCGTCAATTTAATAATGCTGCCTTTAATGTATACAGCATGTTTCACATATGCTGCTATATTTTATGAGAACTGTGTGACGTCTTTCTGAAATCGTAGACTTGTCTGTCAACAGGATGTACACAGCGCGCAGTTTGCAAACCTTGAATTCAAGTGTAGCAGTCAGTAGGTTTTAAAATTATTCGGCAATTTAGAAAAATTTTCAATCGAAAAATACCCTTTCGGTATGAACCGATTTTGCCCCTCCTTGTTTATTCAACTTACGATAATGACGCCATCAGCACATGGCGCTGGCATAGTTTCAAAGAAAGCCCAATTTGCCCTACATCTTACGACAGATTCAAGGACACCTGTAATGCATGTCAGCAACTGCCATTGTTGGCCATTTTGTATTGCTTGTGTATCCCAGGGGTTGTGTGGTGTGTGAGTTTAACTTTAACAACGGCGCCTGAGGACGTTTTTTGCTGAAAAGGTGAATTATATTTTCCCAATAAAACATATATATCTCAATGACCAAATGTCCTGGGTTCGAATCTCGGGGGTCCCAACTCTGGAGATTCATTATGACTGGCTGCTGACGGCTTACAAGCCAGAAATGACCATTCCAGTCTCCCCTTGATTTGTCAGATCCACGCCATCATATATCTCACGTGTGACCAGTCGGCAAACCAACACGCCAGGTCTCCTGTAATATGGGAATGATGGTTAATAGGAAATTTTAGGCCGGGCGAAAAATGGCACCAAGCAGACCTTTATAGCGCGAGAGATATATGGAAAAGCAGTGTGGCGAGGTCCCAGACTATTTTTGACCTTCAGTGTTCTCACTTCCTTTTCCTTGCCAGAACTTTGTGTTTGAATGCACTGACAACACTACTGGAATCTTATCACTGTGGACTCAAGGCGTTAATTATTTTATTAATATTTTACATACCTTCGAACTTTCTGTTGTTTTGGTTATTGTTATCTTTGTGTGTAAGATTTTATTTGTTAGAGTCAGATACACTGGTAGCGGTCTAACCAGAGCAGTACAACATTTTGTTTAAATAATCAAATTCAGTTTAAGAAGCCACTTCCCTTCAGATGTACAAACAACGCTTGAATAATCACATGCGTGCCCTCTGCTCTCTTCAAGTCTGAACTTTAAAAACCAGATATATATTGTCAAAAACAATACTACTCTCCTCTCTCTAAGTCTGACCTCTAAAAACCAGGCATATATTGTAAAAAACAATGCTACTCACTGTTTGCCAATACTATATTAGTAGTGGTAAATTAATAGGTGCTTGTACACGTCCTAAATAGGGTTTTCAAAGGGATTGCCTATTATCCTCACCAAATAAACTGAAAAAAACTGAAACTGAATTTGAACACTGTATAAACAGCAAAATTTAATGGATCCATAAATTTCGAGAGGGCTCTTCAGTTGCCACCCCTCATTGCATAACGGGAATGAACGTTAGAGAAAATACACAACTGAATTCATACAGAAAAAAATCGATAAAAACCGGCAAGGTCACTGTACACGGCCAAGAGGCATTCGATAAAGCTGAAAGTTAAACGCTGTAGACAGCAAAAAACGGTGTGCCTTAGCAAAATGCATACTAACAGGGAGTTGAAAATGTTTAGCAAGTCACTAGCGACCGCTAAATGACTAATTTCATCTAAGCGCTAACTTACCGACAATGGCAGGCAGAGTTTACCGCTCGCAGGAAAGCAAAGCAGTCCCAAAAGAGTTGTTGCTAAACCTAAAACACATAAAATTCCGACAGTCATGAGGTCTCACATTTCGGCTCGCCCCAGTGGCGAGGAAAACGTTGTACTTATACGTTTGCTCCAGACAGAAACGTGGTTATTCCGTCAGTTGACAGTTTCTTAACCTTGAAAAGTTCAACATTGTTGCAGTCTTAGGGTTCATTATTTTGCTGGCAGTGAGCAATGTTGTGTACTGACTCCATCTCCGGCGACAAGCCAGGCGTGAGGTCACGAGATCGCAATTCTTGGCGTGACTCGGAGACAGCCCATCGCAGGTGTCGCGAATGCCTGCCTCTCGCTGCGGCCAGTAACACGCGCGCACTCGAGGGCTAACCCAATCCGTCCGGCCAAACACTTTCAGGTCCAAATCACAATGTGCCTCAATGCGGTGACTGGCTTCGCTTTCATCACTTCGGACCATGCCACCCTCGCAGCTGGACTTGCGGTCCGAGAGTGTACATGAGAAACTACTCCTGCCACTCGGCGTCTTACCCCTACTCTTTCCCACAAGGAACCGAGCCTGACAATCGTAGTGGACAGGATTTCCTCTACTAGCTAAACCCCTGCGACTTTTGCTTCTGGATTCGCGCTTGATAAGCGTTTACTCCTCTGCCCTCATCTCTGTGCCACTAACATTTCTGCGTTAAACCCATTGGCCGTCAGATTGGACACAATGGCGTGCCACGCAGACACTAACAATTCGGCCATCATTTTTAGCGATTTCCAACGTATGCACCACGACAGGGTTGTACAGGTATCCGGCTTGCGCTGCACCTATCGTGCTTCGTCCCTCCTCCCCACCTGGAACCGGTTTAAAAACGAAGTCAAAAACACTGGAGATGGGAGAGGACGCAGGTCCAAGCATTACGGGTCAAAACAACCAGAAAACTAAGCGAAGTACGAGAGATTGGATCGGATCGGATCCCAGGCGATAGGGAGTGCCGTAAAAGCAACGTCAAAAGTGAGCTATCGCAGGGAGTTACGTGAGTTTAACCCTAGCAACTGCGAGTTTCCAGGCCCAGGATCCTTAGGAGATGAGAGAGAAGTCTTTGAAAGGTCAGGGTGTTAGGAATAGTGTATTCTGCACAGAAGGATAAAAAATAGATGGGAAGAGTTTTGGCTCTCAGATGACTGTAGTCCAGCTGCAAGGGTGTCAATTCCGGAGTGACGAGAGCGTTGGAGATCATCTGAATGCCAGCGCATGCTTTGTTACGGCAGCCAATCATGTGGCTCATGTCTGGACTAGTGTTCGTTGCGCGACTCTGAGATGGACGTAGGTTGGCGTGGACGCGCGGCCACGGTGAGGCGTATCCGTGCGTCGATCAGCGCCTGACCCCAGGCGGCAGTGAGCGTGCAGATCTTGCAGACCAAAGGCACCGTGCGTCATCGGCTGATCTTGGGTTCAAAGTGGCTGCTAGGGGCCACTACAGAACCATGCAGACACTTCTTCCTTGCATAAATGTGGGCAGTTACTCAAAAGGAGCTTCCTCAATCACAGGTAGGTGAGGGCGCCAACAGGGCCTTAGAGAAGGGCAGCTACCATGATCAGCGTTTACGCCCTCACGATGAAAAATTCTGACGAGACAAAAGAACAGTTCTACGAGGATCTGCATGCCCTTCTGGCGGCTGCACCGAGGTCGGACAAGCTGATTGTCTTGGGGGACTTCAACGCTCGCGTCGGCAGAGACCATATTGCCTGGAGAGGGGTGATAGGGCCTCATGGCTTTGGCGTCATGAATGGAAATGGTCTGCTCCTTCTGCGAACCTGCGCCGAGCATGGCCTCATGCTGACAAATACCCTATTTTGCCTCCTACGTCAAAAAAGGTGATTTGTATGCATCCCAGGATCGAGATTGGCATATCCTGGACTATTTCCTCGTACGGCGGCGTGACCAACAGGCGGTACTTGTAACAAAGGCGATCCCAAGTGCCGATGGAGGGACCGACCATCGGCTCGTCATCGCCAAAATTAAGAATCGTCTCAAAACCCGCAGGAGACCTCAGGGTAAGCGCCCACCGGGTAAGTCGAACATTGCTTCGTTGGATAGGCCTACAAAGCATCTGCATTTCAGTAATGAGTTAAATAAAGGGTTGGCCCACCTACCAATTGCTGACGAAAAAGTCTCTGTGGAGTCCCGATGGTGCCAACTACGTGACATTATCCAACTGACCGCTAAACGTGTCCTTGGAAATGTACGTCTCAAACCCTAGGACTGGGTTGACGAGAGTGACACAGATACCAGTGTCCTACTAAATAACAAGAACCGCCTATACAAAGCCTACCTTGATAATTCTTCCGATATTGCTACAAAAACCTTCTATTAGAGCCGCCAATATGTACAACAGCGACTGCGGGAAATGCAGGATGCCTGGATGGCTCAAAAGGCCGAGGAAATACAATGCTATGCGGACCGAAATGACTGGAAATATTTCTTCTCTGCGCTCAAAGCTGTCTACGGTCCCACAATGAAAGGAAAAGCACCCCTGTTCAGCACTGATGGAGCTACGTTTATCACTGTGAAGATACAGATACTGAAGCACTGGAGTGAATACTTCCAAAGCGTACTAAACCGTCCGTCCACCATTTCGGATGCTGCCATCGACCACTTGCCTCATATAGAAATAAAATATGAACTAAATCTCCCACCCACAGCGGAGGAGACCATCAGAGCAGTGCAGGAATTATCCAGCAGGAAAGCAGCTGGACCAGACGCTATTCCTGCTGAGATTTACAAATGCGGCGGTCAGCAACTTCTATGTCACCTGACCGAACTCTTTCAGAACATATGGCGTCAAGGGCAAGTACCCCAGGACTTCAAGGACGCTACAATCATCCACCTATACAAGCACAAAGGAGACAGACGACTCTGCGACAATCACCAAGATATCTCGCTGCTCAAACATGCAGGGAAAATCTTCGCACGTGTCCTCCTATACCGCCTCAACAACCACCTACAACAATAGCTCCTACCAATAAGCCTGTGTAGTTTCCGCCGCAATCATGGCACCGCAGACATGATCTTTGCCGCACGGCAGCTACAGGAGAAGTGTCAAGAGATGCATACTCACCTTTACGCGATCTTCGTGGACTTGACCAAAGCCTTCGACATTGTGAACCGGAACGGACTCTGGAAAGTCATGCATAAATTCGGCTGCCCGGATCACTTCATCCACATGGCACGCCAGCTCCACGACGGTATGTAGACACGCTTAACTGAAGATGGAGCAGTATCCAAGGCCTTCGCAGTGACAAACGGGGTGAAGCAAGGGTGTATCCTCGCGCCAACCCTCTTCAGTATCACGCTCTCTGCCATGCTGATGGACGCCTATAGAAATGAGAACCCTGGCATTTGCATCACTTACAGAACTGACGGGCAACTCTTGAACGCCCGACGTACGGAAGCGCCCACGCGCGTCTCCAAGGCCACAGTCCACGACCTGCTCTTCGCGGATGGCTGTGTACTAAATACCGCAACAGAAGTGGACATGCAAAGAAGTATGGACCTATTTGCCAACGGCTACGTTAAAGTTGGACTTGCCATCAGCACAACTAAAACGGTGGTAATTCATCAACCGCCACCCGGTGTTGTTTGTAATGCTCCACGAATAAAGGTTAACAAAACTGAACTAAAAGTTGTGGAACGCTTCGCCTACCAAGGCAGCACGCTGTTCCACAACTGCAAAACCGACGACGAGACTGTTCACCGAATCTGCAAAGCTAGTCAAACATTTGGTCGGCTGAAAGCCTCCGTCTGGAATCGCCACGGGCTGCAACTATCTACGAAGCTAAAGATGTACAGGGCTGTCGTCCTCACAACACTCCTATATGGAGCAAAGACCTGGACCGTCTACGCAAACCAAGCTCCAAAGTTGAACCATTTCCACCTGAGCTGTATCCACAGAATAATAAAGTTGCAATGGCAGGACAGGATTCCGGACACAGAGGTGCTGGAGAGGGCAAAAACTTTCAGCATCCACGCCATGCTGATGCAGAGACAGCTGTGCTGGAGCGGCCATCTGGCGCGGATGGACGACAAAAGACTACCAAAGCTATTGTTATACGGTGATATCGCTGAGCGGGCTCACCTGCAGGGAGGACAAAAGAAGGTCTACAAGGAGACCCTGAAAAACTCTATGAAGTGCCTTCAAATCAACACGAAGACCTGGGAACAACTCGGACAGGACCGACCTGCTTGGCGACGTACAGTAAAAAGTAACACAGCTACCTATGAGACCAGTAGGATCGCTACCGCAAAGGCAAAAAGGGCGGCCCGAAGGGGCCCTACCCAACAGACTAACGGTGCAAACACACAGGCCCCTCCAACTAGCTCGCGTACAAGCACAAATCTGCCTACTCCCTCCGTCACGTCACACTCTTCTATCGCACATATCACGCAGTTAACCTCCTCCACCAGCTGGCCGATGGATGGTTCGATCACCGCCTCGCCTTTCCCGATATGAGGAAACGGCTTCCACCACGAAGAAAGGCCCAAAGGCAAGCTATTCCTCCCCCCTCAGGTCAAGATGAAAGAGTTAAGTCTCACCCTATATTCTTCCTATCTGCAATACTTAAAGCTCTTTACACTCTCAGTCTATAATCTTTACAGACAAGCTCGATAGGATACTTCAGTAAGCTAAAGCAGTAGCAGCTGGCGGGCAATATAAAATACACCAAGCCTTATGCGGCAACTATTATTCAGGTGATTTGTGGACTAGCAGTCAGGTCATGGTACTGGACGTGGCTTGCTCTCAGCATCTTAAATGCATCGTTACCACTAGAAATGGAAGCGCTTACAGGACGGTGGTTCTACGGAGCATGCTATTGGGTAATTATTTCGCTGAACTAACCACATTGTGCCCCCTAGACGACTCGCGCGAACTTCGCGTGTGAGAAAAAATTGGGCCAGATCAAGATATGGCAAAAATTACTCGGAGTACGAGTCGGCAAAATAAAGGTCACGTTTCCCCATACACAACACCGAAGTTACTTCACCAAATAACCTATCTATCTCGCTGTGCTCTCACTACTTACTGCTAGCCACAAGAGTAGGTTAAATGATACAGGAGGCATATCTTAACTCAGATCTTGAATGGCTCTGTTCTAGTTCAGTCTGGTCCTTCTATATGAGTTTACGATTTAGATTCCTGCGCTAGGTAAATTGAAAATTAAAAAAGAAGATAACTCATCCAGCTCCGTTTCAAGCTGGTTGGCTAATAACTCATTACTTAGATCAGACGCTAGTGCATACATTAGCATATGCAGTTGATTCTCTTATTTCATGATGGTTCAGCTATATTACTTTGAACTTGTCCCATTATCATAGCTTCTAATCTTTAGCTCACTGCAAACCTTGCCGGTACTTCTTAGCAGCTAAACATAACAATTAGCCTAATTAAATCTCAATCTAGTTGACTTACTTCGATGGTGTTAAAGGGGACCCAAAAC
>JAYGXS010000009.1:20228777-20240251 GCA_036362985.1 Ligula intestinalis | reverse complement strand
AGAGTCTAGTCCTCAAAGCCTAGTCAAACCTTTAGCCTATTGCAATCTCAGCAACACTGTAGTCCTCTAGTACCGTACTTGTATCGCGGTAAGCTCATACCTTCACCTGTTATAATCAATTGATAAAATAGGAATAACAACTTTCACTATTGCTACCAGCATCATTAATATTTCCTTATTCCTGCTGCACTGACTTAGACTGTGATGTCAACTATCAATACAATTTTAAGACTTGATTACTTCCCAACTATGATTACTAGAATACACATTCTTAGCAGTGGCATATTACCTCTAGCAGCAGTATCCTGGTCCAAACTTTGTAAAATGTGACAGCAGCAGTTAAATTGCCTTATTAGTTACGCCAAATTCAAATCTAGCTCACTTTAAAGTCTAGCTGGCTATAACTTCATGCAGTCAAAAATAGTACCAGAAATGCTAGCAACCAGCTTACTAAAACCAGTGTCACTTCTAACAAATTTTAGCGTCAGCGATAGTACTGATGCTGAGACTCGGCTACGTCTTTAGCCAGTAGTAGTAAATACAGTAGTAGCCGTATCAGTCTCGGCCTCCTTGGGCCTGTGTTCACACCTACTATGGGTGAGTGAGGATAGATAGCACAGTAGTACCAACGCAAAAGGCTACTGTTACTTAAGACTAGGTTAGGCGGTGTATTGGCTTGCAGTTGATACAGCAGCCCACGCCTGACCGGTCTAGTCTCTTCGAGACTCATGGGAAAAGGTGAAGAGTGCGGAGCCGCTAACTACGTCCTCTATCACTTAAAACTAACCCCTGAGGCCGTCACCTACTGTACAAACCTGTTGGTTCACTTGGTGGACTTCATCGAAACCGATGGTCGAACACACACATAGAAGGGCAGCAATGTCAGGCTGATCATCGATCAGGATTATATCGAGTTGGCCGATCGATTGACAATTTCTAATGCCGCAATTAGCAGCTTATAAGGATGTATTAATAATGTTAGTAGATAAGCCTGACCAAATGCTAGCAACATGTGAAGGCTTTCCTGAGGCGTCGAGCCTAGCCAAATGTTTTAATGTGTTCACTCTGACCGCCTTCAAGGTCATATGCCTTTGCGGTGGTCATGCCTACGCGATGACTGTCCACACACAATGATATTAAATAGGGCAAACGCCCGCATCTCAAAGTGCGGGTCCAAGTGGTCGCAGTTCCCAGAGGACCAACTGGTCGCGTGACGTTATCCCAATGTGGCCAATCAGGCTACAAGAGAACGCGTGACTTGATCCTCTTATAAGCCACTGTCAAACCTCAGACAGGAGGAGTTGCAAACTAGACTGCGAGGATACTGCCAGTCCGCTCCCGATGGCCAGGGTCAGACCCGAGGCAGTACAAACAGCGCGCTGAAGATCATCTAGCGGCAACTGCCACCCGAGACAGCAACTCTCGGTTTTGTCCACAATAAACCCTCCTCCGGGTGGATTCCAAAGTTACGTCCTTTTTATTGCGTTCTTCCTTGGGATTCCAACGGGCGTAATACGACGGTGACAAATTTTAAATGTCAATGTTAGACCAAATAGCATCTCAAGCTTATTCTACTGAACCCTGCACTAATCTGATGCGCCAGTCAACCGATGATGAGTTCGGACGCCTTGACCAATGTGGTCCGAGGGGATGAGCTTCCTTCTGAGGTGTGCCAGGCTAATCCGTGGCAGTATTCGGGGGAACGCACAGACTCAGTGCAGCCGAAGAACTCGTTTGATCGAAAGTACTTGTGGCGCAGTCCATGTTGGGACAGAAGTCGCATGGTAGAGCAACGCCCTATTTCATGAAATGTAAACCGAAATTCTGTAATGCGCTTTCGATTTGAATTAAGTAGGCTTGTAATACTAGTTGTCCTTCGGCCTTATCTCAAGATATTTTGATCAGGCCAGGATACCGACTTTTGCTCGCGCATCATTCTGGCCGCCGACAAAAAGCATTCATATAAAAAATGACTACTTCATTAATATGCTTTTTTTCTCATCGATTTCAATCAACTTATAAAGTGTAAGTATAGGTATATGAGTATAATTTATTACATTTATAATTTAATGATAATTTATAATTTAATCGTTAATTATTTCATTGATAATTTATAGCCTATTCTTTCTTGCATAGAAGACAAAGAGGTGAGCATTTGTATTTGTCTGAGCTTTTGGATTCGTACAGGAGACCATCTGAAGGGTCAATGGGAGTACAGCACGAAGTCAAGGACGCACGCCGAGATGAAAATGTGGGACGATGTGAATATGGACTCAACCAATGATGAATGCTATCCCCTCCCCCTTCGCTCGACCCCAGTTTCTCACAGCCGGACTGACACTCATTGATGAACGTTCACCGATCCTTAACAGAACTCACTTGTCCCGCCCTGCTTTGGGTTTCGTTTCTCGGGCCCTGACAGCAGCCGTAGCGGCTCCCACCCGTTCACCAACTAGTGTCAATATTTCATAACCTAAACCAGTAAAACAATGAGCTCTCGGCTCAATGGTTGGAGCATTTGAACTGGGAACCAGTGTTTTTCACTGCTGGCTTGTTAGCCAAAGTCAGGCAGACATAACCAGCCCCAATTGGTTCATCACCCAAAGCTCGAACTTGCAACCGGTTAACTTACATAAATGAGTGTCAAGCTCGTGGCTCCGTGGTTAGATCGTTAGACTCTGATCAAAGAAAGGTCGCGAGTTTGAGCTTCGGGTGGTGCACCACCTGGGGCTGGGTATGACTGGCTGACGAGGATTAATAACCCAGAAATGGCTATTCCATTCGCCCTTGTGTCTGACGGTAATATTTTCTGACAATACAAGCGAACATCCGTGTTTCAGGAAGCAAGTGAGAAGAAGAAGACTCGACCGCTGAGATGATACGTTTATTCGCCTGATATTTCGACATCCGTCGTGGATTCACCATCAGATACATTAATGGCAGAAAAGGGTAATGCATGAACAGAATTTTGCAGTATTTATAGGATGCAGTCATTACTGCAAACATACAGTGAAAATTAACGTTAGTTGCCTTCTTGCGTGTGGATGGTTTGTTGGACGGCACGCGGGCTCTGACCTGTAGAACTCTCATCACTGGCGGTGGGCTCGGCGTGATGATTGCTCGACCGTCTGGCTCCCCGGTGTTGGCGTACGATGAGGCGGTGGCCTGCCCGTTCCTCAGGGGATGACTTGCTTTGGCCAAATTGAGTCTCAGCATTGAATATGGATTGGGCAAATCGCTGCATTTGTTTATGGATTGGGGGCCCGCGAACCATGACTCAAGTAGTTCTCGTCTCACCCGATTGTCACTTCGGCCTCCTCAAATTTTAACGTGTGGTCGAGTCTCGTCGAATGAGCCGCAACTGGAGAATTGGCATCATTTCGCCGCACTGCTGCCACCTGTTCAGCGATTCGCGTCCTTAGAAGTCTGCCAGTTTCTCCGACATAGTTGCTTTGACCGCAACTACACCATATCCTGTAGACGACCCCAGATGTTTCTTGCCGTGGCAGTGGGTCCTTTGGCTTCATTATCTGATGCCTTATGGTTGCCTGCGGCCTGTGTGCGACTCCAACTCCAAGTGGTGCGAGAAGGCGGCCAACTGCTTCCGATACATTTTTGACGTACGGGATCGAACGCCAAATTTTGGGGTCGGTGCGCCTTTTTTGACCATCCCGTTTGCGCAGGCACCGGTTGAAAAAGTCGCGCAGGAACCCAATCTCTCTGAACACCCATCGAAGGCATTCTTCCTTGGCAACTTTATCTTCTTGTTCGCTGCAGTGCGTCCTTAAGACGCCGATAGAGCGTCTTTACGCAAATGCGTTTGTGCTGTTGTAATTCATTAGTTGCATTGTGTTTGTCGCTTTCCTGAATACTCAAGTCTTTAGACCACCACAATCTTTGCGACAGACGAGGACATCAAGGAAGGTCAACGGGTTGTTCTTTTCACCCTCCATCATAAATTGGATGTCCGGGAAGACGCTGTTGAGATGTTCTTTGAACGTGAGCATCTGATCCCTTTCGATGACGACGAAGGTGTCATCCGCATACCACGCCCATAATTTTGGTCTGTTGTGTTGGAAAACCAGCGACTCCAGCCGTTGCAGGACCGCCTCTGCCTAGCCCACTACCTGCTGTGCGGCTGCTATCCGGGACCGAGAAATGAGATTTAAGGTAAAGCGGGACAAATTAACTCCGTTGGCGGTCGATGTATCGCAAAAGGTTGCTGTTAAAGCTACACCGGTTAACCCTAACGACTGCGATCTTCCAGGCCCGGTTCCTTAGGAGATGATAGAGAAGTCTTGGAGAAACAGAGTATGATAAGGTCATATTCTGTACAGAATAAGTAGGAGAAAAGAGAGTAGAAATGTGGTTGACTCGGCCTGGCGTTGTGTTCGACCATCAGCACCGTGAGATAGCACTGCAGCGTCGCATCCGTCTCGAGCCGAGGCGGAAGGCCGAGTGACTCCAACGTCAGTCGCCGAAGAATTTTGTCTGTCTGATGGCCTTTATGGTGATTGATGAACGCCAAGGACAGACACCAGTGGGGGCGTCCCTGTCTCGCGCGATGGTTGCCGAGTTCTCGGCAAACAAAGGCGGACAGTGCGTAGGAGTTTAGTCGGCGCGCGTAGCCACTGCACTTTCGCGACTTTTGGCAACGAAGCCGGCATGAGTCAGCGAGGTAGGCTGCCACAGATAAACGTTCACCAGAGAGTATCAGTAGCGGTCATGGTCGCGATGGTTGAGATGGGATTGGAGGTGAGCAACGTAGCACTATTTTTACGTGAAGCCTCAGCTTTAGTCTTGGAACGCACAGCATGTGTCCAATCCCGTATGCTATTGGTCTGCCTTGATCAGGCTGACTGAAGATGGGATAATGGCTGACAGGGGTGTAGGGACCGCTAGCTAATGCGTGCGAGCTGACAAGTGTGACCTGATAGACATTAATGTGGGCCCCTAGCACAGATTCTCCATGTCGACTGTGACGGATTTACAGGCGTCCAGCCAGACCAACGCCTGACAAGACAGTGGGTTCACAGAGGTGACGGGTAGGCACTCTCTCGGCGCTCCTAATGATCGTTTTCTGTCTGGACGGTGCCCCCCCCCCCTATTGCCGTAGATACTACGGTGATTTAAAATCATCGCCGCAGTGACGGCAGGTAGGCACAAATCCCAAATATCGGGAACAGGCAAGGAGTGAAAAAGAAACAAAGGTGCTTGTTTAAGTTGGCATGGGAGATGTGAAGGAATTGGCAGTTCAAGCGAACACGCGAGTCCCAGGAAGTATTTGAGAAAAAGAAAATTCGATCGGCGGGACAACACTTTTATTCGCCCGATGTTTCGATATTCGTCGCAGATTCGTTAACAGAGACGTGAGCAGAAATCGATAGCGGAAACGGATAACATATGGAGAGGAATTTGCAGTATTTATAGGACAGAGTCAATACTGCAAATCTGTTACGAAAATTAACGATAATTGCCCTCTTGTGCGTTGATAGCTTGTTGACCGGCATCCGGGCTCTGACTTGCCGAACTTTCATCACACGTGGTAGACTTGGGCGGAATGATATCTTGGCCATTTAGCTCTCCGCTGTAAGCGTAGGAAGGCGCAATGGCCTCTACGTTCTCCAAATGGCGACTTCCTTTGGCCAAGTTAAGTCTCAGCACCGAATAGGGATATTGGTGCACGCATCAAGAAGCCTACTACCTTAACTGCAGAAAAGAAAGACATATTCAGAAGACCGCCTTTCTTAGGAGATGCAACAAGCGCACTGGTAAAAATACGCCTGAACATTGCGATCACAAACGCTTAACCCGCGGCGAACTTACGCATGTTATTAACGAACTCTCCTCTCCTATGATTGGGCGGTAAAGACTGACTCCCGTTGAAGGCCACATCCATGTGCATATACTCCTTCACTTGCTCCTGTGGAGCAAGATACATTGGCCGAAAAACGAGGCGCTCGTAAAAAGAGAAAAGGGGGTACGTGAACACGTACCGGCCTGGTTTAGGAAAATTTACACTAAATCGATCTCGAGCTCTATCCTTGCACACCTTGTCGATAAGAATCATCGAGTCGATACCACTAGGGCCTTTCAGGCTGTCTACCGGACACCATCTAACTTTTCCAAAGGCCTACGCCAACGGATGCTCGCAACAGCTGAAGCAGTAGCTATAAGGCTAGACAATTCAGTGCTATGTTGTCAGAAGACGCTGACACAAGCTCTTACACTTCCATGGCCTTAACCAACACCAGCTGGAGATAGAATTTTGCTCCTACCAACAAGCGGCAGTCTCTCAGCCAACACGCTGACATGGCCTATATGTAGAAGCCAATCAGCGCCCATGTTAGACAGTTATTTATTTTTCTACATATTCAAACTTTAATTGCTGTGTAAAGCGTTCATTTCCCTCGCAAATGTTCGGCCTGATGACGAGTTGCTGAAAACAATTGTTTGCCATGAACTGACCTTTAAGATTAACCATGGGAATATTTACGGAATCGGGGGGCCCGTGAAGCATAACTCAAATAATTCTTGGCTCATACGATTGTCACTTCTTGTGAAAATTTCGGCCTCATCAAATTTGGTCGGATCTCTTTCGATGAGCCGCCACATGAGTAATGGTATCATTTCGTCGCACTGCTGCCACGCGTTCGGCGATTCGCGTCTTGAGAAATCTGGTGGTTTGTCTGACATAGTTGCTTTGTCCGCAACTGCACCAGATCCTCCAGACGACTCCAGATGTGTATTGTCATGGCAGTGGGTCCTTCGATTGCATTATCTGACGCCTTATGATTGCCTTTCAGCCTCTGTGCGACTCAAGTGGTGCAAGAAAGCGGCCGACGGCACGGGATCACTCGCCAAATTTTAGGGTCGGCATGATTTTGTTGGTCAGTTCGTTTGCGCAGGTATCGGCTAAAGAAGTTGCGCGGGTAGCTTGTACCTCTAAACACCCGTCGAAGGTGATGCGTTCCGGCAACTTTGCCTTTGGTTCACTACAGTGCGTCTTAGCACGCCGATGGAGCGTCCCTACGCACATGTGTTTGTAGGATACGAAATGGTCCGGCTGGACAATAGGTGATAGAACATATCCGAATGGTTATAAGCTAGTAAATAGGATAAGGCGCGGGAGGACAGAGTGTTATGGATAATTTAATCAAGTGTAGAAGGAGTAGAATATGAGAAATGAGTAAGTGACACCCAGACGTGCACAGTTCAGCCATGAGCGGGGCGAGTTCAAAGTCACATTCCGATGGGTGTATTGGCCGAGTCTGGATGACTGCAACCAGACGTGAGGTCACCAGTTCTGGAAGTGTCTAATCGTAAGCAATCCTCGCAATAAGGTCCTTTGAGGACCGGCCTTGCAACTTAATTTGACAGTTAAGACAGACAGAGGGTGAAGACACGTACGTGACTTTAACCTGATGTTGGATACCAGCTGGCGCGCACATTCTGTTGGACACGAGACCCAGACATGCGGGATATGTCCCAGAGGCGTGCAAGGAAAGCATGACTTAGAATACGAGGTCGCTACATGTTTGTGGCTGTTTGTGGATGTCGAAACATCAGGCGAGTAAAAGTGCTGTCCAAGCGCTCGAATCTTCTTCTCATATTTGAGGGAGTTATTTCGGCGGACCCTTGCAATGATAGAGGTGGTACGATTTCGTGCAGTTTGCAATTTCGTAGGGATTGCCCATATGCTCCCAGTCTCCTCCCAGTCCCCTCCCAGCAGGAAATGGAAGGGCAAACTAGCCATGATACAGGCATCTTTCAGTTAAATTCAATTGATGCTTGGAGGGGGACTTTCATAGTTGCATGTTCTGTCGGGAAATATACGGTCCACTGTCTATAATATGAAATTCAAGGATTTTCAAAATAAAATCCATGATGCGTAAAGGCAACCCAATTTGTGTCCCCCAAAGTTCTACATCCGTAAAGGAACGATCTCTAGTAAAAAAGACGCATTGCGGTTTTTCAAGTACTATTATCTTTCTTAGAAATACCACTATTTTTGGAACAGAAGGAAGTGCGAAAAAAGCAAAAAATCAGTGTTACGAAGTAAGCTGATGTTTTAACTATAGGGCAAACGTAGTTTAAGTTGCGAACCTTATATACCCCTAGTCCCGGCATTCTGTTCTACGTAAACGGGGGTTATAGGGTTTTCGGGGGTGAGAAAATACGGTAGGCAGGGAAGGAAATTTGTAGAAATAAGTGTAAAGTGGATAAAGGTATTTTAATTTGTTTTCCACAACCACTGGGCGTAAGTTGTTTCGCATGTAGATTGAAGTTGTGCGTGACGCTTTTCACCGCGGACTAAACTAATCTAACTCAAGACCGATAAGTTGGACCTCAGGTAAGGGGAAGTAGACGAGCTCCTGACCACCATGTCTATTTTCTTCAGGATTTTTAAGAAACCTGCATTTTGATAATCGGGTTTTTCCTTAATACGTTAAACGATAATGCAGATTAGGAAAATCAGCAGATATAAATCAACAACATTGCTAAACATAGTAAAATGAAAATTCATAGAACAGTTATTACAGTATATTCCACTGCCTATCCTAATGCCCCATCCATAAAACCCCTATAACTACCGTTTCCGTAGGTCGAAATGTGGGAACCAGGGGGTATATGAGGTACACTACTTAAACTACTTCTGACGCTTTTACTTCAGTTGCTAGCAGTTGAAAAAACCTCCTTACAGATGATCATTTCAGCATGTGAATTGCACCAGCTAGATAAAAAGGCTGACCCCTGGATCAGTTTTCGAGGCCATTTTGCTGCAGAAATAAACACGCTCTGCTGCCTTCTTTAACCTACCAGGAAAACTCAGTGCATTTTTGATTTTATGTTTTTTACTAGGTGTTTTGGCCTGAGTCATAGCCAAAACCATAGCAGGTTACAACGCGTTCAACTAACTTCACTGTTTCTCTCATACAGCTGAAAGAATCGCGTAGATTTCATTTCTGATCCGCGATAACCCCTCTGGGTGCCTTAATTGGTTGGAAAGAAGCTGCAATGCGAGCAAGGTACGTAAAAAAACAACGGGCCGTAGTCTGACTACAGGACGCATTGAGTCCTGCAGATTCGCGATAGACCTCATGTCACGGCTACCGCGGGCCGATATTTCTCCAACGTAGCAGCCAATCAGGCTTGAGGCAGATACTAGCACACGCAAAAACGGGCCCTGACCTGCAAGTGTGACGAGCGTGTGCGTGGGCGGCACAGAAGAAGTTGGATTGCACACGCCCTCCACCAATCAGAAGCCAAGGTCAACAACGGATTTTCAACGACTGCTTTGGAGCAGTTCACTACGCGTGGATCGGCATCCGCGCCGGCTAATGTAGCGAGGTCTTGACGAGCTACAAAACGACGCGGCCATGTCACGAAATGACTCACGTGCGTGCCCACAGGGCAACAGACAGAGTGCAACTAGCAGCAGACAACAGAATACGATGGCTAAATCCAACAAGGCGGCGACAGATGAGAGGTACCTGGCTTTGCGACGACGAAACAACGCTGCCGTTCGGAAATCTCGCCAGAAGCTGCGTGAAAAGCAGAATGAAGTCTTTACCAAGTGAGTTTTGTCTGTCTGTTTTGTAAGCATGAAATAATTCAGGTGATTGAGTAAACTGATCATTTTATTTAAATTAAACACACAGGCTGCTTGAGCAGCTAAAATGGAAAGTGAGAAACAGGTTAGCCTTCTGTAAAAGTAGTCAACTGAATGTGGGCAAGAGTCTAGTCACAGTAAACAGAGGTACAACATCATTTTGCCTATTTTCATAGTGTCAATTGCTAGTGTTTTATAATAACGCTTGGTACTCTAGACCACCTCGGAAAGCGACCAAACTTTTCTGAGCAGAAATACCGTCCAAGGCAACGGGGAATGTCTTGGTAATTTCGCCAGCAGGAAATATTTTTCAAGCATCAACATCATCCTCGAAAAAAAGTTTGCATTCCACGAAAACCTAAAGTTTTTAAGTTCACAGAAGCCTAAAGAGTCCGGGGTTACTTGAGGTATCGCACATTTGTCAGTATCCTTAATTGCATTTTGTGTAAGGTTAGGTTAAAAGACTATGAAGTCCCACTATACATCTTAGGAGCACACATAAATTTTATTTGAAAGCAGTATACTCCTGGAAGACCGAAGTTGCCTCAATGTTCGCCGTCAGTTCATATTCCGCATGCCGTATTTCTGCAGTCCTTCAGTCTCAACCAGTCAGTCCATTCTAAAATATAGTCAACCTAAACCGCGGAAACAAGGCTAAGTACCTTAAACGTGGAGCTCAAGAACCAAACGAACCACAATTTAAATTCAAAGCATATTCCTTCTGGGGTCGGAGGGATAATTAGATACCGAAGGCAAATTTGCCACAAATGGCCAGTACAGTGTTCTTTCTCGAAGTTGCTTACTCGCATCCTCGTTGCGCACGGGCTGATTAAACGGTCCTATTGGCATACAAACCGTGAGGGCGAAGTCAGTTTGTGTAGACTGCGTGCGCATTGTCGCGTGGATGGTCTTTGCATGATTGGTCGGGAGTCTGGGCTATCAGGTGTCATCTGGATCCCAGATACGGCCATGAATCGCTGACCTTTTCTCTCCGATCCCTAGAGTATTCGTCCGAGGCACGGATCCAGTCGAGTGTCGTGGTTAGCAAGCGCGCAGGCCTGGCATTTCATCCCCTGCATAATCCGGTCCCCATGATTGGTCGCTGTTTGCCAAATCCAGACTGTGGGTGGACCCTACAACTCACAATTGAACCTTTCTTATGCACTTTCAGAGTGAACGTGTTGATGTGACTGAGCCATGGGAACCCACTTCGTGGCCCGTTCAGTCACAGAGATTTGCTACCGGTTTCATTTAACAGGATGCCTAGTTGTTGCACACGACAGTTTCCCCGTCGATTTCGAAGATGCGCACCACGTGCTTCAACGAGCCGCAGCAAACGCTAAAGCAAGCCGCAACATACACAGAGGCAAGCTGGGCAAGCAACACGAAAGCGACAGCAAGTGGGAGCAACGCAGAGAACTGTCACGAGAGGAAACAGGAGTTTAGGCAGACTCGCGCAGAATCTACCCACTTGCTCGCCACTCCCACCTCCGTATCCGGTGTAAAGACAAAGTCAATAAGACCGTGGATGAGGGAGGGTGTAGATGGCTGGCACTGTAATCACTCAACACGCGCACACTTGCATCAGCCATCTCGCTAGGTATGCTCCCGACTGCGCGGGAGCGCCATAAAGGCCACATTAAGAAGGAGCCATTGCAGCCTGACTCTCAGTCCTCCCTCTCCTCCCGTACGCACACAGACACATGCGTACAGAAGGAGCAGCTACGTAGGAGCCCGAGTTTTCGCACCAGTTGGCAGACCCTCTAAGCCACGGCTTTTAGCGCACCGTGATAGATTCAGACGCATTCAGATTTATTATAGTGAGGGAAGAAACGCGCCGAGGTCGACCTCACTCTCTCCC
>JAYGXS010000009.1:20177646-20228677 GCA_036362985.1 Ligula intestinalis | reverse complement strand
GGGCTGAAACAGGAAAGAGAGAGACAGCTGGTAAACTTTGCAACGTGGATGGGCAGAAGAAGAAAGGCGAAAAAAGGAAAATTGAGGAGGGAGAGAGAGAAGTGCAAGAAACGAGAGGAAAATCAAGAAGATAACAAAGATAGGCAGATGAGGGGTAAGAAAAAAGGAGAGGGAAGTTAGGGCAGTGCGAAACGAAAAAAGGAAAAGAGGGAGAACAGAAACAAGTAGAACAGGTAGGACAGGATCAAGAGCGCAGCTTACCTTTCATCGGAGGATTGTCGCAGAGTGAACGATGCGACTGCAACGACTGTGGTGTTGGCTAATAGTGTTTGTTTTGCTAATAACAGAAGGACTAGCAGTGCTGCATAGGCAGGAAATCACATTTCGCAAGACTTAGGCTGCTAGATAGCCTGTTGATGATATGGCTTGAATCCATACTTAGTAGTGGCAGTTCACGATACGGCATGATAAGCCCTGTTAGGTTCAGTTTCTGCGCTTGGCTAGCATAGACAGTCCAAGTCTCCGCTCCGTACAAACGTGTTGACAACACAACAGCCTTGTGCATATTCAATTTCGTTGACAGTTGAAGACCATGACGATTCCATACGGAGGCTTGGAGCCGACCGAAGGCTTGGCTAGCTTTGGATATTCTGCGGGCAATCTCGGCGTCTATTTTAGTGTTGCGGGAAAGCGTACTGCCGAGGTAGGTGAAGTTGTCCACGTTCTGCAGTACGGCTCCGTTGACGTTGATGTGCGCGGGGTTGAGGTCAGCACCTGGCGGCTATTGAGACATAACCACCGTCTTGTCCGTGTTGATGGTGAGGCCAAACTTGGCGCAAACTGCTGCAAAGAGGTCCATGCTCCTTTGCATATCCGCTTCGGTGGTGGTGTTGAGAGTGCAGTCGTCCGCAAACAGCAGATCATGGACTGTGGTTGTGAAGACGCGCGTGGGGGCCTGCATCCGACGAATGTTGAGAAGGTTTCCGTCCGTTCTGTAGTTGATGGGGATTCTGGGGCGCTCGTCACAGTAGGCGTTCATCAGCATGGCAAAGAACATGAGACTGAAGAGGGTGGGCGCGAGGACACAGCCCTGCTTCACTCCATTGGTCACTGCGAAGGCCTCAGATAGAGTTCCGTAGTCCGTGACGCGCGCCATCATCCCATCATGGAGTTATCGAACCATGTGGGTGAAGTGTTCCGGACAGCCAAACTTCTGCATGACCTTCCAAAGTCCGGGCCGGTTCACCACGTCGAAGGCTTTTGTCAGATCTACGAACGTAGTGTAGAGGTGGGTCCGCATATTTTGACATTTCTCCTGCAGCTGACGTGCGGCAAATATCATCTCAGTGGTGCCGTAATGATGTCGGAAACCACACTGGCTTCTAGGCAGAAGCGCTTGTTCCAGGTGGCTATTCAGACGATTGAGGAGAATACGTGCAAAGATTTTACCGGCAATATTCAGCAGTAAGGTTCCGCGGTGGTTATCACAGACTTGACGGTTCCCCTTACGCTTGTAGAGGTGGACAATTGTGGCGTCTTTCAAATCCTGAGGGACTTTTCCGTGCTGCCACATCTCTTGGAACAGGGTGGTGAGGTGAGTTATGAGTTGGTGACCACCATATTTCTAGATCTCTGCTGGGATTTCGTCGGACCCGGGTGCCTTCCCGCTGGACAGCTGCTGCACAGCCTTGATGGTCTCCTCAGGGGTGGGTGGGAGGTTGAGGTCAACATTAGTTTCCACTTACAGCAACCAGTCAATGGCAGCCTCAGAGGTGGTAGAGGGCCGGTTGAGTACACTTTGGAAGTGCTCGGCCCAGCGGCTCAGAAGTTGGGTCTTCTCATTGATGAGGGTGGTACCATCCGCGCTGAGAAGCGGAGCTGTGCCTCTGACTACGGGGCCGTAGACCGCTTTGAGTGCAGCAAAGAAGTTCTTCCATTCATTGCGGTCTGCATAGCCTTGAATTTCCTCACCCTTATGAGCCATTCAAGCGTCCTGCATTTCCCACAGCCGCTGCTGTACAAGACGGTTACTTTGGTAGTAGGCTGCTTTCGTGGCGTCGGTAGGGTGAGTGACATATCGTTGCGGAGGCGATTCTTCTCAGAGATGAGAGTACTGATGGCTGCATCATGTTCATCGAACCAGTCTTGGTGTGGGTGGGGTGCAGGCCCAAGGATTCGTTCGGCCGGGGATTGAACAGCGTCCCGTAGTTGACACCATCGATTCTCAACGGAAGTGTTCTCATCTACGACTGGGGGGTTATCCAGTTGTTGGGTCAACTCGTTGCTGAAACGCAAACGGTTGGCAGGCAAGTTTAAAAAATCGGTATTCAATTTACCTGGGGGTCGCTTACCTTGTGGTCTCCTGCGTGGCTGGAGACGGATCCGCGTCTTGGAGATAATGAGCCGATTGTCAGTATCACCATCGGCACCCGGCATTGCCTTTGGCACCAGCACGTCCTGGAGATCGCGCCGCCGCACGAGGACGTAATCCAGAGGATGCCACTGACGAGATCTTGGCTGCATCCAGGTCGCCTTGTACTGCAGCGGTTGGCTGGAGTAGGTGTTGGTTAGCGTGAGGCGGTGCACCGCGCAGGTTCGAAGGAGGAGTAGTCCATTGTCATTGAGCCCTCGGAGGCCATGGGGTCCGAGCACTCCTCGCCAGGCGGCGTGGTCTGTGCCGACGCGGGCATTGAAGTCGCCAAGGACAATCAAATTATCCGCCTTCGGCACGGAGGCCAGGGGGCGTGCAGCTCGTCGTAGAATTTGTTCTTTGTCTCGTCGGGGCTGGTCATCGGAGGAGCGTAGACACTGACGATGGTGGCGAATTTGCCACCCCAAAGAAGCAGACGGAGGCTCATTAGGCGTTCGTTGATACCCTGCGGCGTACAGGGTAGTCGTCCCACGATGTCCTTCCGGGTGGCAAAGGCGACGCCGGCCTCGCGTCGCTCTGCCGCCGGAAGGCCCACATAGAAGAAGGTGTAGCCGGCACGCACATTTTCTATGGAACCTTCACCGGAGAAGCGGGTTTCACTGAGTGCGGCGATGTCCACCTTGAAGCGCGCCAGTTCCCGGGCGATTAGCGCTGTTCTCTGTTCCGGTCGGATGCTCCTCGGGTTATCTAAAAGGAAACGAACATTCCAAGCGCCGAAGATGATAGGACTTACCTGAGCTCCCGGAGCTGTCGTCCTGTGAGCTCTAGGAGCTGTCCTGCGGGAAGGAAACGGGTTAGAGGGAGGGTGGGGAAGAGCGAAGTTTTGATTTGCGTTTGTAGTGTTTCGACCGCGTGCATGCAGTCTGACAGCCACGGTCAGCTGGCAGATGTCGTGACCCAGCGTGTTTGGAATCCACCTTTTCTAGGTCCATCAACCCTCTCGCGAGGGGCGGCAGCACTGCCTTTTAGAAGGACTGCCTGTCACAAGTAACTGCTGCCGAAGAACACCATGGGCCACGAGTGATTTAGTGTTGAACGACCACTTGATTACGAGCCGCCTATAACTTTGCTGTTGCACCGCCATAGGACTTTTAAGACCGTGGGGGGAAAATTATTTGGGGAGTGGGGTTGGGAGCAGCAGTACGTATCCTAGTAGCAGTAGTGGTTAAGGGGACACTGTCTCCAGTCATGCTAAGAGGCATTCTAGTGCTGGGGGCATCTGACCGCTGGTAGAGCTACTACTATGAGTAGAGTTGTTACTAGTGTAGCTGAGGAGACAAAAAACTCTGCTAAAACTAAGTGTGCTAGTCATGGTTGTGTGATGACTATTTGTATAGGCATCGCTAAAATGGAATGGGGTGACTATAACTGTCAGGTTCTAAAATGGTATAGATATGGTAGAAGATACAGCACTAGAGAAATATCAGGCAGAGTAAAAGATAACAAATATCGATTGGAAAAATAATAAGATAAAATAAATAGAGAATCAGGCATGCATACGCATAAAAAACAATGGATGCAATGTTAAGACTCGCGGATATCGATTAGATTACGCAGATGGGCAACGTTACGGGAGTACTTAAGTGCTTAAGCTAGTGGTAATAATGATAAAACATATATGGATAGCAAGTGTAGCAAGATTATAATAAAGAGTAAAATGAAAATAAACAATAAAATACAAACAGACAATGGTATGGTATACAGTAATTAGCTTCCTGCCACCACCTACGTCTACTATGATTCCTACTGCTGCAACCTGGGGACATACCGGGCGTGGGGACACGCACACACACCGGAGACCCTCACTTGGTTTAGCCCGCGGATCGAGGCGGGGAGCCGGGGGTGGCCGCCAGGCAAGCGTAGCTCCGGGGAGCCACAAGTGAGAGCTGGATGCCAGCCAGGGATGCTAGGCGTAGCCACCACCTACGCGAGGAAGATTATGCGATCTGCCACGACCTTTACGTTCAGCCCCCAGCCGAACACCATATACCCCCCAATTGTTGCACACATTTCCATGCACACAGCGATTGCAGTGCTATAAAATTATTGTGAATTTGCAATAAGGTGAGCTTTCCTGGAAGTAGCTATTGGAATCACGGTTAAACTGGTTTTTATAGGCAGAACTAAATTACCGATAAAGAAAAGAGGGCGACTGAAATGACCATTTTTGGCTCATAAGCCGTCGTCAGCTAGCCATACCCAACCCCCAGGAGCGGCAGCCCTCGAGGCTCGAGCTCGCGACCATGTTAGTAAAAAGTTCAACGCTTTAACCACTGCGCCACGGGCTCGTTGCCTTGCTGGTTTTAGTCGAGAAAATACATGATGGTAGATGGGCGCTCGCCGATCGGTACGGATATAGCTGGCTGATGATGGTTAATAAGCCAGAAACAGTCATCCCAGTCTGCCTTGTCTTTGTCCCGAATTTATTTCTACATGTAAGATACTAGTCGTTGAGCGGCTATTGGCGGGCCTCGAGAGCGCGCCCCAAGGCACAACGGGACGAGTGAGTCCCGTAACAGATTGATGAGCGTACGCCTATTATTTTGTATATTCCCCATCGAAACCGGCAGGGCAACTAGCCGGAGTGCAATGCTTAGAACTTCTAACCAACAAGCTCATGGGTTTAAACCTAGGGGGTTGCTACCCCTGGGCTTGGGTATGGCTGACTGATGACGGTTAATAAGCCGAAAATGGCCATTCCAGTCCTCCTGTCTTTGTAGGGAATGAAGTCGCTGCTCAGTGCATCGACTTGCATCCGCGTTCGTTCTTTAGGATTGGCCGGGAGGCCAGAAGATGGACATCGGATCGGATGCTTAATGGACGTCACGAGCAGCTAGCTGGTAGTGGTTTTCGCCCGCAGGATGCGTGCGTGAAGTCATCTAGTCTTAGGGAAACTCTGAATAGAATATCGATCCGTACTGCTGTGGTTGATCTCTCCTATTGATCGCTGACCTGCTGCGGTACGATACTATTTATCTTGCGCATACACGCACATATCCACGTGTACACGCAACCACTGCACTGCAACCTTGAGACAGCTCGCTGATTGGTCGGTCAGCATTACGACCCGCAAGCCTCACTGACGCACGGCAATAAGTCATTTATCCCTACCATGGCTACCAACTCCTTGCCTGCTATGACACAATGCAGATTTTTCGGTCAATTGGGATTCCCTGAATTCAGATTTGAAAGGTGTTTCTGTAGTGCTTAGTCTTCAAAGGCGCGTCTAACGCTCTTATCGCAGTGATTTAGGTTAACGGGGAAAACCCTTTTCACAGCAATCCTCAGACCCGGTTCCGCGTAGAAAGAGAAAAAAACGGGACGCCTGGTTGAAGGAATAGTGCATTCTGTACAGAGGTAGTGGAGAATAGGATGGAGGAAGTTGACTGTCTGATGAACATGCGTCCGCACCCGATAGGGGCAGCATCGGAGATGTGAGAGCGTGGCGTTTATCAAAACATCTCCAGCGTGGTCATGTGTGAGTCAGCCACTGGGAGATGATTGGCCAGACCGGATTGTCTTAAGCAGACACTGATACGTGCATTTTTGCTAGCAGCCGCGAGAAGTTGAGCCTTGCATACGAAGTTAGGTCACTACATAATCTTTGAAACCGTGAAACAAAAACAGTTGAAGAAGAAGGGATAACAAAATTGGACAAAACACTGGAACATAAAGGAAACGCTCACATACAGATGGACAAAATCTAACCAGTATTGACGTTTAAAAAGGACACCACGTTTACATAAAGTCCCAGGAAACCAAGCTGTCTGCATTTGTATGTCTCTGTTGCGCTACCCGTCGGCAAGTAACTAGCTGGACTACTTTTACCTATGTGTGTTGGAGCTAACAACTTTGCTGAGTCATCTTAAGTCCCACTAACATCAGATTGCCACTTAAGTGGCAGGTTTGAGTACTGCTGCGATTACTTTTAAAGACAACTAGTTTCATGGGCCGAATGTGCATCATGACAGGTTAATCTGTTGGGTCATTTTGCCTCGCGGCGACAACGACAACTTAAGTTGTTGCCAGCAGCAGATGTTAGAACGTGGCTCTTTGTTTCCAGCGCATAATCCTGTATAGCTGGTCCGGCCAACTGTGTCAGTTGGTGAGTCTGGAGACATGCACTGAGTGTTAAAGTCTAAATGGGAGGAACGACTCGGTGCTTCTGTGAACTGTCATCTTCACGTATCTGTGAGAGCACAATATCATGTATTATATTGGCAGAAAGACATAACCAACGAAGAAAAGGGAGACTAGGATGAATATCTATGACTTGTTAGCCGTCTTCAGTCAGCGATACCCAATCTCAAAGGCTGTAACTCTCAAGATTCGAACCCGGGACTTTTGGTTATTGAGTTTAAAACTCTACCACTGCACCAAGGGGTTGTTGATTTTTCGATTGAGATCGGAAATATGATGAATATATGTGCTTCGCCGGTCTAGTAGAGGCACAGTTAAGTTCAACTTTGCCCAGGAGCTCGCAATTCGAGCCCGCGCAGGCAGTCACATAGTGACTATGAAGACAGGATTGAATCGAATCGAAAACACATTTCAGAAGGTCTTTTGACATTTCGCACGATAGGGCATCCACTGCAAGTCACATGCTCGCTCGCTCGCTAGCTCGCTCGTCTTGTTTTATTTTGACGCTGGCTTTGACGTCCCTGAACGTGTGAGAACAAGAGACCTGCTACCAACACAACTGCGCCCCCCCCCCCCCCCCCCCCCCACGTTCCCCCGACTTAATGCTTTCTTGATACCCCTACGCTACTGTCGCTGCCTATTGCTCCACCACCACGGCTATTGCCACTGTGTTCTGTGCACAGTTTCGCATGCCTGAACTGTTGGCATGGTCTCGGTGTGCGTGCAGGCGAGGCAGACAACACTGTCGCTCGACTGTAAACAGTTGTTGTTTCCAGTTTGGCACTGTTCATCTACCTGCACTACTAGCCGCTGTGTGGCTGCCAGCGTGGCTCGACCCAAGGTAGAATAGGTTCGGTTAGCGATGGATGAACCTTTACCAACGAAAAAGCATACTATTGGTTGTTTACTTTGGAACATGACTTAGCCCACAGACCGGAATTTGCCCCGACAGCGAGCGGACGCAGGCAACGTCAATGGCCGCTGTGACGACCCCACGCTCTCACACGACCCTCACGATCCAACCCCATGCCATACCTGTTGACGACTTCCTCCTTCCTATTCTCAAATCCTTTAGCCCAGAATACCATGTTCCTTCCACGTTGTCGCTTAATTGGCAGGCTTGAGTATCGCTACGACTACTTTTAAAGACAAGTGCGAGAGCGCAAAAGTTATCACAGCGTCTCCATTGGGGTTATCTGTGAGTCAGCCTCATCATGAGATGATTGGCTGGCCCAGGCTGCTTCAGGCGGCACTGACGTGTATGCCTGCTTACTGTCGCGAGAGATTGAGTGTTGCACAGGGAGTTGGTTCACTACACTTCCTTGAATTTAGCCCAAGGTTAGCAGTATTATGGAGCGAACCAGCTCCCGCGTTTCATCTCAGGTCTTAAGAATGAAACGAACTTCCGTTTGAGCCTGCTTCTATCCTTACAGACTTTCAATGCTCCAGCAGGAGCATACGAACCTGCAGAACATGGTGAGCAGTCGATTGCGTGAGGTGAAACTGCTCTACAGTCTGCTACAACAGGTTGGCCATACGCCGCCGAATCACATGGATGAACTCCTGGCCGCAGGCGCTTCCTCCTCTTCCTCCTCCGCTTTCTCCATCCTGCCATCGTCGACTGAAACCCTCCCGCCATTTGACGCCCTGTCGAGCCCACAAAATCCCTTTGAGGTCTCATCGCCTTCTTCATCCGGTGCTTCAACTACTTCCATCACAGCGGCCTCTGTCAGCATGCTGGGCCTCCTCGTTGCTGAAGAGTCTCCTGGTCCCTGTGGCACTCTTCCGCCCCCGAACTAACTCGAGACTAGTCCCTCGGTCCCCACTTAAGTGAAGGTCAGACGATGCAAAGGAGAACTCAGGTCTGACTGGACGAAGTTTTAAGGGGACACTTTGGGTTTTCCCCACCCCCACTGCGTCCTTCCTAACTCAGTAACTTCAGTAATTTTGTGGTCATCTCTCCTACCTACCTTCCTACCTGCCTGCTCCATCTCATCCTCATTTGCCTGCCCTCAAAATTAGGATTTTCATATATTAGGAATTTCATACATTTCGTTTGTACACGCTGACTTCGTTACATTCATGTCGGTTCATTGTATATAAATGTATGTTACGTCCGCATATTAAAAACAACAGTGACCAGTAAACTCAGATCTACCTACAATTTGTTAGTCGTCTTATTCATCTGTACACTAAAACAGGTTTTTGTCTAACAACTGAAGGATTCCTACATCTTCCTCGGAGTACAACGAACTCAGACAAAATTCCGTTACCCTGACTTTAAACTGTGAGTGGCAAGTGCAGTCTCTAATTCAATAAGGTCCTTCTTTTGGTTTTTTGAGTTTCCTTACTTTATCCAGCTCCGAGTTGGGTGTTCGCATATAAGTCTGCACTCGTAGCACAATTCGGCTGACACGCACCTGCTACCCTGTCATCAGTTCAACCTAATCGATAGCGAGACTTCTGTTGCCTGTCGCGATGACTGGCGTGCTTACCGCCTCTCAAATTCTGTTACACAGCGCAAGAGACTTATCAGCCAATAAGCGGAGGCGTGTGTCATTTGGCATCGCTAGTAAGCTGAGGTACTCTTTTATTTCTGATATCACAACATGCTTTCAGTCTTAAAGAGGCTTCTCATTATGGGGCGTTTCAGAGCATCTAAGGTTCATTCGAAAAGTATGTCATATAGGTAGTACTGCTTCTACATTATGCAATGCAGTCGAAATCCATTGCAACAGTTTATAAGCACTGTATTGTGTCTTCTTATTCCATCCCACCTCAGGCGGCCGACAGCTAGGTGGTGGCTTGTTGCTAGCGGTCGGCACAAGAGTGAGGTCAATCCTCGGTCCGTTTCTTTCCTCACTATAATGAATCTGATGCGCTTGAAACTATCGCGCTGCGCTAAAAGCCGTGGCTTGGAGGGTTGACAGCTGGCGGAGTAACTCGGACACCGCAGTCGGTCCAGTGTGTCCTGTTGTGTCTAGTGTCTGTCAGCGGGCTGAGAGTCAGATTCAATGGCTCCTTTTTAATGTAGCATTTATGAAGTTCCCTGCCGGAAGCCTACCTAGCGAGACGTACTCCTGGTAAGCGTGTTGAATGTTGGTCGCGCTAGCCGTCTGCATCTCCGGCCTTCTTGACCGTCTTTTGACGACCGGGTCCCGATGTGGGTGTGGTCGGAGAGTGGGGTAGATTCTCTGCAAGTCTGCCTCGCTGTAATAAGAAGAAGAGAAGAAGAAGAATACTATATTGAGGATTTTACAAACCTGAATTTTCAGGAAAAATGGCTCCATTCACGGAGAGCAGATGTTAAGGTAAATAAAGCGTCATTTTAAGAGGACGAAGATAAAAGTCATGTAATACTCACAAGCCAAGTTTTTCACGACATTCACATGCACTATGGAGATAGATCGGCTTTCAACTTCTCCATTTCCGCTTCTTCGCACGCTTTTTTCTTCGTGTTGTCATCCTACGGAGAATGGTTAATGTTGGTGTTGTTGGTGAATTGCATATGCGACAGATTGGCCGCATTTGACAAATATAGGGAGGGTGATATGTTGTAGATAAAATAACTTGTTTTCGTTCATTTAAAAAGGTAGCAGCGTACTGTAGATATGACCTCATTATCACAAATGCAGACAAACAAAGCAGAGAATTAGAGAGGATGGTATAGGATAATAAATTCCCACCTGAACGAAGAGCAAAAATACAATGGGTGGCTCAAATTTGAAGTCACCGCGTACTTCAACACTTTGAAGCTCGTAGTGGATATCGTCGAAATCGACGGTCGGACTGTCATATCTTCTTATGATCTTACACTCGAAACCTACAACTGGTCGACTGAAATACCTAAATGCAAATACAAAGCGAGTTGGAAAACATTTTACAGGACCTCATGAAGTCCCTTCTTTGGTTACGAAATCTGGATAAGTGGTTTCCTACCAAATCAGCACAAGAAGCGACATTTGGCGTAGCCTTTCTGTATAATGTCGAATTTTTAAGAGCATCCGTGCTGAATAGATAAAAAGGCCTAAAACTGAAGTAGTCAGCTTTTTAACAAGAGTGCGGTTTTTGAAGCTGACCGAAGAAAACTGGCAATTCCAAACATCCTGAAATAGCACGGAAATCATATCGCAGGTTGATCAGTCCTTAGAACTCCTTCCAAAATAGAAACGCATTTCAGAACTTCGGTTAACAGTTTATGATACCAGTCTCTAGCCGTGCTTCGGGGGAAGCCTCCGAAAGGGTTTGGAGGTGATTTTTTTCAATTCTTTGCGATAATTATGGTGCCTCCCTCATGAGATGTGAAGATTTAACTTTGCGTTCTTTTGTCGCAGCTACACAACTCAAGGCCACTGGTGCTCCAGTTGCATTACTTTCTTCCTGTAAAAGAAGACAAGGGAGCGATCATTGGAACAGCAATTTTATTAGTCTGAGCTTTCGGACTCGTGCAGAAGGCCATCGTCAGAATCGATGAGAGTAAAGCAGGAATTGGTGTGTTTCATACCCCAACTACGAGAAAGTGGGGGATGGAGGTGGTAGGGGAGGGGGTAACATTCGTGATAGGTTGAGTTCACGTCCCCGGCGTCTCAACTTGGCGTCGTGGCGTGCCTCCTTGGACCGAAAGTGGGCTGCACTTCTTGGCCACGCGAATGGGGCGTGATAACCAGGCGGTATATCAACGGGTCTGTTGATGGAGTCTGATAACCCGACTCCCATTAGTTCTCACCACGTCTTCCTACTGGCTCGTACCGTTATCCGCGTGCCCGTGAAGTTGAATTTGTGGCATCCCTCCGGGGTATGGGTATCGATCTGTGACAGTGAGTCACCTTTTCGCCCTGCCCACTTGTACTCCGTTATTCACAAGCTAAGTCATCACCCGGTCTGCTCTGTATAATGGGAAGAACAGTCGCGACGTTGCACTCAACAGATGACGCCAGACTTCTCACCTACATTCAGTCTTTTTTTATTCGCATTATCTGCAAACGCGTGATAGCTGTCCGACGATGGGCAATACCCACGCCGAGTTCTGTAGCGATACGTTCCGTTGCTTCTGAATCATTCTTTATGTATGGCAAAGGGTACCGGGGTGGCAGTGTCTGACAAAACTGTTGTGGTATCCATGCCGTGCCTGTTGGTTCCTAAGATGCCGAAGTTCTCACACTCGTTCCTTAGCTGCATTGTAAGAGAAGAGTGCTGGAAGAGTGTGTTGTGACTAGCTTGCGTCGAAGTGAACTTCACTAGAATCTCACGAGTTCGGTTCTCGACGCCTGGATCAGCCAATCACAGTTGCCGCATTGATGCCTTTCTGGCCAGGCGACGAAGGGAAAGCCTGCACGCGTGTACGCTGTCTCTCTGGGCCGCGGGGATTGCTGCAAAGAAGCCGGACTTTGGATTACGCCGCTCCCGCGGAAGGTCGTGCTTTCCGTAGTCAGCCTCTTTCCTTTTATTCTTCATTCCTCTGTGTAAAAAATATACCGCTCCCACTACTAGTGGCCTCTACCGACCTCTTCTCTACTAAGTAACCATAGTCCGAAGATCGCAGTTGCTAGGGTTTAACTTACTTAACCCCCTGCGATAATTCCATCCCGATGAAAGCTTGGCAACGGTGATACCTCGTCCGATAGTTACTAGCGATACCATTCATGTCGTGTACTATGTCTAACAATACAGCGTCCTTTGCCATCTGCTATTTACTTACTTATTGGCGCTCCACTCTATCCAGATAGTAATGGACCGTCAGTACTGAAGGCATGGCACGTGGGCCCTGCTGAACCCGCCCCCTGGCGGCAGTTCGTGACGTACACGAAAATAGGGTTGCAGCATCTTGCCCACTTGAACGCTTTCACTCCTCCTATCGCGTCCTATGCCTTGCAATGCAGCAACCGTTATATATCGCCCGATAGGTACTGACACCTCCATACATGTCGTGCACAATGCCTAACAATAGAGTATCATGTATCCTATAATACTTGCTTGATATGTGACAGGTTACTCTCTCTCTCTCACGAACAAAATTGAAAACCGGTGTGCCCACTAAGAAAAGCGAATTCGTTTGGTAGATAGGCCTATCGAGGTGTTAAGGCTAAGCCTAACACTTGCGATCTTCAGGCCCGGTTCATTGGGAGATGGAAGGCCAGATTGGTAGGAACAGCTTATTCTGTACAGAAGGAGTGGAGATTAAGTAGGAGGAGTTTGACTCTTGAACGAGTGCAGTCCGGATGCTAGGGTCTTGGCGTCCGGAGTGTCAGAGTGAAGGCATGTCATGACTAGCTCGCACCGAAGGGAACTTTTCTGAAGGCCCAGAGATTTTGGTCTCGACGTCTGGGAACAGCCAATCACAGTTGCGGCAGAGTTGCCTATTGGCCCGGCGACGAAAAGCAAGCCTGCACACGTGAACGCTCTCTCTGGCCTCTGATGATTCTTGCTACTAAGCGGCTCTTCGGACCGCGCCGCTCCAGCGGAAGGCCGTGTTCTCCGTAGTCAAATTCTTTCTATCTATTCTAAGTTCCTCTGTATACAGAATATACTATTCTGGTTTCCACCGACTTCTTCTCTCCTATGGAGCCATGGTCTGAAGATCGCAGTTGCTAGGGTTTAACTTACTTAACCCCCTGCGATAAGTGCTCTTATACAGTCGCATTTATGCGCCAGTGGGTAGTTGCTATGGTAGTTAAGGCCCTTGATTATATTAGTCGCCTTTCTGTAAAATGCGGTGCTGAGTTCTCCCTTGGGCCTGCATGTGACGAGGATGACAAGAAAAGGCAGCTATCTCGCGTTCTCTTTTTTCTCTTGTGAATTGGATAGCGGGAAAGTTGCTGTTAATCAGGTTTTGAAACTCTGCTAGCCTGCGCTCTTTGATTATGATGAAGGTGTCATTCGCGTATCAACACCAGGTGACTTTTTCCAGCTCCCGTAAGACGATTTCTGTGATTAGACTGGATATTGGGGAACCCATCGACGCTTCTTTCATCTGCTCGTAAGTTCTATCATTGAAGATGAAAAGGTTTCATTGGCAGACAACAAAGGTTTGCATTAGTTGGTCAGTTTTTAGAAGACCCCTCAGTTTGTCGTTTTTCTCTTTGATTCGTTTGCATAGATTGTCGCAAGCGAGCTCTGGTAGGATAGGTGTGAATACTGAAATAATGTCAGCAGATACCACGGTTTCATGCGGTTGAACCGCTCTTCTCAGGGCAGTGGCCAGAAATTGGGAGGCCGAATTGATTGAAGTCTTTAGGCCCTCTCGGAGAAAGTTATGTTTAAGTTGGATTGATCATGAGTAAGGCTGCCTTTGGGAAACAGTGGCTTCTTGTGAAAATTTTCGACGCTGGCACACCAGATCGTCGTCAAACAGTTGCCTTTCTTCGGAGGCGGTTTTCGAAAGAAATGCTGCTGTTTTCTTCATTCCGAATTTTATCCGTTCCTCTTGTTTTGTTACCACTACAGCGTACAGTCAGTGTCAGTTAGCCCGCATAGAAGCACTCAGTAGCGCCGCACCCCAGCGACAAGGCTCTACAACTCTTGGTGACGATTTACGCCTCAAGTTGTTGTGATACCGTTTTTTGCACAGGACTGCTAGTAACTGGCACACGTTCACAGTGAAGGTTAATTTGCCTGCAGAAACGGTTTGCCAATCAACTTTTTCTTGACAGTTTCTGACTCACTGCAAACAGGTTTCTTTGTCCTTCTTAATTTCTTACAAAACACAGCTCCTCAACAGTGGGTTCAGCGATCTGTTTACGGAGCAGCCTCAAGGCACTGCACCTTTCGGCTCAATCTAGAGTCCTTATCGCAGTGCCGTAAGGAAGACCTATGGAGGTGAGTTAAGGTTACTATATTTAACCCTCACTGCTGCGATATTGAATCCTGGTCATGGGAGGGCAGGAGTAAAAGGAGCAGTGTATTCTGTACAGAAGGAGTGGAGAGTAGTAAGAAGGAAGTTGCCACTCTGTCTGGCATGGCATTCGACCATGAGGGCCATGTGAGAGCACGGGGTCGTCACAGCGACCGACCCCTGTCGGGGCAGGGTCCGGTGTGGTGTGTGCACGTGGGATCGTCGTGCCTACAGAGGGGCATCTGTGTGAGTCAGCCTCAGGGCGATCATTATTCAGACTGGTCACACTTGCGCACTGATGTGAGAGGCCAGAGGTCGGTATGTGCGTGCATGCTGGCTGGCTGGCGTTAGTGCAGGTTGCAGCAACCACGGCGAGGCGACCGACTGCCCCACGTGACCGCGCGCGGCTTGACGCGTTAGCAGGAGATAGGGCTGGATCCACTAAAATGCTGTACAGAGCTTGTGGAGAATAGGTTGCAGGAAGCTGGCAGCCAGACGAGTGTGCGTCCGCAGCCACGAGGACCGGCGTCCGAAGCCGGAGAGCACGAAAATCATCACAGCGTCTCCAGCGGAGTGATGTATTAGTCAGCCTGACGGCAAAGATTGACCAGGTCGGCTTGGGGGTCAGGTGAGGTGATATATGGGTAAATACCTTCGTACTCGCTCTTGGTTCAGAGCAGCTGTGAAATGCAGAACATGCGGCGTTGCCAGTAATGAAACTGCGTAAAAAGGGTAGACAGTAAAAACTCCTTAGGCATTGTTCAGCTTTCTAGGGGTTTGAATGCCATTTGAGGGATTTTAAGGAAAAAATCTGTCGCGTGTGGGGGGAGGTGAGGTAGCATACATGAAAGTCGGATGGCCTGCTGCTGGAAGTGTTTGAAGCGTGTCAAACACTAGCTGCAGACACTAGTGTGCATTGACAAAAGTTGAGAATATGCGAGTTCCAAGAAGCAGTTCATAAGGAGAGGATGCGACCACTAGTGACAGACACCAGTATTTATTGCCAATAGTGTGAGGGGATCAGGTACTGACATTTAGGGAACTTCTAAATGCCGTCTTTCCGGACTTTCAATATACGATGGAGGAAGAATAAGAAAACCAGCTGGCCTTCCTGGATGTCCTCCTTTGCCTCAAAGACGGTAATGGCCTAAAAACTAAAGTGTTCAGGAAGTCAACCAACACTATGCGAGTCCTGAACTACAACGGCAATCACCCAATCGGTCGCAAACGCAACTGCATAAGAGGGCTTTGCCGGCGCGTTGAGATGCGTTGCAGCGAATTCGAAGACAAAGTTACTGAATTACAACATGTTCGACGGGTACTGAGAGCGAATGATATCTGCACAATTTTGTCAACCAATGCATACGTAAACGAGAGAAGTCACATCCACTTGGCCCAAAAGTTTGGCGAGCTCATGTGTATGTTAAGAATTGATCGGAAGCGGTCAGTCGCCTACTCACCCCACTTGGAGTTGGAGTTGTGCACAGGCCAGAAGCAACCATTAGACGCCGGGTCATGAGCCTGAAAGACCCACTGTCACGGCAGGAAACGACTTGAGTCGTTTACCGGATCTAGTGCAGTTGTCGACAAAGCAACTATGTCGGAGAAACAGGGATATTACTCCAGACGCGAATGACCTAGCATGCAGCGGCGGTAAAGAAGAAAGACGCCAACTCTAAGATTGCAGCTCACTCGACGGGACCCAGCCATATTTTTAAGTTTAACGAAGTCAAAATTCTTGCAAGAGGGGACAATTGCTTGAACCGCGAGCTGCTCGAGTCATCGTCTTCAGGCCCCCAATCCATCAACAAGCGCAACGATTTGTCGCTCACATGCTGCATACTGACACATTGAGCAAGAGAATCAGTCACGTGGGAAGGGCCAGGCCCAGCACCAACACTGACGATAGCGAGCATATTTTTGCGCCATAACCAAGCACCCATCCGATACGGACAAATAAATCGCGGCAATTAATGAGTCGAACGCGAAGCGTCAAGCACCAATTAAGACCCCTAGCGGTGGTTACAGTAGCCAATGATTGTCATGCGCGCGCAGATGACCACTATGAACTATGAATGCCATGCAACCTGCGCATGATTCAACACTATCTGCGCATGACTATGACTGTTTACCATTACCTTTGATCAAATGAAGGCCGAAATAAACAACATAAATTGGGAATTGGTTTTTTTTCCGGCAATAAAGCTGATGATTGGGAATGGTTCAGGGAGTTAGTGCATACTCTCCTGAGCAACCACTGTCCGATTACACGAAAGAAGCTAAACAACAAACCTCAGTGGCTGACTCAAACGCTGAAGAACGAGATAAATAAAAAGGGGACGTTGTGGAGAAAATATAGAGCAGATAGAAATCCAGTATCCCTAAATGCATACAAAGCGCAGAGGAACCTCGTGAAGCGACTTATCTTCAAAGCGCGCCAAGACTTTGAAAAAGCTTTATTAAACCAGGCAGTTACAAATCCGAAGCTATTTTATGGCTACTTAAGAAAGACCACACGAAACTGAGACCCAGTTCCCCTTCTGAAGGCAAGCGACGGAACAGAAATGAGTGAGGATGGAGCAAAAGCTGAGCATCTTTCACAATTTTTCAAATCGAACTTTACGACTGAAGTCGGATTCATCCCTCAAACTATGGCTTAGACGACGGTCCAAAGATTGAAAATGTTGCCTTCGCCGAAGCAACAGTTCTTCAGGAGTTGTTGGCAGTAAATGACTCGAAATCATCCGGTCCCGCTAACATCCCGCCTAAATTACTCAAAGAACTTGCTAAGGAGCTAGCCAAACCGCTTTCTATGCCTTTCAGTACCTCATTTAAAGCAGGTTGTTTACCCGCCGATTGGAAATTCGCACGGATCACACCGTTGTATAAAGGCGGCAGAAAGGTTTCCGCAAACAGTTATAGACCAATCAGCCTCACTTCGATCTTTTGCAAGATTGTGGAAAAAGTAGTAAAGCGAGAGCTGATGCGTTTCTTAGAGCAGCATAACCTTCTATCGGATGCGCAGCATGGGTTCCGCAGAAGCAATTCCTGCGTGGCGAACTTGCTCGATTGTTTTGCATACTGGACTTGGGCAGTTGATGGAGGAAATCTGCTTCATGTAATCTACATTGACTTCAAGAAGGCTTTTGATAGCGTCCCACATCAACGACTTCTTCACAAACTCAGCCAAATAGGTGTGCGAGGAAATCTGCTGAAGTGGATTCAAAGCTTCTTACTTGGCCGCTCCCAAACTGTCCACATTGGTGACCAGCAGTCAGCAGACGTTGCAGTCGAGAGAGGTGACCCCCAAGGCTCTGTCCTTGGCCCCATACTGTTCATTATATACGTCAATGACTCAGTCCGTGAACTGGACTGCGATGTGGCTGTGTTTACCGATGGCATTAAGATTTGAAACGTCATCAGAAATTCAGCTGACGAAGAGCGTTTGCAGATAAACCTAAACCATCTTCAAACTTGGTCTTAAGACTGGCTTTTGCCGTTTAACGAGAACAAATGCAGTTTTCTACGAGTTTGCCGACCCAGCCCTCAGAACTCCATGGTTTACAGCCTAAATGGCATCCAACTGCAAGAAGTGGACGCGCAGAAAGATTTGGGAGTATGGATCTCTACGTCTCTCAAGCCCTCGCTGCACCGCGCAAAAGTAGCCAAGTCTGCGATGTCCGTCCTGTATCCTGTCAAAAGGGGGTTCTGTGCCTTCGATAAAGACTGTTTTGCTAAGGTCTTAGGAGCATTTGTGCGGCCGAAGTTGGAGTTCGCAATCCAAGAATGGAAACCCTGGACCGCGAAAGACCTAAATTCCCTCGAGAAGGTCCAAAGGTGTGCGACGAAACTGGTTACCGGTCAGGCTTTTTTACTCTTCGAAAGACGTTTAGCTAATCTCGATTTATTTCCGTTAAGTTACAGGCAGCTGCGTGGCGATCTGATACAAGCATTTCATATAATGCGTGGGCAGGAATGTTGTCTTCTACCTGGCGACTTCTTCGAGTTAGCAACAAAGACGAACTTAAGAGGGCATCTCTTCAAACTACGCGTAACAGGGGCCAGACTAGACACACGCAAGTTCTTCTTTGGTAATAGAGTGGTTGAAGCTTGGACTGCTCTCCCCGAGGATATTGTTATGTCCGCATCTGTGGATGCATTCAAGAGAAAGCTAGACGTGCATAGCCAAAATGTCCTCTGAAATTAGCATTGTTGAGCATTTTTGTTGTGGTCATAGGCTACGCAGCTCGTAAAGCTCTTCCAAATTCACATCATAAAAACATACTACTAGCTACTTTTCAATAACATGCTTGTTAAGAAAACTACCGACTACCTCTTTTTCATTAGTTAGTTGGCAGTTTCGTTAACCAGAAAGGATGCACGTTGGGCGCGTCTCCGACACTCGGTGACATTCGCATGACCTCCGCAATCTTCCCTTCTTGAGACCCTTGGTAGTATGGCAAAAAACCGCGATGGACTCCCCCTTACATGCTTCAAACACTCTTAGCACAGGCCATCCACTTCAAATATACTCTGCACCCCCCTCCCCCCCCTTGCACCCCCACCCCCACGGGCAACAGTTTTTCTCCTTAAATCTCTCAAATGGCATTCAAACCCCTAGACTTCTGAACAATGCCTGAGGATTTTTTTTCACTGTCGGCCCTCCCTTACCCAAGTTCAAATTTCTGGCAACGCCACTTTTCTGAAATTTTCTGCAGATCAAATGCATTGAAAAACTTTCCTGTACCAATAGGGAGTTCAACGGTATTTACCTATATTTCCCTCATTAAAACCTGACCTGACCTATGATTAAGGATTCCCGATGGAATCCGAAACGTCAGGAGAATAAAACTCTTGTTTCAGTGGTTGCATCCTCTGCTTCTGAACTAGTGTGTATGTGCTAGCAGCCATGAGAGGCGAGAGGTTGGGCCTTGCGCTCCGAGTTGGACCACTACGTGTGAACCATATGGATTCTCTTCGAACCGGACGAAAACAGATTTCTTCTTTTTTTCTTAAACACACACACACACACACACACATTGAGAAGGCGAACCATCGCCTAACTTCACAAGAAGTTCATCGTACTTACAACCGAACCAATCACTGGAGAGCACTCGTGGGAGTTGCGGGGGCTATAAACCGAAGCAGCGGAGTGCACCAATCAGAATCCGCGTGGGTTAGCTGTTGTGGTAGTCAGTCGGCAGGAATGTCAAGCAGAAAGTGCACTTAAGACGTGTAGGCGTGTAAAAATAGGTCGCGATCGAAAAACAAGCAAAGATGAGCAGGAAAGTACACTGTCCTGTAGTCTGAATGTATGCTCATATGGTGGTATGGACAGGTATCGAGCAAAAGGCTGTGTGTGCGCTTATTTGGCCGGGTGGCGGGGTTCGCAGCGGGCGGAAAAAACCACGCCGATTATCAAGTAGCGGCTCACTCGGCGAAACCCGGCCACACTGTCAAATTTGACGAGGCGCAAAGTCTCACGAGAGATGGCCATCGCGTGAATTGCGACTTATATGAGTCATGATTAAGGATCTCCGAGTGTATAAACAAGTGCACTGACCTACCTTATCCTCATTCGTTGCCAAGGCTCAGTTTAGCCAAAACAATTCACCGCTCGTGGAGCGCACAGGCGAACGTGTTAGTTAAGGCCAAGACGGTTAACCCTAACAGCTACAATTTTTCAGGCCCGGTTCCTTAGGTGAGGAGAGAAAGAGGAGACAGCGGGAAAGCCAGATTGTTAGGAATAGTTTATTCTGCCGAAGTATAGAAGAACAGCTTGTGAGAGATTTGACTATCGGAGCACACGTCCGGCCGCGAGGCGGACCGGGTCCGAAGTAATGTCTGATAGTAACAACGGCCTTGAGGTCTATCCAGACAGATTGAGGTCACGCCATTTTTGGTCGAGGCCAGAACGGGCGAGAGACGGTGTGTGTATTGGCTAGCCATGAAGGTCACGCACCCGTTTGCGCATAGGCCCGGGGCACGCGGGAAAACTGCATTCGCGCGGGGCTGTATGCTCTGAGTGACCTCGTCTGCGGCACCACGATTTAGGAGGGAGTCAGGCAGCAGAAAACACCACAGTGTCTTCTAATGGCAGTGTTTAGACTAGCTCGCGTCGAAGTGAACTTTCCTGAGGTCTCGCAGCCGTTGATGTCAACATCTGGGAACAGCCAATCACAGTTTCCGCATATATGCCTTCTGGACCGGTGATAAATAGCAAGCCTGCACGCGTGAACGCTTCCTCTCGGGGCCACGGGAATTTCCCGCAACAATGTCGAACTTTGGATCACGCCACGTAGTCAATCTTCTTCCTGCTCATTCCTGCTTATTCTCCATCCTCTGTAAACATAATAAACTATTCCTATTACTCTGGCATCCTACGACTTCTTCTCCCTTAAGTAACCATGGTCTGAAGATTGCAGTTGCTAGGGTTTAAATTACTTAACCCCCTGCGATAGGAGCGCCTGGGGATCAGATGGCACCACATCACGGGTGTTGCAAGTTCCGTAGGTTACGACCAGCCATCGAACAATTAATGCACAGGCGGGCAACTTCCACGATAAGGAGGAGCCCTTATTGCTCATAAGTATGCAGTAGCATAGTGACTGTATCCTCTAAATACTGCAAATCCCTCTCTATGAAGTACCAATTTCTGCCATTGTCTCTGATGCTGTGTCCACAACGTAATCCACATCGTCACGCAAAGAAAATTCTTATCCCAGCGATAACGTCTGCTTCGTTTCAAATGCTTCCTGGGATTCGCATTTACCTTGTATTGGCTATGTCGACTTTGTGCTTCGCAGCATGATGGTGTAGGGGCGAGTAATAGTAGACCCACGCTGCTTCTACTACGCTTCTACTACTGCGCCCAGTGTCCCGATAGAGTCAAGGAGACTGACATTTGAATCGGGTACCGCAGGGGATTAAGTGAGCTAAACCCTAGCAACTGCGAGCTTTAGACATGGTTCCCTAGAAGAGAAGAAGTCGGTGGAGACCAGAGTAACAGGAATAGTCTATTTTTTTTACAGAGGAACGGAGAACAAGCAGGAAGAAGTTTGAATTGGGAACGCACGACCAGTCAGGAGGCTAGCCGGCTCCTAAGTTCGGGTTTAGCAGCAGGCATCTTAGCGGCCAGCGGGAGCGGTCACTGACTGGGTCGGCCTCGAAGGATTTTGGCCAGAAAGACTGCATCGGCTTACGCGTACAGGCATGTTATTCTTTGCCGGGCCAGGGGCCAGCTTTGCAGCATCTGTGATTGGCTGTTCCAAGAAATTGAAAACAGCGGCCGTGAGCTTTGCCAAGTTTCGCTTTGACGCCAGCTAGTCACGACACGTGCGCAGGCGGTCGGGGCCGTCACCACACCTGACTCATCCCATGGAGAGAAAGATGACCATAAAGGCTGGTGCCTGAGCGTGCACCTGTGCGTGCCCTTCGTGCTCGGCGGTTGTTATATAAGCGCAAGCCGAATAACGCCTGCCATGCTTTGCTCCGACCCTTGTGCTGTTCCAGCACATCTATCACCTGCCCTGTTCAGTATCAGTATCAGTATATTGAGGGATATGTAGGAAAAATTCCTTTGAGTGCCCTATTTGTACATAGGTGCAGTGGTAGCAGAAAATTTGTTTATCAGACTGTTGGTGAGGCCAGTTGTCCTGTGTCATAGGATGAAAATAGGAGTAGACGGCGAAAAAACTCCTCAGGGATTTTTAGTAGAAAAACTGTCGCTCTTGTGGGGGTAATGCATGGAATTGAAGGAGAAAAAAAGGGGGTTCAAACGGGGGGATTGCAAAGGTTCCCAGGATCATCACCGTGTGGAAGCCACGTCCTGATTCTTCCTAGCTGATTGCAGAGTCCGCCAACGGAACTGGAAAAACAGAGGCATCCATCCAGATCGTCGACAGTCCGCTTTGGGTCGAACCAAGGGTGAGTGTTCAGGCCGTCAGGTCTGGCTGATAAGATCGCCAGCGGGTAATCACGGTACGCAGATAGCCAAGTAGGGTAGACCGCGGAGACCTTCGCATGAGGCTGTGCGTGGGAGGGCGTTATAAATAGCAAACGTGAATGGATATAAAAACTAATACTACTGAAAAATTGGAAGTAGTATTATTGTTATTGCAAATTGTCAGTTCCAATCCATCGTGCACTGCTATATCGATCCAGTTTTTGCTTAAAACCCTCGAGCGATTCCGACATAACAACGTCCTGAGGAAGCGCATTCCACGCTCCGACCACCCTTTTTGAAAAGAAGTGTTTCCGAGCGTCCAGACTGGCTCCTGTCACCTTTAATTTGAGAGGATGATCCCTTAGATTCGTGGTCGTTGCTAATTCGAAAAAATCCCCTGATATAAGACAGCAGTCTTGAAGACGTATTACGCGGAATGATAGAATCAGTTCCCCCGAAGCTGCCTGTAGCACAATGGGAAGAGGTTGAGATTCGACAGCCGTGTTTCATAAGGCTGTGAGCCCTGCCCCATAACAAGTTTGGTTGCACGCCGTTGTACCTTTTCCAGGATGTTGATGTCTTTCATGGCCCAGGGTCTCCAAGCTTGGATAGCGAATTCTAGGTGCGGTCGTACGAAGGCTACTAAGACTTTTGTGAAGCACTCTTGATTGAAGGTAGAAAAAGCTCGTCTGGCGATGTATAGGATCGAAATCGCGGACTTGGCTACCTTTGTGCAATGCAGGGAGGGTTTAAGCGAGGGCGTGATCCAGACTCCCAATTCTTTCTGGGCGTTCACTTCCTTCAACGGTATGTCATTCAGTCTTTAAGCCGTGCCGTTTGAAGGACCAGATTTGCCGACTCGAATGGTGGTGCACTTGCTCCCATTGAACGGTAAGAGCCAGTCTGCCGACCATTTTTGAAGTCTATTTAAATTTTCCTGTAAGTGCATTTCGTCAGCCGCAGTTCGAATTACACTCCAAAGTGTTATATCATTGGCAAACATAGCCATACCGCAATCCAGTTGGCGGACACAGTCTTTGATGTAGATAACAAACAAAATAGGGCCGAGAACGGAGCCTTGGGGAACACCAGGCTCAACCTCAACCTTGGCTGACTGTTTGTCGCTGATGTGGACAGTCTACGAGCGACCGATTAGGAAGCTTTTTATTCACGCAAGGAGTCTACCCCTTACTCCTATGCGGCTGAGTTTATAAAGGAGGCGGTGGTGCGGCACGCTATCAAAAGCCTTTTTGAAGTCAACATAGACAGCGTGCACTGAGTTTCCACTATCGACTGCCTCAATCCACCGTTCTAAACAGTAGAGCAAGTTTGTTACGCAGGACCTAATCCCACGAAAACCATGCTAATCATCCGATAGCAAATTGTTTTGTTCCAGGAACTGCATAAGTTGCTGCTTGATAATTTTTTCCATGATTTTGCAACAGATTGCAGTAAGGCTGACTGGTCGGTAGTTATTTGCTGAGACCCGGCTTCCCCCCTTGTATAGCGGTGTAATCCTCGCGGATTTCCAATCTACTGGTAGGCATCCGGTTTCGAAGGAGGTTTGGAAGAGCATAGAGAGTGGTTTGGGCGACTCATTGACGAGCTCCTTCAAAATCTTGGCTGGTACGTCATCGGGACCTGGTGACTTAGATTCTTTTAACCTTAAGAGTTCCTTAAGAACAACAGCCTCTGGGAATTGGACAGTCTCAACTACTGTATCCGCTTCGGTGTCGTCGGTGGGGTGATCGTATGTAATTTTCTTTGTGAAGACTGACCGGAAAAATTTCGTAAGATGATCAGCCTTTGCTTCATCATCCATCAAGTCTCTTCCCTCAGCGGTCCTCAGCAGGGGTATCGGATCCTTGTTTTTGGTACTCTGCCTGAGGTAACTGTAAAACAGTTTGGGGTTCACTGTGGCCCCGTTTAGCAAGTCTGCTTCGAAAGCCCGTCTTGTTTTGAGAAGAAGACCCTTGACTCGGTTTCGCTGAGTTTTGTAGGCACTGAAAGATACAGGAATCCTGTCTGTTAGCATTTTTTCCAACAGCTTCCACTTTTTGTTCACTTCTATTTTTAAGGCCTGCGTAAGCCATCGCGGTCTAGTGGTCACCTTTTTTCGTGAAATTGGACAGTGGTTTTCGATGAGTCTGTGCAGTGTGTTCCAGAACGCTTCCCAGTCCGCAGTTATGTTCCCGTAAAAAAGAGGTTCCGACTCGGTGCGCGTGAGTTCGGTCTTCATCCGATCGAAATCGCCTCGCCAATTATTTTTCTGGCTGTTGCAGGTCTCTCCCGTATTGAGAATAACGAGTACTCTCACAGCAGTACAACATGGTCACTTTTACCTAGTGGTGGGAGACATGACACTTCGTCGATGCTGTCCTGCGATTTCGTGAGAACGAGGTCCAGACAGTTGGACTGTTGGCCATTGCGCATCCTTGTCGGAAAAGTGTTGAGGAGGCAATTGCAGCCACGCATGTCATCATTGTCACATGCAGATGGCAACGTTTTGCGAGGTACGTTAAAACATCAAAAGGGTGGTTAGGAATTTATAGGCATCCGTTCACATTTATAAATGTGCCAGGAATATTTATATGTCATGGGAAGGTGATGGATGCCATCCGAGATTTTGGTAACGGTCCTTTTTACAAATCTGTCATCAGCTGAATGCTGAATACAATCTCATTTGTCCACGCAAGATCGATAGAGCCGAGATGAGACATTTTTGAATCAGGCTTTTCCCTCATGCAATCTATCAGCAGGTCCAGTTATCTCCCTCCTTCTTATTCAGAATTCAGATTTTGCCAGCGTAGAGTAAGCAATCACGCAAGTTGCGCAGAATGAATGTACCCAATTTCGAAGATCAATCGCGTGGTTGTAAGGTCAAGAAGCTTTAAACCTAACGACTGCGATCTTCCAGGCCTGGTTCCTTAGGAGAGGAGAGGATTCTTGGGAAAGCCAGATTGTTGGGAACAATATATTTTGTACAGAAGAGTTATGAGGAAGTTGCCACTCGGTGTGGCATGGCGTTCAACCACGAGGGCCTCGTGAGAGCGCGGCTTCATCTCAACGGCCAACGCGGCTGCCTGTGTCCACCCGGCTCGGGGCAGATTCCAATGTCCCCGTCAGCGCGGCGATTATCACAACAGCCCAGGGCGGGCTTTGTGTGAGTCAGCCTAAGGATGATGATGACTTGGCTAGTCTGGAGTGCGTGTGTGCGCCCCGGTCGTGCAAGGGCAAAAGTCGTGCGTTGCATGCGGACATGGGCCATCGCGCTGGTCCGAACGTGACTGGGCGACCAAGGTTGCCACTGCGAGACCCCGTCTGTGGCGCCTCGCGTTAGGTGGAGGTGGGTCGTAGAACCACTACAGATCTTAACTATCGTTACTGTAGCAACTAACAACGTAGATGCTGGTAACCAAACGATCTTCACAAAAAATACGCGTATCTCCGTTGACTGCGAGGGGCCACCTTCCGCAGGTGGTTAGTGTAGGCATAACCGTAGTTATTCCACTCCCTGCGTGTATTTGCCTCACACGGCTGCTAGCAAGTGCACATGCACCAGTGTCTGCCTACTCTGGTCTGGCCAATCACCTTCAATTCTGACTAACACAGGACCTCACTGTGACGATTGCAGTGCTCAAACCCTCTGGTCCCCTCGCGGATGGTTGTGCACTCGCCTGACTGTCAACTTCCTCCATCCTATTGTCCACTTCCCCTGTACAGAATATACTACTCCTTACATCTGGCGTTCTACTTCGTCTCTTTTCATATGAAACCGAACCAGAAGATCGCAGCTGCAAGGGTTTTACCTATCAACTCAAGCCACAGCGATATAAAGACTGGAGCCTATACGTAGTACAGTCCCTCGAGCTTAAGGAGGCAGTTGAATCGTCAGGCTAATGCAATTCCTGTTACGACTATCCAGCATCAGTGCTGCCGTTTGCTACTATTGCTGCTACTAACGAAACTGTACTAGCCAGGTGCTTCCAGTGGAGCCGCTTACTTTGACAGGACAGGGTCCTTATTCTGGATAGGAGGGAGATTTGTCGATTTTTTAAATTCATCATCAGTATATTCGAGGGTCTTCAGGCGAGTTCGTGCTCGTGCAGTCTCGTGGTAACAGTGTGAAGGAAGAACAAGCTACCCTTGGTAGCTTTCCACGCATCCTCACCAGAGCACGGCTTCTACATCGAATGCGTGAGAATAGTAGGCCAGTCTGACGACCGAACTTCACGTCTGCAGCAGGAAGCATGACACTCACGTGTGGATTCTGTTAATAGGCACATCGATCTTCCAGATGTCTATATCGCGTTGCGCGAACACTGACAGAGCTCAAGGCCACTCTTGGCAGAGCTAAGCTGCAAACTTTTTTATTCCCTGAATGGTGCTCACGTGAGAGCTCGAAACGTCGCGCACATCAACAACTCGCCTCGAGAACGCTTCCTTGTCTTCTATTCAATTACCCGCGCCTCACAGCTTTCCGTCTATTCAGAATCTTTCATTATTTACGCCACTCGGGGAAAACATATAATCAAACCTATTCTGCCAGCCAGGGAGGTTAAACCGCAAAGGAGAAAATGCATACTACGAATCGGCGGTAGAATGTTACTTCCCTAAATGCGTGAGATCGGCCAGCATCTGAGACGGGGGGAGTTGTTGCAATTTATCAAATACAACGCCATGTCCATATCAGTCGAATAACTGTAGCCATTTTGGGGCTTTGGTTTCACATTTGATGCTTTCTATTCGCTTTATTTATCATTGGCTGTCGGCTGTTCTGATTTATTTATTGACTATTAATTGATACCTCTGACTTGTCAAAAGTTGTTTTTGTTTATTTTTCAATTATCGCGCACCTTTTTTTTGCTATATATCAGTTTTATATAATATTTTTATCAAAAATTTACTCGCTTTAGTTTGCTGTATTTGTTTGATTTTCTGTCCTGCCCTCACGTAAGGTCCCCCACCGTATAACTCCTATCACCACCGATCCCGTACCACAAAAGCCGCCATTTAGGTTTGCAAGACAATCCCGTTTTCCGTAAATTGCCCCTTTTCTACAAAAAAATCCAGTTTAACGCGAATGCGCCAATGGAGACCTACATTTAGTTAGCTGCAGTTCAGGATTGCGTAGCCTACTCGCAGTGTAACTATTGGTCAACCGGTCTCCCCAACCTGCAAATTTGCTCTCAGTTGCGCGCCACGTCTTGAAACCTGTCTTGAACAAAAGTTTCGCAAGGTGTCATCGTATAGTGGTGCGCGCGTGTTCAACCGAACTTACTTCTGCGCATACGCTCGGTAGTCGAAAACTACATTTTATTGATTTGTTTGTGTGTGTGTGTGTGTGTGTGCGTGTGTGTGTGTGTGTGTCTCTCTGCTACCATACCTATACCATTCCATTACCATGCTGTTAAAGTGACTTAATTCCATCGTAGCGATGCCTACTTAAATAGTAGTCCTACCGCCATGACTAGCACTCTTAGTCCTCGCAGAGTTTGCCTCCTCAGTAGCATCAATAACACTTGACTCGTAGCAGCAATTCTACTCACAGTCAGATGCCGTAGCACTAGAATGCCTCACAGACAAAGTCCCTTTCACCGCTACTGCTACTAGGATAATTACTGCTGCTCCCACCCCCTACTTCCCAATTCATCCTCCCCCCCCTAAAAGTCCTCAGCTGCGTGACAGCAAAGCTGTAGGCAGGCTCACAGCCAAGTGGTCGTTCGGCACCAAAACACCCGCGGCCCATGGTCCAGTTCGGCAGCAGTTGTGAGTGACCGGCAGTCCCTTTGTGGAACAGCGCTGCTGCCCCTCGCGAAAGGGTTGATGGGCCTAGAAAAAGTGGTTACCAAACACGCTGAGTCACAACATCTGCCAGTTGACCGTGGCTGACAGATTGCACGCACGCGGTCGAAACACTACAAATTCAAATCAAAACTTCGCTCTTCCCCACCCTCCCTCTAACCCGTTTCCTTCCCGCAGGACAGCTCCCAGAGCTCACAGGACGACAGCTCAGGGAGCTCAGATAACACGAGGAGCATCCGACCGGAACGGAGAACAGCGCATATCTCCCGGAAACTGGCGCGCTTCAAGGTGGACATCGCCGCACTCAATAAAACCCGCTTCTCCGGCGAAGGTTCCATAGAAGAGGCGGGTGCCGGTTACACCTTCTTCGATGTAGGCCGTCTGACGACAGAGCGATGCGAAGCCGGCGTCGCCTTTGCCATCCGGAAGGACATCGTGGGACGACTACCCTGTACGCCACAGGGCATCAAAGAACGCCTGATGAGCCTCCGCCTGCCTTTCTGGGGTGGCAAATTCGCCACTATCGTTAGTGTCTACGCTCCTCCGGTGACCAGCCCCGACGAGACAAAGAGCAAGTTCTACGAGGATCTGTACGCCATCCTGGCCTCTGTGCCGAAGGCCGACAAATTGATAGTCCTTGGTGACTTCAATGCCCGCGTCGGCACAGACCACGCCACCTGGAGAGGACTGCTCGGACCCCACGGCCTCCGAGGACTCAATGACAATGGCCTACTCCTCCTTTGCACCTGCGCGGTGCACCGTCTCATACTGACCAACACTTACTTCAGCCAACCGCTGCAGCACAAGGCGACCTAGATGCACCCCAGGTCTCGTCAGTGGCTTCTGGATTATGTCCTCATGCGGCGACGAGACCAGCAGGACGTGTTGGTGACAAAGGCAATGCCGGGTGCCGATTTTGATACCGATCATCGTCTTATCATCTCCAAGATGCGGATCTGTCTTCAACCACGCAGGAGACCTCAAGGTAAGCAACCCCCAGGTAAGTTGAATACTGATCTGGTAAACTTGCCTGCCAACCGCTTGCATTTCAGCAGCGAGTTGACTCACCAGCTTGATAACCTCCCAATCGCAGAAGAGAACACCTCCGTCGAGACTCGATGGTATCAACTACGGGATGCTGTTCAATCCCCGGCCGAACGAATCCTTGGGCCTGCACCCCACCCACACCAAGACTGGTTCGATGAACATGATGCAGCCATCAGTACTCTCATCTCTGAGAAGAATTGCCTCCGCAACGAATACGTCGTTCGCCCTACCGACGCCACGAAAGCAGCCTACTCCCAAAGTCGCCGTCTTGCAAAGCAGCGGCTGCGGGAAATGCCGGACGCTTGGATGGCTCGTAAAGGTGAGGAAATCCAAGGTTATGCGGATCGCAATGAATGGAAGAACTTCTTCGCTGCGCTCAAAGCAGTCTACGGCCCCGTAGTGAGGGGCACAGCACCGCTTCTCAGCGCGGACGGTACCACCCTCATCAATAAGACCCAACTTCTGAGCCGCTGGGCTGTGCACTTCCAAAGTGTACTCAACCGGCCCTCTACCACCTCTGAGGCTGCCATTGACTGGTTGCCGCAAGTGGAAACTAATGTTGACCTCAACCTCCCACCCACCCCTGAGGAGACCATCAAGGCTGTGCAGCAGCTGTCCAGCGGGAAGGCACCCGGGTTCGACGGGATCCCGGCGGAGATTTACAAATATGGTGGTCACCAACTCATAACTCACCTCACCACCCTGTTCCAAGAGATGTGGCGACAGGGCCAAGTCCCCCAGGATTTCAAGGACGCCACCATCGTCCACCTCTACAAGCGTAAGGGGAATCGCCAGGCCTGTGACAGCCACCGCGGCATATCACTGCTGAATATTGCCGGAAAAATCTTTGCACGCATTCTCCTAAATCGTCTGAATAGCCACCTGGAACAAGGGCTTTTGCCTGAAAGTCAGTGTGGTTTTCGACGTCGCCTCGGCACCACTGAAATGATATTTGCCGCGCGTCAGCTGCAGGAGAAATGTCCAGAGATGCGTACCAACCTCTACACTACGTTCGTAGATCTGACAAAAGCCTTCGATACGGTGAACCGGCCCGGACTCTGGAAGTTGATGCAGAAGTTTGGCTGTCCGGAACACTTCACCCAAATGGTTCGACAACTCCATGATGGGATGATGGCGCGCGTCACGGACTACGGAACGCTGTCTGAAGCCGTCGCAGTGACCAATGGAGTGAAGCAGGGCTGTGTCCTCGCACCCACCCTCTTCAGTCTCATGTTATCTGCCAAGCTGATGGACGCCTACCGTGACGAATCTCCTGGAATCCCCCTCAACTATAGAACGGACGGAAACCTCCTCAACATTCGTCGGATGCAGGCCCCCACGCGCATCTCCACAACCACAGTTCATGATCTGCTCTTTGCGGACGATTGCGCTCTCAACATCACCAACGAAGCAGACATGCAAAGGAGCATGGACCTCTTCGCAGCAGGTTGTGCCATCTTTGGCCTCACCATCAACACGGATAAGACGGTGGTTATGTCTCAACAGCCGCCAGGTGCTGACCTCAACCCCGCACGCATCAACGTCAACGGACCCGAACTGCAGAACGTGGAAAACTTCACTTACCTCGGCAGTACGCTTTCCGGCAACGCTAAAATAGACGCCGAGATTGCCCGCAGAATCTCCAAAGCCAGTCAAACCTTTGGTCGGCTCCAAGCCTCCGTATGGAATCATCATGGTCTTCAACTGTCAACGAAATTGAAGGTTTACAAGGCTGTTGTGCTATCACCACTCTTGTACGGAGCCGAGACTTGGACTGTCTATGCTAGCCAAGCGTGGAAACTGAACCAATTTCACATCAGCTGCCTACGCCGCATATTGAAGGTGAAGTGGCAGAAGAGGATTCCGGACACAGAAATCCTGGAGAGAACGGGAGTTCTCAGCATCCAGGCCATGCTCAGGCAGATACAACTGCGCTGGTGCGGACACGTGATGCGCATGAATGATGAACGGCTACCCAAGCGACTGTTCTATGGTGATGTCGCCGTAGGCACTCGTCGCAAAGGAGGATAGAAGAGACGCTACAAGGACACTCTGAAGAACTCCTTGAAGCGTCTCCAAATCAACACGTTGAACTGGGAGGAGCTTGCCCTGGACCGAACCACGTGGCGCAGAGCGGTCAAAACGGGCGCAGCAATCTACGAAGCCGGTCGGATCGCCGACGCCAAGGCAAAACGGACGGCACGCAAGTCTCACAACACACGGACGCATCCTGCTACCACCCAACTCCTCCCAACGTGTCCACGCTGTCAACGCACCTTCCATGCACGCATTGGCTTGGTCGGTCACCTCCGGAAGCCATGCAACCCTCCTCCGACAGCATCCACGTCTACTGCACCAAATACTCCACCAGACCCTACTCCACCCTCCGGCTCGACGGCAATCACAGACGTTGCCCTCATCTACCGACTCCAACCCACCCACAACTTCTTCCCCTCCTTCCGACACATCATCGCCCACAACAAATTGCACACCTGAACCCCCCACCAGCTCTGAGGGCCTGTAATGCCCTCACTACAATCGCACACTCACCTCACGCATCGGCCTTGTCCGTCACTTTCGAATCCATCGCACCGAGACTGGTGAACTAGTGCCTGGAGCACCAAAACACAGACGAGACCGCCGCTTTCACTGCTCCCGATCATTCGCTCATCGCATGGGCCTACTAGGTCACATGCGCATTCACGACAGCGGTACTGACCGTGATGTCGGCACACCCAGCACCTCACACATCCCCACCACCAGCCTCAGCCCCACTCACTTGTCGCCTCGCGTCACGAATGCGTCGTCAAGTTTGTCGGAAACACAGGTGAGTGCCTCCTCCCTCAGATAAGTGGAGGCCGTTCTTGCTGAATTTGTCGAATACTGACTTGCCTTTTGCTGCACCATAATAGCTCCTGTAGTCATAGTACTCGCTCCATTACCACACTCATACTCATAATAGCGGTGCCTACAGTTCTGTCTTTAGCACAAATGTCAACCTCAGTAGTTACTGAAGATTATCTGCTGCAAGGTAAGCTGAGATTCTGCTCTCATTATTCTTTTCTATACTTGACTTCCGCCCCTCTCTCTCGGCATGTCTGCGTTCCCCCTCTCGCCTCCTCTCCCTATCTCCCTCTTTCACTCTCTTCTTCTTCCTATCTCTTTTTCTACTCTCCTGCTTCGTCTTTTGCCCTCCTTCTTCCTCTTCCTCTCCTTTTTCTTCCTCTTCTTCTCCCTCTTGCTCTTTTTCTGCACGCCCACAATTGCAAAGTTCACCAATTGTCTCTTGCTCTCCTTTCAGCCTCGCCCACGGACGCCAACCGACGACGGAGCATGGGTAGTGCCTTTCAGTGGTTGACTGACTGGGTACCCCTCTCAGGAGGGTGTTGGCCCAGGCTTCATGCAGGGCTGTTCTCACCCTTCTGAGATCCAATGGTCTGTATGCAAATGCAAGGCCAGTCTTCAGCTTACGACGGTCCCTGCGGCATGGAAGGCGCTGGCACTTTCTCTCACTTCTGACTCCCTGTTGGTGACTGCGCTCGCGCTCCCACTGGGTTGCAGGCCCCATTGCGGGTGCCCGAAAAGCTAGGCGGTCACGATGCGGTGGGGGAGAGAGTGAGGTCGACCTCGGCGCGTTTCTTCCCTCACTATAATAAATCTGAATGCGTCTGAATCTATCACGGTGCGCTAAAAGCCGTGGCTTGGAGGGTCTGCCAACTGGTGCGAAAACTCGGGCTCCTACGTAGCTGCTCCTTCTGTACGCGTGTGCCTGTGTGTACGTACGGGATGAGAGGGAGGACTGAGAGTCAGGCTGCAAAGGCTCCTTCTTAATGTGGCCTTTATGGGGCTCCCGCGCAATCGGGAGCATACCTAGCGAGATGGCTGATGCAAGTGTGCGCGTGTTGAGTGATTACAGCGCCAGCCATCTACACCCTCCCTCATCCCCGGTCTTATTGACTTTGTCTTTACACCGAATACGGAGGTGGGAGTGGCGAGCAAGTGGGTAGATTCTGCGCGAGTCTGCCTAAACTCCTGTTTCCTCTCGCACAAGTTCTCTGCGTTGCTCCCACTTGCTGTCGCTTTCGTGTTGCTTGCCCAGCTTGCCTCTGTGTATGCTGCGGCTTGCTCCAGCGTTTGCTGCGGCTTGTTGGAGCGCGTGGTGCCCATCGTCGAAATCGATGTGGGAACTGTCGTGTGTATGTGTGTGTGTGTGTGTGTGTGCGTCCTATCAGTTCGCATTGCTGCCTGGAATGGCCTATGCATATCGAATCACTGAAAAGCCAAATGCTAATTAGGACCAAGCTGGCCTCTCTTAAAACGGTGAGAGTGATTTGAGTGCGATATCGCGAGCAAGGAAGAGGTCCAAAAGACTGCGCAATTCTAGGAGTCATAAATTGCGACAAACTCGCGCCACAACAGCCTTCAAGAAGAGCTTGTATTGCGTAACTCAAATTGAACTGGCGAAAATCATGCGGAAGGAGAAAGAAAGAAACCGAATTCTTCCCACATGGCCGAAGTGAGTTTCAAAGGCAACATTGTAGAGCCGGCGCCAAGCCCGAAAATCGTCACCTGATTGCGCCCTCCTATCTGCCTCTGGGCATGCCAATCCTCGATGTCTTAGACTGCTATTGGACAAGCAGTTGAACAAGCGGCCAGTGATCCATTCCCTCATTTATTTTATGCATTAATACCCAAATCACGCTAATAGACAGACGCGCGCGCAGGGCCCGGGCCTGTCACGTGTAAGTTCCTGCATACAGTATACAATTTCGATTGATCTTCCCCCTCCTCTTCCTATACGTCACTGGGCGTAATAACTGTAATGCTCTGACCGTCAGCCACTGCTTAGACCACGACAACCTCCATTAACGTATAGGTAGCTTTTCGACATGAGGTGAAAACAGGTTCCAAGATGCGATTGAAGTGTTGACAATGTGAACCAGAGCCCTGTCGGTCCCCTGCGAATCCATCGCACCAGAACTAACGAAACTTCGTGCCCCCAACGCACTCGCCTCAATCGCCCACGCACGTTCAGTGACCGCGTGGGGCTAGCAGGCCGCCTGCGCTTCCACAAAAACCTTCGGTAGAACACTACCGACCGTAAGACATCACCATATTCTTCCTCCTCAGCACTTAGTTCACAACATCAAATACTCGATGCACGTAGTCGGGAGCAACTGATAGGTGATATGCTCGGTTCTTTCTCCATATGTTATGCGATACTAAGACTATCACGGTGCACTAACGGCAGTAACTTGAAGAGGTACCAACCAACGATTGACCTTATTATGACTAGCTCAAGTCGAAGTGAACTCTGAAGGCTCACAGACGCTAGTCTCGACGCGTGAATCAGCCAATCACAGTACCCGCATACATGCCTTTGGGACGGCGGCGAATAGCAAACATACACGGGTTTCCGACGCAATCTATCTGTCTGGACAAAAAAAAAACCCGAAGGCCGACCCAGCCAGTGAACGCTTTCCCTCTCTCTGTCTACTGGTCTGACTGCTGTAAAACCAGCACTTGTACGCGGCTGCCTCTCCTGGCTGGTCGTACGCTCTCCAAGCCAAATCTCTTTCCATCTATTCTCCGTTTCTCTATGTACACAATATACTGCTCCTAATACTCTGGCCTCTACCGACTTTTTCTCCTCCTACGTAACCATGGTCTGAAGATCGCAATTGCTAGGGTTTAACTTACTTAACCCCATGCGACAACCTCAAAGAGTGGGTTGTGTGAAGTGGCTGACTAGTGGATGGAGGGGCTCTGGCTGCATCAGCCACGTTCGCCCTCTCCCGTTTTCGGTCTTCTTGACTTAGTCCTGACACCGACCAAGGTTGGGCGGCGGAGCATGTGGAGAAGATGCGGCGAAAGTCTAGTACAGTAGTCGCCGGTTATTAAGCCCACCTCGGGCCCAGACCAAATTGGGCTTAATAAGCGGCGGGCGCACTAACCGGAGAGTCCTAGTTATTGATTAGCAAACGCGAGATAGGCTAGCCAGACGACCTTGGAATGCTTTGGGGTCACGCCTTCCGCCATCGTCTAGCGTGGGCCTGAACGCGTTGTTCCCTTTGCGTGTCCTCAGCGCTGCTGCCGTTTGCGCGTGCAGCTTTCTCGTGTTGGGGATTTGTCCTCCTGACTCCTCATGTCTGCTGCCGTCCAAACAGCGAGTCGCAAAATTTAACTTGTAAAATGAAAAAAATCACATCCGGCATCTTGTTTTGCCTAAGACTGGCCAAAATTATGGAACCAGTTGCGCACGCAGAGAGGTGAGAAGCTCACTCTATCCTGTTGGCAAACTGGGCATTGTAGCCGGCGACTGGGCTTGTTAGCCGGCGGATTTCGCTATGTAAAATTCCGTCCCAAGCTGATTTGGGCTTAATACGCGGCTGGGCCCATTAACCATGGGCTTAATAACCGGCGACTACTGCACCACCGAAAGCGAAATCACGGGCAAGTAAGCGTACCTCTTCCACTATGCAGCATCTGGGGCGCACGGTCTCGTCAAAATTGACGGTCGAACCGTGAAGATTATAGTAGGTCGCACAGTATGCCTCATTATGACTACGCCTAACGTCCCGATTCTCCTCTGCTGGTCTGTGGCAGACATCCAACAATTCTATCTCTCCCTCGTCCTCCAAGGCCCGCTGCCCCAAAGTCACAGGCAACTGCCCTATTGTTTCCTTACATTGGCGTCCCCGTCCTCCTACGGTTGACCTATCAGTTGAATCCTTCTTCTGTTTCTGGCTAACCAATAGCAGCTGCTCCAGTGTCCTCCTTTTCTCCTTCATTCTGACTGCCAAGAAAATCCCGCTGACTGGGGGCCCTGAGAGTTGACCTCAGATTCGTCAGTCACCAGCAAACGGTCAATCTGTAGTGGGTCGTGCCTGGCCGACTAGCTCGCGTCGAAGTGCACTTCCCCAAAGGCTCACCGACGCAGTTCTCGACGTCTCAATTAGCCAATTACGGTTCCCGCATCTACGCGGTTTGAGCAAAGCGACGAATGGCCAGCTTGCACGCGTTCCCGATGCAGGCTGCTTCCTTGCCGAAAATCTCCAGGCCAACCTACCCAATGGACGCGCTCTCTCTGTCTTCTGACCGGTTTGCTGCTAAAACCTCACTTGACTGCGGCTGGCTCTTCTGCCGGTCGTAGGCTTGCCAAGTCAGACTTCCTCTATTTATTCTCCTCTCCTTTGTGTACACAATACATTCTTCCTACTACTCTGGCCTTTACGAAATTCTCTTCTGCACTAAGTAACCATGGTCTGAAGATCGCAGTTGCACGGTTCAACTCAACCCCCGGCGATAAACGCACGGCAACTTGTGTTGTGCACCCAATAAATCGGCCCCAACGTCTGATTCCCTTCTTCCATCAGAGGGAACACTCTTACTTGTACTTGTTATGGCTGTGATCATGCCTGATCTAGCCGGCCTCAATGATGTCACAAACGGTACCTCTCCGTGCGTGGCGATTGGCGGCAGCGTATCTAGTAAGCTCCACCCAGTCCCTTCTCCAGCGACGGTGGCCAAAGATAGAAGGTCCAAGAACTGCTTCCATGTCTTGACGGACGATGTTGAGCCAAGTCTTCAGTTGCCCTCCTCTTCGACGTTTCCAGGTGGGCTGCGGTGCCGGGTCGAGGGCAGCATAGGTAAGCTCGTGGGGCGGACGACGGAGAACGTGTCCAAACCACCTCAGTCGCCTTTCTTGAATGACTTGAGATATCCTCTTGATACGATCGCAGCGGATGCGGACTGTCTCATTTGAGATGAAGTCGCTATACTCAACTCGCAGGATCATCCTCGGGCACTGGTGGTCAAAGACCTCCAGTCTTCGCTCATCTTCAGCGCGCACAGCCCAGCATTCACATCCATAGAGGGGGACTGACTGGATGGATGCACGGTATACACGAATCTTCGTGGCGATGGAGATGTCACGTCGGATCCATAGGCGCTTTCGAAGGGTTGAGAAAACCCAGCGAGCAGCATCGATACGGGAGACAATGTCATCCTTGCTCTGCCCATTCGGTAGCAGCCTCGCCCGACGTATTTAAAGCTGTCTACTTCTTCAAGTTGATGGCCATTAATCCCGAGAATTGCCTTTTTCTGGTCAGGGATGCAGCTCGAGAACAACTTCATCTTTCCGGAATTTATGGACATGCCTACCGACATAGCGATCTCATTTAACCGCGACACTACTGACTGTAGACCATCAAAGTTTGAGGCTAACAGCGCAATATCATCGGCATGGTCAAGATCAGTTAGTCGGCGTCCGGGTGCAAGTTCAACACCGTCCTCTTCATGTAGGGCTTTGCCGAGAATCCAGTCAATGACGTAGTTAAACAGAATGGGCGAAAGGACGCAGCCCTGTCGGACACCAGACCGGATATCGAACGACTGAGAGAGATTGTTGTGGACCAGGAATCGTGCGGTGGATGACCGATAGTAGGCCTTAATCATCGCAATGAGTTTGGTCGGCATTCCATCCAGTTCCATTATTCGCCACAGGGACTCACGATGGATGGAATCGAATGCGGCGGCAAAGTCGATGAAGCAAACGGCCGTCGGTTGCTGGTAGCTATGGCGGAATTCTAGAGTGCGCCTCAGTGTGAATGTTTGATCCGCACATCCACGCCCAGCTCGGAATCCGGCTTGGTTGGGTCGTGTCCTGGAGTCACGTACAGACTGGAAGCGCCTGAGAAGAACAACAGCGAAGATTTTTGCAGCAACATCGATAAGACTTATGCCACGGTAGTTCTCGCATCTTGTCTTATCTCCCTTCTTGTGGACAGGTTCAAGGATACCTGAGCCCCAGTCATCGGGAACGGTCTATTCTCACCACGCCTGCACAATCACCTCATGGAGCCGAGGAGCCAGGGTGTCGACACAGGACTTGTAGATTTCTGCAGGAATACCGTCCTCTCCGCACGCCTTGTTGTTGCGTAGCCTCTGCATTGCATCGGTAACTTCGCCTTCGGAAGGGATGTCACACGACACTGCGTAGGCAGGAGAGGATTGAATCTCCGCTGTGGAGGAGAGGGAGGGTGTGATGGGTTGTTCTTCTTCAATGTTGAGTAGGTGCTCGAAGTGTTCACGCCAGCGATCGACCTTGGCCGAGTTGTCGGCAATAAATCCTCCATTCACATCGCGAACAGAATCACAGAGTTTCGGGGGCTTACCACTAACATGGCGTATGATTTGGTACAGTTTTCGGGTGTCACCAACATTAGAAGCCTGCTCCATTGAAGTCGCCGTTTCGGACCAATACTTCTGCCAATACTCTTAGTGTTTGTAGTTATAGTAGATCTCTCATCCTTGCTCGCTAGATACCGGTGACCCCAATGGGAGCACCTCCCAGCATGGGTGAACAAAGGGGAAGTCAGGAGTATCAACAGCGCCATTCTTGCCCACATGGCTGGCTTCGGATATCGTGTGGACCCCAACCGAGCCTTCAAGGTGAGTTGCAAGGTCCCACCAACTTACCCAAAGTCCTTGGGACAGTGGTTGCTAGCAACAACAGAAGCGACCGCCATCCGGTTGACGAAACCAGCTTTGTGCGTGCAGAAGAACCTCCTGTAAGCTCAGTGCCCAGCATGGCCAACGGCCACATAACTACCGGCATTTTCTACGCTTTGTCTCCCTCTCACCCACCCCCACCCCTTATTAGCGCGTAACTAGCCGCCTATTACCAACTCCAACCCCCTCACCTATTCCAATGACTAATTCGCCTGTAACTATGACCATAATTACCTGCAATTTACCATGTACCTTTTGCCCCCTCCCATATCAATGTAATTGGCCCGATGAGAATTTATCGAAAGTATACGTATGCTCGCCACCTCCATCTGAACACACAACCTTCCCTAGCAGCCTCCGTTCAACTTCCCATTTCTCTTCTCCTCTTTAAAAATGTGATACGGGAAGGTGACTCACGGTCTAGTAGGCGACTCAGGCTAAATCGACTCAGGCTAAAACCGAAACAGAGACCAATGGTGGAGCTGGGCAACAGCCTGAGATATCCAGGCAGACCCACTTAAGAGCAGCACTGCTTATCTCCGCATAGGTACGGAGATACAAATGCCCGGATCAGATCATTTGCATGCGGACCACGGTTCGCGGATGCAAAACTTGCTGGCAAAATATCCAAAAACAAAATAACAATCCCCGCGCCCAGATCCACTCTAAAGATGGCTAGCTATTCTGTTCGCTCTAGCAGCCTGGAATTTGTGTCATTTTATGATGGAAATGCAACAATTGTCTCCTTCCTTCTGCAAGGTCCGCTGCCCTAAAATCATACGCAACTGCTCCAATTCTTCCTTTCTTTGGCGAGGCTTGACGTCGCAGCTGCTTCAGTGCGCCTTTGCTGGGTAACTGATAACATTTGCGTCAGTGGCCCCTGTCCTTCGACATCCTGACGGCCAAGACAATCCTGCAGACTAACTGGCGTTCCGCCAAAGCACGGCGGCCCCGGAGGTGACCTCAACTTATTCAGACACACGCACGTCCAAATAAGCACGCCTGCCCGAGGGACATTGGAAGACGCCACCCCTCGGCCGATACAGTAAAGACCTGTACATGCGACACCATATACCAATTGCAAACAATTTGAAATTTCTCAACAATCCTGCAAAACTAACTGTCCTCATCACATCTCCCATAACACTTACGCTCATAGCCATGACTGGACGCAGTCAACGCCAGCCCTGGCTTCGCCAGCGGTCACTGTTGCCTGAGACAAGAACATGAAGTTCTATGTACAATAAAACTTTCGTTCTGGTAACTTTTACCTTTTATCTACAACCTTGGATTGGACTTGACGATTGTTGGATTCTAGGCATTACCACTACTTAGACCGTTACAATCTCTTAGAAAATCTGAGGAGAAACCGAACCGAAAATGAGGACGGAGGCGCTAGTCACTCGAGAACTGGTGCACTACAAGGTGGACGTCGCTGAGCCACGCAAGTCCCGATTCTCTGGGCAGAGCAGGTTGGGTGCCGACTACAAATTCTTTTGGAGTGGCCTACCCCCCCCCCCTTCAAAATGGCCAGCTCTGTGGAGGCGAAGAACAAATTCTTAATGGACCCACCCGGCCGCACCTGGCGACTGTGCCGAAGGCGGACAAACCGGTCACCCTTGGTGACGTCAGCATGCTTGGGGGTGAGTTTGGCCGCGCCAGCTACCTGCGCCCCTTGACGTGGTCATGGCATCGGGTTCAGGGAAGAGAAGGAGTGCGGTAGATGCAACGCAAGTCTAATATCACTTTAACCAAGGCCCGCACAAGTCATGGTCGAAATCAATGATCGAACTGATGGAGGACATCGAAATCAGCGGTCGAAATATCGTACGTGTGTGTATGCTCTCCTTAACATCTCGAACTCCATAGGTAAGAGTCAGTGAAAGAAGAGATAAATTAAGAAAGAAAAAAGACTGCAAAGCAATATCCGTGGCGGTGGTGGTGGTCTGCGGCGGTTGTGACGGCGGCAGATAGGTGAAGAAATCTACGTGGCGCTTCTATGAAGGGTTGAACGGCGTCGGCGGCGACCTGATTCGCTCTGGTTGACACGTTCACTCAACGCCGGGGTTCTAACCAATCAGACGCTGCAGGGGGGCAGGATGAATTAGTCACATCACAAGTGTCAAGCCGTGGAGCAGTGTACATGCGCACCTCATCCGCCTGGGGGAGGGGAGGGACGACGGATCACAGGCACCGAGGCAGGAGCAAATTGGGTGACGTGGGGTAGGCAGGCAAGTAGCCCTTGTTGGATCCGCAACCTCGCCGGGTGGGCCTCAATCCCGGCGGCGAGGAGGAGGAGTCGGAGCAGCATAGTCAGGAGGGGCTGCTCTGTCATAAAAGAAAAACTGACTGAGAGGAGAGGAGATGGATCCACCATAGGGAGGTTTGGTGTAGCAGACCTTGGCCGCCCTGAGGGTGAGTGGAAACGCGGTCGAAGATGCGTCTGCGGTGGTTCCCGGGTGGCGTGACCAGGTGGAAGCTCGTGCAACCAGACCAACAAAGGCAACCTGTTGAGAATTCAGAGCTTAAATACAAGCAGGGGTGGGCAGAGAGGGAGGTGGGTTCAAAAGACGGATCGTTCGTGGGTCGGATTGGGTCGGGCAGGAGAATGGCGGCCTCTGGGGTGGGTAAGGTAGACGACGGTCGAGGTGTCCTGAGACGACTGCGCTGGCGGACTAACGGACGGTGGCCGAACGGAGGAATGCAAGGCGGGGGCGGTACGCAGGGCGGGGGCAAGAACGCTGTGAGAGTCGGAGCAGGGGACTTTGTACAGGGGTTGGGTGCAGGGGGGTGGTGCGGTTGACCGGTATAGGGAACTGGGCGAAGATGAGGCACCGGAGGCGCAGGCCTCGGCGGGGGAGTCCGTACGAAGACAGAAATCGGGCCCAGTGGACCATCGGGGAGGAGGCTGTTGGTACCGCATAGGCGGCGAGCAGTTTTGAGCCTACACGAGCCAGGCAGAAGAAAACAGCAAAGATAAACATGCGTATACCTTATTCTGTTGTGTGAAGGGATTAGGTGAGGAGTTAAACGGGACTGAAAGAGGCGTAAGACAAAAATAAAGCCTCTTGATCGGTCGATAAATGCAGCAAGGAGGGTTAATTGACGCGAAGACAGAAACCACCCGCAATAAATGCGGCCACCTTGCACCAATTTCCGAGTACATTATGTTTAGGATTAAGGTGAGGGTGTTAGGGTTGATTTGAAGGTCCGAATCTAGTTTCATAGATGGACTGTTGGCGACCCAACTGAAAAAGGGTCACAAAATTCGCGCAAAAATCCTTGCAACGCACAGGCGAAGACAGCCTAACTGTCAATACAAGCGAACATGCAAGTCCCCGGAAGTAAATGAGAAGAGAAGAAGCCAAAGCAAGTCGCCGATCGGGGGACAGACAGGCCACCGCAGCATTCAACGCCAATACCGCGGGGGCAGATGCTCATTGCTGACGTTGCGAATCAGCACTCACTCCCGTCAGTTATCCACTTTTCTTATACTTTTAAATTTTACGGCAACTCTTGTGCACACACTACCTGCATCTGCTACTGCTCTGTGATTATGTCTCTAATGACGAATCCGCGACGGATCTTGAAACGTCAGGCGATTAAAATTATTGTCCCAGCGATCGAGTCGTCATCTTCTCAACAGTTTAACTGTGTTCGTGGTTGATGAACGCTCACCGATCGCAAACGGAACTCATTCGTCTTATTCTGCCATGACGCTCAGTTTCGAGTCCCACCAACAGTCACACAGCGACCATTTTTGTAAAAAACAGGCTAAAGTGTTCAACTTCTGATCAAAAGGCCGTGGGTTCGAGCTTCGAGTGGTGCACCCCAACCTGGAGTTGGGTATGACTCACTGATGGCTTTGCGCCAAATTTATGGCTCAGTTTAAGGGAAGGGCTGGGACATTCATTCGCACACGTACGCAAGCACACAGACGCACGCACACGCGTGCCTAACTGGTCGCGGTTCTAGGGAGACACTTGAGCGCACCAGCCTGCGGCCAACGTAGCAAAGGACCTCCATACGCGACATCCCTTCGAGCAATTACAACCACTTGAACTTATTTCACAGTCATGTAAAAGCAGCTGCCATCGACACATCACACACAAACTCGGGCGCACGACTGGACGCAGTCAAAGCCAGCCCTGGCTTCGTCAGTGGTCACTGTTGCCTGAGAAAACAATGCAGGATTCTGTACACAATTGACCCCTCCTTCTGGTGACTCTTGCCTTTTACCTACTACAGTAGTCGCCGGCTATTAAGCCCACTTCGGCCCAGACCAAATTGGGATTAATAAGTGGCGGGCGCACTAACCAGAGAGTCCTAGTTCTTGATTAGCAAACGCAGGATAGGCACTATACATTATATACGTACTGTATTATGTGCAGAGCTTGGTTATCTACAAGAAAAGAATGGTGTTTGTCTGTGTTTTCTAGACCTAGGGAGGCTAGCCAGACGACCCTGGTATGCTTTGGGGTCACGCCTGTCGGCATCGTCTAGCGGGAGCCTCATGCCTGTTGCTGTCCGAAAAGGGTGTCGCCAAATGCAACATGAAAAATGAAAACAAATCACATCCGGCAAATTGGGCTTTGTAGCCGGCGACTGGGCTTATTAGCCGGCGATTGGGCTTATTAGCCGGCGGATTTTGCTATGTAAAATTCCGTCCCAAGCTGATGTGGGCTTAACAGCCGGCGACTACTGTACTAGGAATTCAGTCTGATGATTGTAGTGACCCAAGTATAACCACTAATTAGACGCAACCTACTAAAAGACAGGAGCCACTTTTTACCAAAGTTTTCTTGTAACATTTGCCACAGGGTAATGATTACGTTTGGCCTATAGTCTGTGTTAACTACAGGGTTAGGACTAGGGTACAGGGTTTATGTTAGCGCTGGTGTTAGCACACAGCTAACCTGGTAGATGCGGATGATATAAAAAGGGCAAACGGTTCAGTATCAGATGATTACTTAAACCTTTTTCTGTTTCCCTACTTTAGTTACTGAGAAGACACCGTGTTGGTCGTTGTAGCCGACGCCCAGCATTGCTGTGCCCGTCTTCCTGGTTCAAGGCCAGCTGCCTTAAGGTCACCCATTACCTCAGTCAGCGCTTTCAGACGCGGTGACCTGCAGAGTCCTGACCGACTTCCACTCGGGGGGACACACACCTGCGTCCAGGCAGTCGCGGCTGTCCAAGAGCCACTTGAACATGTTCCTTTCCCCCACCCTCGGTCAACGCCACCAGACACGACACCATTTTAAGAACACTTGAACTTGCTTCGCGATCCTACATAAGCCACTGTCTCATTCTCTGTCTCACGCAGTCAACACTAGCCCTGACTTTGCCACGTTCCCACCCGCCCTCACGGCGGCCAAGGTCTGCTACACCAAACCTCCCTACGGTGGATCAATCTCCCCTCCGGACCACGCTGCTCCGACTTCCCCTCCTCCTCGCCGCCGGGATTGGGGTCCACCCGGCGGGGCTCCTGATCCAACAAGGGCTACTAGCCAGCCAGCCACCTGAGACAGCAATTGGGAGTTGTAATAAATCCCCCCCCATAGGTGCCTTCAGCTTTTGCCTGCAACTTGGAATTTGGCCTGTTGAGTATAGTGCTCTAGGCGCAATCACTACTTTGAAATTTAAGTAGGCGCAATCACTACTAAGAAATTTAAGTAGCGATAATTTACATTGCTCCACTGAACATATAACCTAACCCTAGCCCTGTAGTTAACACTTACCGTAACCTTGAACCTCAACTTACCTGGACACAAAAATTAACCCCAACTTAATGCTCCCTAGAATTCGGCACCTGTATTACGATCGGTTCCTGTTCACATTTCCTGTTTGGGACGCATATAAGTTAGCGTTACCAGATTAGATTCCTGCTATTAAATTGTTTTTTTGAAATTCGCCGATACTTTTAAAGCTGAGATGCCGTCGTATCTAAGTGATGAATCACTCTGGATATCAGTTACTAAGAACAACGTCCGTTGGGTCAAGAAATTCGATGCACTTAATCGGCTTAATTGACGTATGCTCGCCAAATATTCTTCCGAATTGTCTGATGGGAATTTATGCAATTTTAATTGACAAATTGTAAATACTATGCGGACAATTAATTTGAGAAAATTTAGTGTCCGCAAAGTAGGTGCAATACAACCGCCTTGCGATCAGAAAACCGCGTAGGAGACGACTTGCAAGCTTTGTTCCTAAGTGCGGTCATAAAGTTTTTGTAGGAACCCAGTAAATGCAACGGTTGATTGGTGGGAGAGTATACTAAAGCATTCGTGTGAGAGGTCAAAATAGCTGAAAACTGAATTAATGTTCACAAAAAACTGAAATGAATGAACAAAAAGCAGCTAGGATCCGTATGTTAAATGAGGAAAAGGCGCGAGCTAAGGTTAAGAGGGCAACAAAGGGGGTGTTATAGCAAACAGGTTGTAAGCAAACAGTTCACGAGGTTTTAACCGGGCAAGAAACATTTCTGCAAAATTTTTCAATTTTAATATGAGAGAGCACTGGAAATAAATGAATGCTGTTAGTGTAACAAGGAAACTCACTTAGAAAAGGTCGGGATCGGGCTGGATATATATAAATAGGGCCTATTAGCAGGACAAAATGAAATATAAAATAATGGCTACTCGTCCATCTTAAGTAGACTATTTATTGGCGTACCGGGGAGTCGTGGGTAACATGAGACGCTGCGTACACCACGGGTTTGGACGCCTTTGACGTGTTCCCTGACCCGCTACCTGGCGCTCGAGTAGTCCAGACGGGGGAGTTGGAACGGCCATCCGGATGGGGTGACCAAGTAATTTCCGTTGTTACTAACCGCGGGCCGTCAACCATGTCTTCGCCTGTCTTTGACTCACCCTTCTCCCTCGACGGCTCCTTGACTTTTGACTCAGCGGACCGCTGGTCGAGTGACCTCCTCCTAGTCTTGCTAGAATGCTTCACAGAAGTCCAAGGTCCATCGGCGGTATTAACTAAGTGTAATAAGGCGAGAAACAATCCTCAAATGAAAAGACGGTTCATCGTCAATTAGGCGCACGTTCTCCATGACAAGAACGCAGCCCCTTAAAACCAAGCTAAATAGAATAAGAGGGAATTGAAGAGGAGGCGAAGAAGTTGGACCGAAAGTCTGCTGTGCATTAACTTGCATTGGTTGTGCAAATTATTAGTACCGGCAAATGTCCGCGGGAAGGGTTCCTTATAAGTAAAACCGTAGTTTACTTTAACATACCTTAGCAGACTGCAAAATAAACTATACTAAGTTACAGTAAAATAACTAACTAAAAACTTAACTTAACAAAATAGTAAAAAATGACTAAACTCAACTAAATAATGCGTTACTTATGTGGTAGTAAACTACGATGTTGCCTATAAGGAGTCCTTACCAATGTCCGCTTAAGGCTCTCACATCAGGAGCGTAGTGATCTAGAACTGCAACTGGATTTAACAGCATATAACCTTGAGGGGAAAGCGCATGGATACTAAGCAGCCCATCTGGCAAAGAGAAGGAACGATGGAACGGAAGATACTTCTGGATCAATACTAGCATTGCCATTGCTAGAACGACACACCGTTCTCTCAGGAGCATAATTGACATCACCTTGAATGGCCTGATCACACTTTTCCGAATTTTAATCTCACAAAATATTAACTGGTTATCCTAAACGTTTCTTCGATTAGTTAGATAGGTTTGTAATACTGATTATCTTACACTGTAATCTCAACCTATTTCAGCCACACCCGGATGAGCTTCTTTAGGGCTGGCCGAAAAATATCACTTGGTGAAAAGAATATGACTACTTAATTCGTAAGCTCGTTTCATTGATTATGGATTTTATAAAAAGTATGCGTGGAAATACTGTTAATTGTACTTATTTAGTTAGAAGCAAGTTACATCTGCTTCGAAGTTCGCACTCGACGAAGGGATATCTTTCAATTGTATGAAAGTTGTAGCTATTTAATCGGCTATCAAATGCCGATTCATGCAGCGACCTTTGGTCATTGAATGCAACACACTATCACTGTACCATGGGCTAGTTGTTCTTTTTTTTTGTTTCCATTGGAAATATACCCCGTGGTGGCTGGGCGTTCACTGATCGGTAAGGCTGCTGGCCCGGGGCCGCCCAAGAGCGAGCACCAAGGCATAACCGGACCATTTGTACATTCCCGATCGAAACCATAGCATAGCGACGGGCCCGTAGTGCACTGGTTAGGGCGGTGGATTTCCAACCAACAAGGTGCGGATTCGAGCCTCGGATGCCGTAAAAACTGGGCAGAAATACAGTACGGCTCGGAATTCATGCAAAATACCGACATTTGCGTAAGACTGGCACTTAGTCGCTGATTGGCATTAAGTAAGGTTGCAAGACTGATTATCGTGTAGCCTATTCTGAAGTCATTTCAGCGCCGATAGGATGCTGGCTTTTTAACGAACTTTTTTTGACCGCTAATAAAAAACACGTACTGTAAAAAGTGGCTAATTAAGTGGTATAAATATTTTATGATTGATTTTGAATACTCTTATAAGTTGAAATACATTTTATGAAAAAATAAAAGAAAAACATATTTCCTATACTCGTTTGATGGCGAATTACGTCTTTTTTAAGTGTTATTCTTGAGAAAAGAGTATTTTTTTACTTTTACATTTTTTTCTAAATTACCGAATAGTTTTTAAACCTACTGAGTGCTACAGTTGAATTCAAGGTTTGCAGAATGCGCGCTGTGTACATCCTGTTTAAGGAACAGTACGTTTTCGCCTACGGTTTCAGAAAGAAGTCACATATTTCTGATAAAATATTGCAACAGATATGAAACATGTTGACTACATTAAAGGCAGCATTAACAAATTCAAGAATACGATGCATTAGGAATGAACACCTGCCAATCGCAACAATCTCATAAAAAGACATTTTTCTAAAACCGAAGGATACTCTTTTTTTAGTATGAAATTTAGAGAAGGTATGGTTGGCTACCAAAGGAGTGCAAGAAAGAATTTTTTCCTGCATGTTTTCGTGACTGAAATGACTTGGGAAGAGGCTACATGATAATCAGTATTACAACCCTACGTAATGCCGATTAGCGAGCACGTATCAGTCTTTCGTAAATGTCGGCATGTTGCACGACTTCGAAGACGTACTGTACAGTACCGACAAATAAAAAGGGAGACTTGAATGGCCACCTCTGGTGTTAAAGTTGCATGGGTAAATTTCAGACGGGGGGGGGGGAGGACTGCACGCCTGCACTTACTTTCTGACGACCCCATTCGACTGGGCGCAGACTCCTGCGATGCAACTGAATTCTTGGGTAGTGGGGGGCGAGACGTGTTGTGGCTGGCTTTTTCCGTTGAGGCGGCGCCAGTTTTGGAGGGCACAAACCAAACGTCTTCGGGGGCCTTCGAGAGGTCTTGCACACTTTTCGGTTTGCGCAGATCGTGGATAGCTCGAAGGGGTGAGGCGCGTTCCTTCAACCGGCCGACCGACTGCTTTGCGGTAACAAAAAAAAAGAAAGTAACTCGAAACGCCTGGAAGACACCTTGAAGCAGGACTGACCAAAAACGACACGAGAAACAGACTCGATTTTATGGTAGAGTAAACGTGAGAAAGAAGAAAATGCAAATAACCGAAGCGGGCATTCAGTATATGATATAACTCGAATTTGTGGTTCCAGTTCACATTCCCGCGAATTGAATTAATAGTAATTACAGTTAAAACAAGCTCCGCGGGCAGCATGACGATCAAGGGAACGTTTCGAAAGACATACACACTCATATGACACCACAGATAGAAAGGGTGCTTGCAGCTGGCAGCAGTTTTCTGCCGATAGCTATCGTAAAAATTGCTGTCTGCTAGTGGTGGGGCGCGCCAAAACAGCCTGGGGCTCGAATAATTCCGTTTTCGACTGCAATCGGTCTGAGTGTGATAGCGACAACAATCTATCATTGCTTACTTTGCATAACTGCCTACTCATTTCGCACTAGTAAGCATTATTTATTTTGTATTTTGTATATGGGACACTGAAGAAGGGCGTTAATGAAAGCATGCCACAGATGACTCGGGTGATAAACCGGGCAGACTGAGGCCCCGACAACTTTACAGCCGCACTGCGTCCTCGTAACATGCTCAATAGGAGTGAGGGCGCATTACTAAATCTCAAAATCCTGTAGAAAAAGAGATATGTATTACTGCCACGTCATATTCCGCTACTTTGGGTAATTATACTGGAAGATAACTAAGCAGAGAAGACTATTTTTGCCAACAACTAAAATTAAGGGCTAGAGTGATCAAACTCGGAGTACAACGTGGCCGAACATGTAAAATAGGCCATCAATGACCGAATTAGTACCCATCGTTTTGTCCGAAAATGTCTATGCCACTGGTCACCACGCAACTACTAGCATTCGTTCTACATTGCAACTCGACAGAAAACTGGAATCGGCTAAGTACCATACAGGAATTCGAATATTTCTGCGAGCGCCACCCCTAGGTGACCGCATTGTGCCTCACGATGTCAGTCACTTCCTCCTTGTAATAGAAACAGCAGCATAATTATCAGTAGCTAAAGTGGCAGTAGTAGTAATAGAAGTCGTAGCAAAGTCAGTAGTGATAATAGTAGTAGCATTAGCAGTAGTATCCTAAAAAGTGGAAGTAATGGTAGCTATCGTAGTATAAATAGAAGTAACAATAAAAGTATGGGTGGTAGTAGTAGTTTTAGTAGTAATAGCAGGAGTAGTAGAAACGTTAGAAATGATAGTATTAACAACATTAGCAGTATCAATCTCAATAATGGTAGATTTATTAGTAATAGTAGTAGATGTAATGGTTTTAATTGTAGAAGTGGAACAGACAAATCTACCTTATGGGACGGGCGCACACTTGATGGCGAATTTGGATTCCTGCTGCCAAACCGTCCCTGGAACTTGTTGGGAGAGAGCGAATTGGTGGATCGGAAACTGCCTCCATTTTCAGAACTGGTACCGCCATTAACCAGACGACCCGTTCGTCGACGTCCGTCCGACACGCGCATGTCATTGGAGGTCCTAGAGAGTAACTACAAGCAACGAGAAAAGATTATGACGCTAGAAAATACAAGTGGAAAGCGTTTGGAAGCAGTTATCAAGTCGCTAAAAGATAGGAGATGTGCCTGCCCGCCTGCGCTCTATGACCAGGACAAGTGTACGCGTACGCAATCAAAAAACCCCTGTTTCCAAGGTGACGTCTTCTTCGAAGCAGAGCACACCAAGTATCCGAAATATCCGTTAACTAACCAAGTACTATGAATAGTACCGAGGAAGCCATCATCTTGAGATATCGGCAGGAGTTTCCTTGGTTGTGGCCTTGGATACAACAAGCCGTAGGTTGTTTTCATACGGTAACCGTGAGAAGGTTTTTGTTAATTTGATAAAACTAATTTACCAAAAAAGGATTTTGTGAAAATAAGAAAATGAGTCGTAAAGTTTTGTTAAAATAATTTAATACGGTGGCTATAGGCCGACGGCGTTGGGTGCGTAGATCGAAAAAAAGCGCAAAAAACAAATTGAGCTCGAATCGAGCACAAATCGCTGTCAACAAACTTGGAAATATGGAGTTTTATTCCGAAAACTTTCCTTTGCCCAAAACCCAGAAATAATGGATTTTTTAAAACTTTTTGCAATATTAAGCAGAAACCTCGGGCTTTTTGCATAAGATACCACACTGAACCTAACACTAACACTAACCCTTATCCTAACGTTAAACCTAACCATAACCCTTACCCTTACCCTCCCCCTTACCCTAACCCCTAACCTCTGACCCTAATCCTAACCCTAATCGTGCTCAAATCGAGCTCGGATCAAGCCCGAATCGACCTCGAATCGAGCTTGAATCGCTGTCGACAAACCTGGAAATGTGGAGTTTTGCTCCGCCACTACCAAGGAAACTCCTGCCAAGATATCAACACCCCACACCAGAATTCTGATAATTCAGTGCTACTGGTGTTTGGCGACCTTTATTTTGCATTATTTATGACCCCCGTACGACCATGGTGACGGCTTTGGATTAAACATTTAGGCACAAGGTAAAAAACACCCAGCCGCATTACAAAAAGTCAAAATGTCTTACCCGGACAACCTAAATACCTATCTAATTGACCCAATCGGGGAAAATTTGCGGCCTCGGCGAGAGTCGAACCCACACAGGAAGGAAGGCCTTTGCGCAGCCAACGCTCTGAAATGCTTTCAGGAACTCCCATATTCTCCACTATTAGCAACCATGTGTTTCTAGAGCTGGTATCAATCTAGACAACCGTGGCTCATAATACAGACGTCTGTTTG
>JAYGXS010000009.1:20145673-20166627 GCA_036362985.1 Ligula intestinalis | reverse complement strand
ATGGCCATTTCTGGCTTATTAGCCGTCATCAGCCAGTCATACCCAATGTAACTCAGAGGCTGTTGCAGTAAACTATTCTCTACTCTTCTGCCTATCTTCTCTTCCTAACATGCAACTGGGAGACATAACAGCTTTCATGCGCAGCCAGATCATGAGAATCAAGGACCGATTTAATCCCCGTGATCAGTCGGGTGTAGTGTATCGCATATCATGTCCGAGAAATTACATGGGACAGACTGGACGCATGTTTGGTTCGCGCATACGCAAACATAAGGTGGCGGCTGTAGGACGCAGTGAAGTATTATCGCAAGTGGCTGTGATCGAAACAACTTCTTTTGCTTCCGCATCCAAACATAAAGATTCTCTCGCGCAGATGAGCCACCACCAGCAGATGAGTCATAAGTATGTACTCAATCAAATCAAATTTCTTTGATGTCGCCATTCTTGCGTACTGCAGCCCAAGTATATAGTCAAGCAAGAATGGGTGCACACACACATACATCCCGATGCAATGGCTTCTTGAAGTGAGCAAGCAAAAAGATGGAAACAAGGGGTACGTTTATAGACACACGCACCGAGTTTTGGTGGTCGAGGCTTTGATCAGCGGTTGAAGGCGAAGGAGCCTCGGAGCCGGTGACAGATTCCTGGGGTTGCCAGATCGGTGGAGTAACACCCATCGCCTTGGTGGGCAGCATATTCTCTCCTAAAGCGGATAAAAGAAGACGAAAACTCTATATATCTATATATTGAATTTAAAGGGGAACATTTACAGAATTAATCATAACCCCCACCTTGGCAGCTATTTAACCCATTACCTCCCATAATTTTATATTAAAAGTTCTGAGGAGTACATTTTTGACTTTTTCAAAGTTGTATATAAATTAATTAAGAGCGAATTTTTAAAAAATCTCATGTGGATATCAGAGAAATATACCTAATAGATATAGCATGAAGGTTAAATATGCGTATATACAGACAGGTAATTACGAAAGCTCCTAATTTTTAAGTGATCTCATATGAGATTACCGAGAGGTAATGGGTTAAGTAGGATTGTGCTCTGGTGGCGTAGGCTCTGTCGGTAGAAGGTGGGGAAAAAGGACGAAGAGAGGGGGCAGACAGGCATTGTGGCCGTCCGCCGTAGAGTACATAACCAGGATCCACTGCACAAACGCCAGCGTCCTGGCTTTTAGTTCAGTAGTGAGCTACACGCACCTAGTAAAGGTGTGGCCCGTGGAAAGGCTTCACTACTTCAGTACGCTCTTACTGATTAATTCAAAATTCCTGGGAAGGGTTGGGCGAAAATGTAACTCGACGTACTCACTGTATGGAAAACCGTGTTCTTTACAACGGGTTTACGTTAAAGTCATTTCATTTGGGAAAAGTTGCAATTGAGAGAGCCTTCGAGATACTAGCATGCTTAGGTGTCGCACCTAATAGCCGCTGCGCTGGTTCTAACATATAAAAGGGAAGCAGCACGTCACATCGGCGAGCAACCTTCTCCTACAATTAGGATCCGTGATTACAACCAACGGTCAACCAGACTACAGCTCAAAGCCAGAGCATCGGACTATTAAACACTCAATGAGCAAAGAAACCGAGTTCGAAGCCCAGGTCTCCCAGATGTGGAGGCGAAGTTATGGCTGGCTGGCTGATGACGGCTTATAGGCGAGAAATGTCGAGTACAGTCGTGTGCTTGTGGGTAACGTTATTCTGCCTACAGTACTAGCCGCTGAGTGGCTGTTGGCCGGGCTTGAGAGTTAGCTGCAGGACACAAGGAGACAAATATGTCTCGTAGCGCGCGCTCGATGAGTGCCCCACTAGCCTTGTTAATGTAACCGGGCAAAACCGACAGGGCGAAGATCAGGTGGCTCCGTAGTTAGGGCCTCGTTGGCGTTCGCGAGTTCGAACCTCAAAAGTTGCAAAGAACCTGGGGCCAGTGACTATGGTTGCCTGATGAGGACTAATAAGCCAGAAATGGTCATTTCAGTCTCCTTGAACTTGGTTGATATCGCCTCCGTTCTAAAAAGTGCATCAAGAGATCACTTTCTGTAGGCATAAATAGGGCGCATATAACTGGGAGACAACACTAACTGCGCTATAAAATATAGATGAAACAGTTTAAGGTGAAAATTCTCGTTTCCCTGATATGCCAAGGTCCAAGAAAACACACTTTTCTAATAGAAAGTGACCACGGACAGTGAGCGTGTTGTACTGTACTTACAGGAATGAAAAATGGGCCTATGTAAGTGGAAAAAAATAAATAGAATCGACCACACTCTCTCCCACACACAAAAGTACGTTTTTATTACTGCTGTTCTCTCTCTATCTCTCTCTCTCTCTCGTTCCTGGAAAGGCATGTATCTCAAAAATTAATGGCATACTGTTTACATATTTAGTTAGGAGCGTACACAGCGCCATTCTCACCCACATTTTGATTCCTGACATCGTGTGGGCCCTAATACATTCTGGATGATTAATAAAGTCTCCCCAAACTATCCAAAGTACATGGGCCAGCGTCTGCTAGCAACAGGAGAATCCACCGCAAGCTCCACGTCTAGCGTGACCAACAGTCGCTTAGCTGCATGCACTCGTCCGGGCTCCCTTTTAGTCTATCCTCCCTCCCCCCACTCCCCTGACTGGCTCCACCAAACCCTTCGCGCCCACCAACCCTCTCTTTCTCTATTTCCACAACTCACTTGTATGAAAAGACGAACCCTTTTTTTAACTTTCACCCTGTTCCCACATCAATTTACTGGCCCGATGCGAATTTACCGGAAGCCTATGTGTATGCTCGCCAACCACCCCTCTGAATTATCTGATGGAAATTATTGCAACTTTATTTACTTAGAATTACAAAGAACGCCAATCCAATTCAAGTGCTCTGTTTTAAGTTGAGGCAAAGGAGGTTTAAGTACCCCCTAGTCCCAGAATTTTGTCCTAAGGAAACGCTGGTTAGAGGGTTTGTTGGGGTGGGGAATTAGGATAGGCAGTAAAAGAAATTTGTTGACGTAAGTGGAAAGTGGAAAATGTAGTTGAAATTGTTTCCCGCGGCAGCTGGAAGTAAGTTGTTTCGCATGTAGATTGAAGGTGTGCACGTTGCTTCGCACCACGGACTATGCGAACCTAACTCCAGAAGGGGAAGGTTGGATCTCAGATGAGTTGAAGTAGACGACCTCCTAATCAACAGTTCTATTTTTACAACAATTTCAAGCAACCTGCACTCTAATAATCGGGTTTTTTCCCAATACTTGAAAAGATAATACTGATTAGGAAAATCTACCGATTTAAGTCAACAACATTTTCAAATACAATGAAATAAAAAGGCATTTAGCTGTTATTAAAGTATATTCCACTGCCTATCCTAATTAGCCACCGATAAAATCCCTATAATCATTCTTTCCGTAGGACAAAATGCTTGGACCAGGGTATATTAGGTGCACTAATTAAACTAGTGTTGCCCAAGTTGAAAACGCAAAGGTTTCGCGTGTGCCTCGTCCTGCTCAACCAACAAAACTGCGTCCGTTTGCCGTTGTTTTTGCGGTGTGTTTCTGTCAGTGATAGGGCAAGCGACCTCTGACTAGGCAAACTGGTTCTTTCCCGCCGGGAGGTATGAGTGTGTGCGTATGGTGGTGAGTAATCTTCCCGCAGCCGAGAGACCTAGTCACGTACATATGTATGTGTATATACATCAGCTAGGCATCGGTGCGAGAAATTAAAAGACATTTCAGCGCGCGCGCAGGTGAAGCAGCCCAGCCTGGATGTCTGCGTTCTCGCGATCACTCAGTCCCAGAGAGTCCATGCAAAGTGATACCTTGTTGTACACACACTCAAACACAACTGGCATGCTAAATTAGTGTACTCTGCATAATAGAACTTGGCGGCGACATTGTGTGCGGCTTGCGGCCCGCGCGCGCGAGCGCAGGAGAAGACGGCATTAAAAGTGATGGCGGTTGACTCTTGAACAAACGAGACTTAGCGGCGGGAGGGAAGGGGGAAAGGGCAATTGATGACAGCACAGGCCTGTACTCGTGACAACCGTCCTGTCATGTGCGCGCGTGTTTATTCGCGGAAGAAGCTCGCCCAGACTGCGTGATTGGCCGCAGTTGATGTACGCCAACCCCGCCTCCCCACGATTCGGCATCGCTCATTACTTGTGGCTTGCAGTCCGCTCCCCCCCCCCCCCGCTGCGCAGTCCCACTGACTACTATTACCGAACTTAGTAGTATCCAGCAAAATACACTTAGAGCATGCGCCTTAATGCCCCCCACCCCTCAACCCGTAATTCCATTAGGCGTCCAACCAATTTACCCGCCAGCGACGAACAGTAATTCGCCCAAGCAAACAATCCTGCCGCACGCCCAGAGAACTAGATGATTTATGCGTAAGTCTGCAGAAGAATTACGGATCGTTTGTTGGTCCGGTTTCCACGACAGTCCTAGAAGAAAAACTTGCAGGGATTCACATTTTGTATCACAAATTTCTAGTTCGCACAAGAAGGACGATATATGTGAGCGAGTCAACATACGCTGTCCTTTAAGGACAGGTGAGTTCCGTTAACGGTCGGGTAAACGTTCATAATCAAAAGTCAATATCCCTCAACACAAACCAGCAAGACAACAAGCTCGTGGCTCAATGGTTAGGGTGATTGACTCAAATCTAAAGCACCCGCGAGTTCGAGACTCCGGTGGGACGCCACTTGGGTCTAGGTATGACGGGCTGAGAACAGCTAATATGCCAGAAATGGCCATTCTAGTCTCCCTTGTCTTTGCCTGCAATACTAGCTGCCTAAATTACTATCTGATACGACTGTCAGAGCCTCTTCCAAGACCCTAGGCACAGCGGGACAGACGAGTTCCGGTAACGTTCGTGTGAACGTTCATAAACGAAAGTCCTTAAGATTCACCCTCCAAAGTCAGTCAGTCAGCCAGCAAGAAATTGACATTTTGCCAATGCTCTTGTCAGTGAGCGTTGGCTGCGTGATAATGTAGGAAAGGGAAGAGTAGATTCTGTACAGAAGTAATGGAGAATAGGCAGTCGGAAATGGACTATAAAGGCGACCGCACAACCGCAAGACAGCGAACGACGTCAGACAGTGCCGTCTGCAAGCGTGACTAAGCTAAGGTCAAGAACGAGGGGCAGCTGTGCTTTGGCGGAGCGCCTGTTAGCAGGCTTGCCACGGGCATCGGGAAGCTACAGCATTGGAGCAGCTGTTACACCCTTACGAGGTGTAGTTAAAACTCCCTACAGTACCCATGTTCTCTGTGAGCGCAATCTTCGCCGGTTTCCTACGTTTTTGAGTTTTGGTCCCGAAGCGATAATCCAACAACAAAGCATGAAGCCAGCCCCCCCCCTCCCTGATCACCAGACGAGACCTTACAACATGGTTCGATGCACCTTCTCTGCCGGAGAAATGGATAGGCCCCGAGGAACGCACCAAGACTGCTGACGAGACACGAGCCTTGATGCATAAAAAAGTAGCGGAGCAGAGGACAACACGGCTGCGATAAGTTGAACGGCAATGAGCGACACTGCAGATGCCGCGAAGTGTTGAGATCAGTGTCTTCCCTCTTCTCCTCCTCCTCCTTCTCTGATCACCAGTTCGGCATGAAGAGGAACTGAACAGCACCATTGCATTGTTTCCAATTTACGCACGCGCATCTTCGGTGACATTGTAGTGACTAGCTCCAGTCGAACGCACACTTGTGAACGTTTGCTGTTTCCGGCCTCTGGTACAGCCAATCACAGGCCGACTCACACAAGACCTCATGTGACGACTGCCGAGCAAACATCACTTCAGACGTCACCCGCTGTCTTGCGGTTGTGCGGTCGTCTGACAGTCAATTTCCTACTGCCTATTCTCCATTCCTTCCGTACGGAATCTACTCTTCCTCCCTCTCTGGTCTTCCTGTGACTTCTCTCCTCTCCTAAGGAACCGGGCCCGGAGATCGCAGTTGCTAGGGTTTAACTTACCTAACCCCCTGCATTAATATCACCGCTAAAATATATTGGGTCTACGTGACCCCCCACCTTAATTTACCTGCATGACAAAGATGTTTTCGTTGCGCGTACAGAAGACGTCGACAACGCGCGACAGAGATTAAACGAAACCTTATTCAACTCCAAACAGCAGCAACAGTAGCATAGTTTGTGAAAATAGACTGATGGTGCGACAATGCCAACAAAGTAACGGTTCGTCGTAGGTGCGTTCGCGTACTCCTCGGCACCACAGAGAGAACATAATTCTGTGTTGTGTATATGATGGGCGCCGAAACCTATGAAACAGGGCCTGAACCCATGAAAATGTACTTTGATCAGCTATGCAGGGTCTAGCAGTCTGGTGTCAAAGTGTGTGCGTATTTTATCCAATACTTACACACATGTTTCTTTAAAAATGCCGCCCAGAAGTAACTATCGGGGGCCAAGTAATGATGCCGAAAGACCCACTGCAGACACTGGCAACGATTGGAGTTGTGTTTATAAAATCCGGTGCAGCTGCAGACAAAGCAACTACGTCGTGCTCCGGGCGCGCACGATCGAACATGCGACAGCAGTCAGGAGGAAGGACACCAAATATCGAGTTGAGTTTGATGATGCCGAAATCCTCGCACGGGCTGACAAGCAGATGAACTGCTTGGGTATTGGTTATGTGGTCCGCAGTCCACTAATAAACGCAATGACCTCGCGACTCTATATTCTGTGCTGAGGTGCTGTAGATGCAGGGTAATTTGCCACGAGGGTAGGATGCGTACGGCCAAAGGTTCCAGGTGAGAAGAAGAAGAAGAAGAAGAAGAAGAATAAGAAAAGAAGAAGAAGATTGCATCACTGGGCCAATACTTTTATTCGCCTGACGTTTCGGCATTCGTCGCAGATTATTCATCAGAGACATTAGTAGAAAATAGTGGCAGAAACGGGTGATATATGCACAGAAATTTGCAGTATTTATAGGACACAGTCATTACCGCACACCTATGACAAACAACTACAATACATATGCAGTACTGACTCTGTCCTATAAATACTGCAATCCTCTGTGCATGTATCTGCTGTTTCTGCTCATGTCGCTGATGATGAATCCACGACAGAACTCGAAACGTCAGGCGATTAAAATTGTTGGTCCAGTGATTGGCTCGTCTTCTTGCCAACTACTCCCTGGGTCTCGCATGTTTGCTTGTGGTGGCAAAGGTTTCAGTGACAGCGGGACACAGTTGCGAACCGAGAACACTGATAGCATTTCGAGAATTAACGACTCAGACGCGGACTAACGCGCAATAATCACACCATGTGCGAGCGGGACCTGCTAATTAGATCAGGCACGTGGCGGCAAGACAAATGCATCCTAAAAATCCTGCACCCCTGGTGCTCTCGCCACTCTTACCTGCGAATGTCCGATGAAAGGTACGAGTGACAACCCGAAACTTCAGTCCAATAGATTCCATGTTCCAGCGATCGCATTTTCTTCTTCGGAACGACTTTCTAGAACTCGCCTGGTGGCTCTTATCGGCAAAACTTTTATGGTAGACGTTAGAGAAGGAATTTACGGTTTTTAAAATTTACATATTCCTTCTAAGCATTCGATTCGGGGTTCGATTTTTGTCTTCACTCACTGGTTCTTAGCTTCATGCAGTGTACTTTACATAAAACAGAATCACAGACTACACGGTACTCATAACGTGCCAGCACTGGCGCGCCTGGCGTCATACACACGCGGGGGCAGTGATATGATAACCGAAAAAAAACCTAATCAAAAACCCGGAGCAAACTTGAGTTGCGACTTTATCTAACACCGCAAATGCATCGTTTATGACTAAGTGGACAAATGTAATCACATATAATGTGCCCTAACTTGAATTAACATCGAAAAAGATAGAAGAAATTTCCATTAGTCAAGTAGAGACGGAAGGGGAAACAAAACAAGCACCCTGTGTGCAGTTGTTCCTTTCGCATGATGTTTTGTGTTGTTCAGCAACGCCACCTCAGATAAGTAAGGCTTTCTATTTAAAGGCATATACCGTTTCGATACCTACTCACCACAATGCACCGGAGGGCCAGATAGCTGAGCAATCATCACGCTCGAGCACACCACGCGGGATGAAAGTTCAGCAGGTCAGAGCCCGCATGCCGTCCAGCAAACTATCCACGCGCAGGAAGGCAATTAACGTTAACTGTCGCTGTATGTTTACAGTAATGACTGTATCCTATAAATACTGCAAACTTCTGTGCATGCTTAACCTTTCTGCTACTCGTGTCTCTGATGACGAATCCGCGACGGATATCGAAACGTCAGGCGAATAAATATATTGTCCCAGCGATCGAGTCTTCTTCTTCTCAATTGCTTCCTGAGACACGGATGTTCGCTACATGCATGTATTACCCGGTTCTGCTACCGTCTTCTGCTAATGTCTCTGATGATGAATCCACGACGGATTTCGAAATGTCAGACGACTAAAAATATTGTCGCAGCTATCGAGTTGTCTTCTTCACAATACTATCTACCTACTACAAGCTGTAACGGGAGACAGGGGTGTCTATCGAGGCCCAAGACAGCGCGGGACACGGGAGTCCCGTTAGTGAACGTTCATCAACGAGTGTTAATATCCCCTGACCTAAACTGACAAGACAACGAGCTCGTGACTCAGTGGTTAGGGCATTTGACTCTGATCAAAATGGTAATACTTCAGAAACCAGACTATAGGAGCCGAATTGTGATACGCACATTTGACATCAAACATCTTGATCACTGGCAGTTTAACCGCCGGTTTGGACTATGTCCACCGGGAACCACAGCAGACGCGTCTTTCTCGCGTTTTCACCTGCCTAACGGCGACCAAAGTCTATTACAGCAATCGCCCTCCGTTGGATCAATCTCTCTTCCTCTCAACCGGCGTTTCTGCTCACGAAGTAGCTAATACCGGCTCCTCTGGCTGAAGCCGGTCGAGGTCAAGGCTTTTCTCCATCTTTCACCTACAATAAATTTGGATTCTGGCCGTTACATTTGATCCAAAAAAGGCTACGACACACACACACACTATGTCCAGCGTATACTTCAGTAAGATGGGGACAAACGCGGTGACCTGCGCGTGGATTACATTCAAGTCGTAGCAGACTTGCACAGCATCAACCGCACTCACCCGCTTGTGTCCGATGTCAAGACAGGGTCAGTAAGTCCGGAGGCGGGATCGGACGCAGATGGCTGGCGCGGCCGAAGCTGCCCCTCTGCGGGCCACCATGCCCAACCGCCCCCCCCCCTCGCCCTCCATGCTCGGCATTTTTTATCGACACGGAACCCAAATAACGCGTGCCATACTCTGATATGACCCCCCGCGACCCCTTAAAGGGAGAAAGAAAACCTCCTGGATATTTGACAGGAAACCTGCAGCTAAGGTACCCAACCATCGGAACATGGAACGAGTGCGGTAGAAGTGCTGCGGAAGTCCACTTCAGGTGCAAATCAAGGGTGCGGCGTCCACTTGGTGGAGCGGCACGCAGTTCGACGTCGCTGTCGTCAAACTGTCGTCATCGGACGATGATGCTCTGCAAGAGTTTTCCAGCTCTGGTTGTTGGCTTGCGGTAGGTGTTTTAAAGAGGTCTGCGGATGTCTCTGCAGTTTCCTCTTCCGCCTAGCTCACTACTAGCCATAGTCGCATTACAACAAAGAAATAGTTGCTTGCGCAGGCAGGTACGGTAAGCCATCCTAACGAGGTGGCCATTAAATCGCAATCGGAAGTAGCTCAACACAGCACACTCGCAAAATTGATAGTTGACATAAAAAGTCGTCACTGGAGTTGCGGAGGATACACGCGGCCAGGGCAAACGGGGCGGAGTGGGGGGGGGGATGGAAGTGCATTCGACGCGGGAAGTTGATTGGTTATTTACACAGAGACAGAGGGTGGAATGAGTATTGTGGCCAGTACAGGTTGCTGACAGGAAGTCAGGCAGCATTCGTGTAAATGAGGACTGCTGTCTGCCGGTTTGGTTTCAAAGCGGAAACCTTCTCACGCAAGCTGAGCGTGACTTACCAAGACGCTAGCGGGTAGGCAAAAAATATACTAGGAACCACGGAGGTTTCACATGTAGAAAGCGTTTTCTCTGTATTGGGGCATTAAAGACCAATTTCACCCGCTTTGCAGCAAGGGAATGACAGTAAAAGCTTAGAAATAAAGTCGTTACCCGCAGATGGGATGCACAAGTGTACCGAGAATAACACCTTCCATCAAACTAGCCGCGCCATAAGCCTCAGATCCAGAAATCGGACCAGGCTGTCTAAGGAGAGAGAGAGAGAGAGCAAGCTCGATTCTCGATAAAACGGCAAAAAACGCATCCATCGCACACACACGCTTTTTTGAAAGAAGTAACTTCATATGGACAAACAGCGACGTACCCAGGGGTGGGAGCTTGTCCAGACGATGTCGTCGTAACTCTTCTAGACGATCCTTCAGGGAGTCAATAACGTCATCGTCATCGAAGTGGAAGTCCTTCGAAATATCATCTTGAAGGAAACTAATAATCTGTGCCTGGTCCATCTGCAGAAGTTGTTCTGAAATTGAAAAACGTTAGTAGATTATTAGGTCAGTTTGGCAGATGTGCTTAACTTAGTTGGCCCAATTGTGAAAAAAGTCGCGACCTCGGTGGAAGTGGAAAACACACAGCAGGGAAAGCTTTTGCGGAGCCAACGCTCCACCAGTGAGCTAAGAGGCTCACCATGAGCCGTGAATTTAATCACACTTGGAGCGACTTTACCCGCCCAACTTACTGCTTGCATGGAATCCACCATTACGGAACAGTGAGCTGACTGACCAGACAGGACTGCGGGTAAAATCGATCCAAGTGGGATTAAATTCACGGCGCGGGGTGAGCCTCATAGCTCAATGGTAGAGCGCTGGCTGCGCAAAAGCCTTCCCTGTTGTGAGGGTCCGACTCTCACAGAGGCCGCGAGTTTATTCACAATTGGGTCAACTAAATGAGTAATTTGCCTCGAGCAGCAGGCAAATAAAGAGATTTAGCGAAAAGCCAAATACTGCGTGAAATATGTAAGATAAGAATCTATATTTACCGAAAGCCAGACTGATACTCTCAAAACAGTGATATAAAGACTGTATTTATTCTAGATAGGTTATTCGCAAGCATTCGAATCAGAGATGCACGTGCATACGGATGCTGTGAAGTTCTACCTAATTCGTTCATGCTCGAGAACACTGTTCCAGAACGTGGACGTCTTTATTCATGTTCCGTTTTCGTTTTTAGCAAACGAAGAATGCAAGTATCAAAAACTTTGAACGAAAAGCTCTTGGAAAGAAAAATTGCGAAAGGACTAGTTTTGAAGCCTGTGACCTGATGACCTAAAACTTCGCAGGTTGCCAAGACTATAGTATCCGATAGGACAAGGCTGCAACTACACTGTGCTCAGGTCATTTGATTCAAGGTGCGTAAAAAGACGGAGGTGTGTGGCGGATAGACAATATTGTTGTCCGACTGACTCGTTCAATGCACACTACTATCTTAGAGTCATGCAATTTCGCAGGCAGTTGTTTCCGACTCGCTGACCTACAGGCACTTGACCGATATTCACCCGTGCACGCACGTGCATCCAAATAATTGCTGCTGTCCAAGGCAGCTCGAACACGCCACTCCCGGCCGACGCAGCATGGGCCACTTTACGCGACACCCCCTCGGAGTAGAATATGAGGAATGGGCAAGGGACTCCTAGACAAGTGCAGTCCAGCCGTGAATGGGCCGGAGTCCAGAGGTGCAGTCCGGCAAGTAGATCACCGGGTCCGGACAAACACAACCGAACAGTAGGTCATCGGTTCTGGGAGTGACTGAGCGTAAACAAGTCCCCGCATCTTGTGCACTGGTCTCGCCTTGAGAAGTGATTCGCTAGTGAGGCCGGAGTCCGTGAGCCAGACAGAGAGTGACCTTGAAAGGCTTGTCACCGCGGCGTCCGAGGAAAGCATGGCTAAGAATAAGGGGTCGTTACAAGGTCATGCAACTTCGCAGGCAGTTGTCTCCGACTCGCTGACCTACAGGCACTTCACCGATATTCACCCGTGCACACACGTGCATCCAAATAATTGCTGCTGTCCAAGGCAGCTCGAACACGCCACTCCCGGCCGACGCAGCATGGGCCACTTTACGCGTCACCCCCTCGGGTAATGTAGCACATGGAGTGAACACCACTTGAACTTGCTGCATAATCATATAAAATTAGTTGCCATCACTCTCTCTCTCTCTCTCTCTCGGGCCTCATTGGACGCAGTTGACGCCCAAGACAGTAATGCAAGATACATCCCTAATTCACGTGCCTTCTGTATTTTCAAACAACCCGAGATTCGGCCTGATGATTTTACCACCCTAAGCGCAAACACTATTTAGACGCTACGGATGTTTGTCATCATTTCTTGTTTTGAGACAGTGCGCATTTTCGGCTCAACAAATCGGCTCCGATCATTGCCACAAGTAGAGAGAAACGTGAGAAATCATCATTCAGTCAATAGCTACCGCCAAACTGGTGTTCGAGAGCAGGACCTTATACGCGGCTTCAACCAGCCTCGGATGCAGACAGACTGACAAAACTGCACGTGTCGCGGTCGCACTGACTGATGACGATTAAATGGCCAAAAACGGTCATGCCAATCACCCTCCCCACTGTCGGTAATGTCATTCTGCTCAGAAAACAATCCAGCGTAAAACGGTAGCTGCGCAGTATATATGCAGCGGCCTAATAAATAAAAACGAATTAGCAAAACTATCAGCTATTCGATGACAGCAACGACGCAAGTAGAAATCGGAAACGGAAGATGGAAGTTCGAACTCATGGGGGAAAGCATACAACGAAACGGATAAAGACACAAAGTCTCTGAACGGTGACTTACTATGGTGCATTTTTAGGATGTTGTAGGCCATAGCAACCAGAATTTTCTCGCCATCCAATAGGAAGATATCCCAAACGCGCAGGGTTAGTGAGATGGGGAGCTAGAGGGGAAAGGCAGAAACAGACAAGTAAGGCTCAAAAGCACGGCAATTGCTATGGTGGTGGGGGTGACACACTTGGGGTGATCAGACTGTTGCTGAGCAACTGTTATACTTCCTGACAAGATCAGACACGAATCCCCACGCTCGTGCTTTCCTAGGATTTCCATCTTCAAATTGGACAGCAGTCAACTTTTTCAAGGGCCTACGCTAACGGGTGCTAGCAACAGCCGAGGCAGTGACTATACGGCTGGCGAACCCAGTGCTGTGTTGTCAGAAGACGCTAACACAAGTCCCTTTACTCCCGTGGCCGACCCCTGCGCCAGGTGACGATCTCATATCGCCCCCACCCCCTAGTGACAGTCGTTCACCCCGTGCCAGTGAATTTCTTGTACTCGTACTTGTTAGGACTGCGATCATGACTGATCTAACCGGCCTCAATTATGTCCCGAATGGTGCTTCTCCAAGCGCGACGATCCATGGCCGCAGACCTGGACAGTTCAACCCATTCTCTTCGCCAGCGCCGGAGACCAAATACCGAAGGTCCGAGAACCACTTCCATGTCTTGACAGACCGAGTCGAGCCAGGTTTTGAGTTGACCCCCTCTTTGACGTTTGATGAATTGCTGAAAACATACGTTTGCCGAATAGAACTTCCAAATTAAAAATGGGAATATCTGCAGAACAAATCTAGATTAATTGTGTCTTCCTTCCTCTTGACAACACAAGCTTTAGCGAGCAGCAAGACAGGGAGGATGTAGAGGAGGATTGTTCATGCAAAAAAATGAGTGAATGAAGCGGCTCAAGAAGAATTACGTCGGAAAATACTCCTTTTGTACAATTTTCGGATACATATGGTTCCATATTATACACAACGCAAAGTACGGCTGTCACTAAACAGACCAAAATTCGAGTATGTATTCCAAAATGGTTTCACAATAATTGCCTGATATTTCTTCCGTTTATACATGGCTTGAAATACGTTGGGCTAAGGCAGCAACCAGATGTTCGCTTGATTGCGCCGATAAGGACGTCAGAGGAACAAATTATTTCGTAAGCTCATGTGTTGAAATGCCGCGCAGTGACTCAAAATTTTACATGCAATCCTAAGTTGCAATCCCAAACGAACCATTTAGTGTACATTAAGATACAAAGTTCCTTCCATCAGATTTCTTTGCAAGTATTGCTGGTTTTTGATCATGCGGAGGTTCAGATCGTTCTCGAAATGCAGGTTTGCCAAAAACTTCAAATTAAGATATTTCTTAAAGAAAAAACAATTATCTAACTAGCGTAAACTCTTGCTCCAGTAATCGCATCTTCTTCTGCAGAACTGCTTCCTGAAACTCTCCTATTCACTACAAATCGGGCTTTTGGACATTTTTTCGTATGCAGTCGCTTGTTTGAGTCATGGTATTACAATCACCCAAACACGTCAATTCATTGCCAGAGAAAAATGAACAATTACGCGAGTAGGTCTCGTCTAAACGGATGCAAAACAGGGTATTTACGCACACACGCAAAAAGACTATCAATCGCTGCGAAAGAGAGTGTAGAAAGCGACATAAAGCGACCCACGTGAGACGCAGAGATGCAAAACAGCGCAGCGAAAGAAGAGTCAAGCGTAGCAGGTGCAAGGTAGGTCACAATTTTAGCGGTGTCCAGAAAGTCCCAGAACGATCAATTGTAGGGGGTCTAAGTAGTGACTGTGCCAACATCACTACAATCATCTGGTCGAATACCAGGTTGAAAGTTAAAAGGCAGAAGTCACCAGAAGGAGTGAGTTATTGTGCACGGAACTCCCAATTGCTGTCTCAGGTTACAGCAGCCACTGGCTAGTGTTGACTGCGTCCAGCCAGACCTGAGAGAGAATGAGACAGGGGTGGCAGCTGTTTAAGTAGGACTGCGAAACAGGTTTAAGTGTTCTGCTATTGGTGTGTTGCAATTGCTTGAGAGGATGTCACTTGCAAAGGCCCGCTGCTGCGTTGGCTAAAGAAGTGGCGTGGTAAGTGGCCCTTAGTAAGGCGTGCTTATTTGGACGCGCATGTATGCGCCGGTGTGTGCGTGACTGAATAAGTTGAGGTCAACTGTGGGGGTCACCAGAATGCCGAAGGACAGTGGACGCTGGCACAGCTGTTATCGGTTAGCCAGAAACAGCTGCGAGATCAAGCCAGTGAAAGAAAGCATTAAAATCTGCTGTTTGTGACATTGCATGACCTTGGTGACGCGGGCCTTGGAGAACGAAGGGGGGGGGGCAGGCATTGTTGTCGTCCGCCACACAATCACAAGTCCAGGCATAGGAGACAGGACAACAACGAGCCCGTGGATCAGTGATTAGACTGTGTGACTTCTAGCCAACAGGTTCTCGGGCTCGATCCTAAGGTGTCTTGCACAACCCCAGGGAATTGGGTGTGGCTGCCAAATGACAGCTGGTAAATCAGAAATGGCCAGTTTAATCTCCACTGTCTTCTTCGGTAATTTGAAGATTGCACAAACAGCAGAATTTAATGGATCCATGAATTTCGAGAATGCTTATCAGCTGCGTCCTCTCGCTGCATAAGGTGAGCAAAGAAGACGAAAATAAAAAAATGTATTCGTACAGAAAAGGTCACTAAGGTCATAGAAACTGGTCCCGCAAGGACGCGAAAAAGCTGCTCTGTGGATACATTTGATACAGAAATAGCCTGCCTCAAGGGCATTTTACTTAAGCGGGGATACCCAGCACAGCTTATCGACAAGGATAGCAAACCTTTACGGGTTAAATTGACGAAAGAGTCAATTCCGAAAAAGCTTGTTTTCATACGGTGTTTTCATAAGGGTGAAAGCATGTTTGATACTATCAAGAGAAGCCTACTTAACACCATCGAGAGGAAATACTTTGCTGCCAAACGCATATTGTGAAATCCAACAAAGCCTCTACCAATTACATGTGCAAAGGACGCCCTGTCACTGCACACTACTTCAAATTGCCAGAATTTACATGCACTTGCGGATGCAAGTACATAGGGCGAACGCAACGGCAATTTGCAGCTAGAGTTAAAGAGCACTTGCCGAGTTGGCTATTAAAGCAGGAAAGCAGAACTCTTCGTTCATCCATTACTGAACACTTGCTTGATTGGGGTCATTCTGTGGACTCCAAAACTTATTTTAGAGTACTAGTTTGGGCATACACAACTAGTACGTTGTGCTACCTTGAAGCAGTCTACATACGGCGGTCAAATCCTACCTATGTAAACAGTTGGAACATGTGGTTAACCAAACGTTGCCCTGGTAACATCCGTCTCCCTGATCTATACCTTTTCCCAGTGTCTAAACATACTCAGGTTACTGATTAGCAGCAATCAGATGTTCGCTTGATTGCGCCGATATGGACGTCAGAGGAGCAAATTATTTCGTAAGCTCATGTGTTGAAATGCCACGCAGTGACTCAAAATTTTACATGCAATCGTAAGTTGCAATCCCAAACGAACCATTTAGTGTACATTAAGATAATAGTTCCTTCCATCACATTGCTTTGCAAGTATTTCTGGTTTTTGATCATGTGGAGGTTCAGATCGTTCTCGAAATGCAGGTTTGCCAAAAACTTCAAATTAAGATACTGATTAGCTTTCCTGACCAGGTTCTGTGACATTACTGTACGAATTCAACTTTGTTATTTCTCATACAGTACTACCATTATGCAGCGAGAGTAAGCAGCTGATGAACACTCTCGAAATTGATGGATCCAACAAATTTTGCTGTTTAGTTAATCTTCAAAATTGCAACAGGGAAATAATGCCTAAACTGTTTCGGTAATTTCTTTCTGTCGCTGTGTGACTGTTGGCAGGGCTCGACACAGGGGCTCCGATGCACATAACAGGACGAGTGAGTCGAATAGCCCATCTGTGAATGTTGCCAGCTGAAGCACACCAAAATCGCGTGGCTTTGCCAATCACGACGAGAAGGCCGATGGGAGAACAAGCACCTGAGAAGGGTGCGGCTAATACAAAGCATGCTTACGGCTGAGCATATTTCCGGCCCTTGAAATTGCCAGCGAAACGCTCCCCCCCCCCTGCAAAGGTGGAGATGAGGCTGGCGTGTGCTGGCTTCTGTCGCATGATGCTACTCTCCCCGCTCGGGGCGTAAAAAATGGGTGGAAAGGGGGAAGGCGCAGAGTATAGGAGCTGGACTCACCCGTCCAAGGAAGCATTGCATATACCACTTGAGCGCATATGTACAGGTTTCCAGATCTTGGTCCTGGAAGTGCTTGTACACGGATGGTAGGAGGACCTGAAGGACCTTCTCGTGGTGCTTGAAGAGCCGCTTCAGACCGGGAAAATCACGCACAAACAGGGAGTGCATTTTGTGCTTTGGTCCGTTGAGCAGCTGAGCCAACGCCCAGAAAGCCGCCTCGTCATCCATGATGTAGATAAGGAGCATACCGGCCATGTCGCTCATGCCCTGGGATCGCGGACAGAGAGAGAAAGTGACCGCGGTAAGTAAAAGGACAGTTTCGGCAACAAATGGTCCTACGTAAAGTAGGTGTCCGCCAGGCTGCTTTGGTCAAGCACACGTAGCGGATAACGATTTTACCCCCTCCACCCACAGTAGAAAGGAAAAAACCAAAGAATGGGCATTTTCAAGGCTTGTAAACGTATAGAAAGGCAGCCGAAAGCCTTCGGACAGGTGCCAGGAACCTGCTGCCCCAGCTAACAGGACCAAAAATCGAAAAACTAGACAACTGTTCAGCCCCATGCTAAATTGGATGAATCTTGTCGCTATGGTGCATGGCGAGAAAGCTAAAACCACCAACTTGCGGACTACATGATTACAACACTAATTTAAAAAACAAACAGTCGGAAGGCCGATCGAGTCCTGGGATCGCGGAGAGAGAGCGAGAGAAAGCGAGACGAAAGTTAGCACGGTAAACAACAGGACAGTTTCGGCAACAAATGTCCCTGTATAAATAAGGTCGTTCAGGCTGCCTTGGTACGATCCTATTGGCACAAGTGAAAGATAACGAATTTCCCTACCTTCTAGTAGAAATACCAGAGAACCATGTGAAAAGAGCGCATATCCACGGTTTGTAAAAGTCAGGCAGGTGCCAGGAACTTGCTACTTCGGCTAACATAACCAAAAGGCTACAACAGTTCACCTTCCCGCGACATTTGAATGAGCCTTGGCTCTATAGTGCCTGCCTAGAAAGCACAAACCATCAACTTGCGGACTACCAAATTGCAACGCTAATTTAAAAGTCAAATAGTCGGCAGGCCGATTAGATATCCTACTCCCTGTTGTCAACGGGAAAAAAAACAAGTCGGAGGACGGCGTCCTGCACAAAGAAAAAGAAACGCTTGAAAGTGAGGAGGAACAGGAGTTACCGAGAGGCAGATGAGGAATAAATGAAGCATAATGTTTTATTAAACTCTGCTATGAAAAAGCACTCTCCGAAGTACGCCCACTCACGTACTGAATATAACTGTTAGTTACATCTACCAAAGTCAGAGGCTCGTGATAGTCCAGACTTGCGTGAAGGAAAAGCAGATAGCGATCAAATTGGTACGCGTTCTCGACGCGCACAAGAGTGATTATGTCGATACAAGCGAACATGCGAGTTCCAGGAAGTAATTGAGAAGACGACTCGAGCGCTGGGACAAGAAGTTTATGTGCCTGACGTTTCGACATCCATCGCAGATTCATCATCAGAAACATGAGCAGGAAACAGTAGCAGACCTGTTTCTGCTACTGTTTCCTGCTCATGTCTCTGATGATGAATCCGCGACGGATGTCGAAACGTCAGGCGAATAAAACGTATTGTCCCAGCGATCGAGTCGCCTTCTTCTCAGTGAGTATGCCCCCCAGTGAAAGTTGCCAATTTTATGTGAGGGGCTTCGCAAATATACAGAGGGCGCTTAAACTGGACCCTCGGTTTCCGCCAATCATGAAGATTAGATTAGTTGTACCAGAATGGACTGGCGAAAGGCTTCATGAAATGCCGCCATTTAACACAATTTTCAGTCAGTTTAAAGGGTAGCATTTTTTTAAAAAAGAAGTGAAATAATTGACCGGTAAAAACATTATGTGGCAACATTAACATCTGAACAGGGCAAAGGCCGCGAAGATTTGCAGAATTTAATGACGTCAGATAATTCCGTGATCTCTTATTCAAGTGCATAGGGTAGGCATAGAGAGGGGGAGGGGGCAGACGAAGGCGATTATCGAAGCAAGGAAGTTTAGGTCGTAATGAAAACCTGACAGGTGATACCTGTCCTCGATTTTTTTTCAAATACAGGCAGGTGATATAAAAATCACCCGATAACTGATCCCTTGTTCACACACAGCATACTACCTCTCCTAGGCAGCGTTAAAGATTCTGAAGCTTAAACATGAGGGAAATTGGATAGACTATCCCAGGGACCATGGCTTCCATACAAGCAGGAAACCTCATGTCTATGCAAACAACTGAATTATAGTTTTAATATTACATTATTTCTAGACAGAAGACATCATCAGCAAATGAAGGCAAGAGTCGAGGGGCCGGCATCAGCCAACGATACGTACCACCCAGGTGTTGCAAAACCTGGGGCTCGGACCCGCGATCTATTAGTTAGAAGTTCAACGCCCTAACCACGGGCTCGTTGGGGGAGGGAGAGACAATCACCGATCGCGTAAAGGGACACATCTGTCGCAGCTCGCTCCTGAGCCCACTCAGAGATCCCACAGTGACTAGTATCGCAGGTACAGCCGGGAGAGATGATTACGGAGGATGAAATAACGGGAACAGAAGATAGTGGAGGAGTTTAATGCGAGGGGGGCCGAATAGAAGGCGGGGGGAGGAGGAGGAAGATGAAGGACACGGAAACAGCAAGGTAAAGGTAGGGGATAAGGGGTGGTGGGGGGGCGGAGGGTCGGGATGGAGGAGTATGATGAGGTAGGGGGGAAGACGAAGAGGAGATGAGGGAGAGCCGGTGGGGGAGCGGGAGAGGGAAGGCAAGGCGGGGGATGAAGAGGACGATGAAGGAGGTGACAGCGGCAAGGTTAAGGTGGATGAGAGCGAGTGTTATAAAAAAAGGTGGGGATGGAGGTGGAGGATGACGACAAAGTACGATCAGGTGAACGTTTATCAACGAATGTCAATAGCCTCTGACCTAAACAGGCTAGACAACTAGCTAGTGGCTCAATGGTTACGACGTTCGACTTTGATCAAAAAGTCGCGAGTTCTAAGCTCGAGTTGGGTGCTACTTGTGTCTGCGTACGACTGGCTGACGACAGCTGACGACAGTTATCACTCCAGTCTCCCTTGTCTTTGCCTATACTACCAGCTGTTGCGGTTGTCAGCGCCTCTGGCGAGACCCAAGGCAGAGCGGGACAGATGAGTCCCGTTAGCGGTCAGGTGAACGTTCATCAACGAGTACGATCACTTTCAAAAACCACCGAAGCTAGCATAGGGTGCAAAATAGCAAAGTTCCTATTTGGGACAGTTACCTGACAGTATCCGACCTCCGAATTGTAGACCGAATAGGCTGAGAGGATGTTAAAGAGGGCCTGTTGCCGTGGTCCAAAAGCCTCACGGAAAAAAGTGGTTGATCGAAAGGTGCGGTTGATGTCCAAGTCAATTTGGCGGATATCAGTGGAGGTGTCGAAGGCGTAGTTCAGCATGGTCTGTGTGGCCAAAAAGAGGACAGAATTAGCAGTTTTAAATTTCCTCCAAAAAAAACATGCAGTAAATTAGCCTGATCGAAAATGAATGTGAACATTTGGGTCGAAGTCTACCAGCGAGAGCGGGATAACTGCAAAATACATATCAAACTGACAACAGAGAGCCAGTAGTATATATATAGTGAGGTTAGACGGCACACCATACTGGCAACACAACACTATCCAATTTGAGTTCACACTCCCACAGAGGACTAAAATGACCTTGATAGCAATGTGTGACCTTGAACTTGGTGTGCACCTCCCTACTATACCTATGTGAAGCTCACCAAGTTCAGATCAGTAAACATCGTTTTT
>JAYGXS010000009.1:20122765-20133408 GCA_036362985.1 Ligula intestinalis | reverse complement strand
CCCAAGTAGCTTCCACATTTGTTGCTATTTCTCCACCTCTGACGATGGGCTCTTGTAAGAGCTCGAAAGCTCAGTAACAAATAAAATTTTGTTCCAGTGTTCGACCATATGTCTCCTTTACCAATATGTGAGGTTGTTTACTTTGTTTATTGAATTTACTGGAGGCCCAGCATGGTTTTTACTAGAAAAAAATTCAGTTTTGATCCCTATATTAGAAAAAAATGAGGGTAAACGTGGGCGAAATCAAACTCCTCTTGATGATCAAGGAATTTCACACCCTATCAAATGCTCACGATCAAAATATCGTGTTTATATGTATTGTACTAAAAAAGCAAATTAATATAAACTGGAAATTTTTTACCATATCTTTTCAGAGACGGAATATTTTCTTCAACCCTGATGAAAATCAGTTCAATGCAAGCATGAGAAATAGCCTTGTTTTCGGGAAAAGAAGAGTGCATTCAGTTTTAAAAAAATCTACTTTGAAAATCCTGTACGTTTTGTGCCGCAGCATATCTCCTTTACTGCTGCAAGACCTCGGGACACGCAATTTGGGCTGCGTTTGTGTACCGAGGAGTTTCCTTGAAAAAAATCCGTAGATTTCATGAGTTTGGACACATACTGGACGTTAAAACTCCTATCTTGTTGGCTTTCTCCTATTTTACTCTGTTGGTTTACTACGTTTAGTGACTCCCATTCATACGTCCTCAAAGGTGAATGCAATGTAGCATGTGCCCCTTATGAGTTTTTTCTTTTTTTTTCATCCACCACCTCGGCTTTTTCTTCTTCTGCTTATTCTATTTCTTCTTTTTTTGTTTTACATCTCCCAAGAGACCAGTTGGCAAATCACCGGCATAAAGGGATGTAAGGTATCAAGCCAAATTGAGAATATCCATGGTTCCATCCACCTGTAAGAATAGAAAACAGTTGCCGAGCGTGATTCAATAGGCTAAACCATGCAGGAGGGCCTCTCAGTGATGGAAAATTTTAAAAGTTGCAGTGTTTCTTCGAGCTCCTGGTGTTCCTCTCAAGCCATTACCTTCACAAACTTCATCCGAAGTGTGCGATGTATGCAGCACTAAAAATACAATTGCTCATTTAAATCGAAGTTGGCTTGGTAAGTAAGACATACGGTTGCTCAACAAAATTACCTATCGTATTTTGTCTTGTTTAGTAGGCAATCACTGTTACTTTAGTCCTCAGCACATCAAAGTACAGTACTAGTACTGAATCCTGACGCTTCGCTTCAAAAACATTTCCCTCAATTTAGCAGAAATATTGAGCAGGATTTGATCCACTCAGGTATGCAAAAAGATCTCTCGATATGCAGAAATTCATCTACGGAATGTTGAGGAAAAAGAACGAATAACTTAATCACCATGCCACCTTTGAAAGTTTAGCGATAATGATTCACTTATCACAAGCGTTTAGAAAAAAAATGAGCAAGTGAGATGACTTTAATTGAAAAGCCAAGTTTACTGAAGCTCTTTCTTTTTATTTAATCACCGATAGTTGGACTTAATTAACACATGCCTTGGGTCAGGCACGGAAATATGAATCCGCATTCCCGTAGTACAGTACTAAATTACAGGCAAGTTTACCTAGTGTCATGTTCTAGCTTTAACTCTATTTCCCCAAACACTTAGTGTAACTATATCCGGAATTTAGCACCAGGTCATAGGAACTATGAAGGGGGCATATTTCTGCGCCAGCAAACAGTAAAAAGAACTATGTGCTGTGCTGTTACGTTGGGGGTTTTTGTTAAGGCTGTTTAACGCGAACATCGGACACCCTAGAATAAACAGAACGGTTCTAAACGACACCCTGCAAGCAAGCACCTGCCACCGAAAGAGAATTTATTTCGGAGCATTAAATTAAGAAGAAAACAGCCCTTAAGAAGTTGCACACTTAAATACAACACTTGCAACGGTGAGGTTTTAGCGGAACCGCGGTGTCCAGTTTAAATCCATTTGTATTTTCTTGTTTCAAAGGACTAATGGTAGTGGATTAAATTAATCGAAAATAGCCCGGACTGTGCAATCTTCAGGCCAGACTCCTTGTGAAGAGGGAAGAAGTCTGACGCCAGACGGGAGGAATCGTCTTATTCTGTGTAGAAGTAGAGACGAATAGGTAGGGGAAATTGGAATGGCAGATGAGAATACGTCCGGCAGCGTGGGGGCCGGATTCGAAGTATGCAAATGTAATGGTCATCAGAGCGTCCATAGAGTGGTCTTTGCTTGAGTCAGCCTTGAAGGTGATTAGCTAGACCAGTGTAGGCAGTCACTAGTGCATGTGCACTTGCTAGCAGCCGCGCCAGTCGATTGCCGCTGCGGTTGACTCAGTCAGCCGAGTTTCACTGAACAGCACCGACGACTAAAATTTTACTCGTATAAACATTTTCTGCGTAGGTAATTCTGCACCGCATCGACAGCGAATAGAAAATTTTGGCTGGTAATTTAAGCGGAAAAGTACTAGATTGGCTGTTGGACCGGAGCTATTCAGCGCACTGTTGGGCCAACTCCCTTGAGAAATGTACTGTTAAAGAACACTCCCAGATTTGTATTTCTACAGCGCTAATGATGCAATCATTCAAGGCTTGACCTCTAACCGATATTACGCAGCTTGGCGCGTCTAATTAGCTGCATGTCCGACGCGGTCATCCATCGTCGACGTATCCACGCGCGCGCCCTTAATGGATAACTAATTTGGCATCCCGATAACAGCCATTAGTCAATCCTCGCCGAAAAAATGGCAGTCAATACGCCCCCCCCCCCCTCATTAGGGCGATGACCGTTCGCCTGAGGTCAGCGTGATCGATGACCCTGTGGAAGGGATGACAGGAGTGGTAGTTGAGCTTATGGGCGCACTAACCGGTCACACATTCTATTTTCTGGCCGGAGCTTCCATGCATGTAGGCAGAGGAAACTTCATAGGAGAGGGCGAGGGAGAGAAAGTGAGAAAGGAAAGAAGGATCCGCATCGCTGGAACTCTTCATCGAATACAACAAAATCAAGGAAACAAAAGAAAAGGGGCAGAAAACTCCATAAAGTATGAAGGGGAAATGAGGCAGACTAAAACAGGAGTTGGGCAAGGAACGAACCCAAGCGGCAGCGGGGGACCATGCGTGATGATACTTACCTGTGTAAAAAAGAGGAGTCCTCAAGGGGGAATATGTATAACCTGGAAGGGTTGAGTGTAAAAGAATAAAGATTGAGGAAAGGCAGATGCAATCACTGGAAGAAGAAGTTTATTCGCATGACGTTTTGGATTCCGTCACTGATTCATCAGCAGGGATAATAGCGGCAACGGGTAACTCAGACACGGGATATTCTGTATTTATAGGATGGAGTCAATAGATAACTACTCTATACCCATGACAGTAAACGGTGCCCCCTATCGAGGATAGTTGTCTGCTTTTGTTCTACCTGCTTGATGGCCGGCGCGCGGATCGTGACCTGCTTAACTTTCAGCACCCGTGCTGGACATGGACGTGATGATTGCCCAGCCATCCGGCGTTGGCGTTAGAAGACGCGTCCGCCTGTGCACTTCCTGAGTAGCCATCTATGTTGGCCAAACTGCGCCTCAGCCGCTTTTCCACTCGGTCTTTTCAATGGCCCTCATTCCTTCATCAAAACACCGTTCACTTGGTTACTTAACAGCGCTGTGGTGAACACCTCACTAATCAGTTCCCTCCTTTTTGCTTTTGCTTACAGCCAGGCTCCAGACACAAGTGCATCAATAAGGCAAACGGGATGCCTTCAAACCATCGTGTTTACCAGATGACTCGAAGGAGTGCGTTAGATGACGCATGAGCCTATGCGCTCCCGACTGCTGGATTACGTTGGCTAAACTGAGCGTCAGTACCAAGGATGAATTGCACAGTTCTTTACACTTGCTTATAGAGGGTCATACATATCCAGTGGCATAGACAGTGAATCCTGGTAGACCTGAAAATCCCTCTGTATGCATTATCCGTTGCTGCTATTGTCTCTGTTGATGACGCATCCACGGTGGATTTCGAAATATCAGGCGAATAAAGGTCTTGGCCCAGCGATCGCATCTGCTTCGTCCCAACTATTTCCTGCATATAAATATTGAAAAATGTACGGACGCTGCCTAGTTCGGTGTCCTAGCAAGTCGATAATCCGGAGAATGGGTGAGAAGGCAAAAGAACGGATGAGTTGAATGAGGTATGAAATGACGAGGATGAGGAAATAAGAGAACTGGAAGGAGTAGACTGCGGTAAAGCAGAAGAAGTTTAACAGCATAAAATTTTGAAATATAGACAAACTGAATAACATTGACTACCGATTGTAAAATGCGACTACAGTGATAGGGGAGGGGGAGAAAACACGAACCTGGAAGGTAAAGTAGACGTCTGCAAGTCTCAGGAGCAGTCGGGGGCGGGGGTCATATTCCAGGAACCCAAGTAAAGGCATATATATACATAAATTCAGAAACACATTACCAGCAAAGACATAGGACACTAGGAAGGCCTTTTCTGCCTCATTAGGAGTCATCGGTTAGTGATACCCAACGCCAGTGCTCTCGCTTAAATTTCTGCCACACTCGAGTTTTGAACTCGGGTCTCTCCGGTCAGAGGCGAACTTCCTAACCATTGAGCCACGAGCTCACAGTCTTGCCAGTACTAGATCGGGGGTATACAGTAGCAGATATGCGTACACCGATCTGTTAGAGGACCCACTCGTCCGTCCATGTTGCCATTAGAGCTCTCACTCGAGTTTCCACCGCAAAGCTGCTAGAATACTGCATACCCCCGTTCTAATACTGAAAAGACTGCGAGCTTATGACTCAATGTTTAGGACGTTCGCCTCTGACCAGAGAGACCCGAGTTCAAAACTCGAGTGTGGCAGCAATTTCAGCGACAACACTGGAGTCGGGTATCACTAGCCGATGACACCTAATGAGGCAGAAAAGGCCTTCCTAGTTTCCCATGTCTTTGCTGGTAATGTCCTTCTGCCTATATCCTAGCCAACTCGTGGTGGAGATTTGAGTGAGAGTTCTAATGGCAACACGGACGGATGAGTGGGTCCTCTGACAAATCGATGTATGCATATCTGCTACTATAAATGCATCACTAATGACATAAGTGACTGCGACTCAGTTATCCTTAGCTAATGTCATATGGTGTCATTTTAAGTAAAAAAAGCTGATTCTCCGGACGGGTTTTTTTCTTTGGTCCTCATTCCTCCACCAAAATATCTTAGTAATCAGTTCCCCCTCCCCCCCCCACCCTATTGCTCATGCTTATAGATAAACTTCAGACAGTTTTCAATTCACGCAAGTGCATCAACAAGGCAGACGGGACGCCTACTAATTGCCGTGTTTACCAGACGATCCGAAGGTAGACGCGTCGGGGTCTGACTATTTTAAGCCTCAACGCGAAAACCTTCGAACGGATGTTCCATTTCGAAAAGGGTATAAAAACCATAATCTGGAAAAAAAGAAAGTATGTCCAGGGGCCAACGGGTGGGGTGCACTCCGCCTGTGTATAGAGACTAATTCGGTTTGAATGCAAGATCACTTACATGACTTCATAAACAGGATGCGGGAAAAGGAACGCCCCACCTTGGGTGGCTCTGCACATAATTCCAGAAACGGTAAATATGATATCCTGTCATAGTTTTAACACTAACCTGAAATAAACCTATAGCATAATCCTCACCATTCAGTCAAAACTAATCCTAACGTCAATTCTAGCTTACCTTAACTGTCGTCTGAAGTTCAGCCTCACATTAAACCCTTACCCGAAATCAAACCTTTACTTCACTGTGATCTGATTAGCAAACACTTGCATGCAGGTAACTATTGTCCTCACGGTTTGGTTTGCGAGTGCCGACTTAGATTTACAAAACCGGAGGATAGTGATAACGGTGCAGTATGGCGAGTGCTACAAGCAGTGAATTTTATCCTGCATCCAGCTATAGTTTGGAACTTACAGAACGTCTCCTGCCTACATAAGCGCACAGCATTTTGCACAATTAGCCAAGCATGATAGCATGCTATTTCCTCTACTGCAGAAATGTCTAAGTGGTAAGACATAAGCATAAATGATGAGATATACACTTATGAGTGATGTAGACGTTGATAGTCAATTGATAAAGCTTTGCGTCGGTCGAACGTCCAGCTTGGATTGTGAGCTACCAATACCTACAGGTTTTGCACGCGACAGTTCGGCCATCGGTCTTGATTATGGCCAAATTGTGCTCTAAGTAGGTTGTTGCAGTGATTTGAGCGTGAGTTAGGTTTTAAGTGATAGTCGTCTTCCCAGAGCATAAATCGCCGTCTCCCGCTCTAGTCTCATCCATCTCTAGCGACCCCTTATTCTTAGTCATGCTTTCCTCGGACGCCGCGGGGACAAGCCATGTCTGGCGTGACCACCACGCGGACGCAAGACACGAAAGTGAAAGCCCCCCCTCAAGGTCGGGACTTGTCTGGCCTCACTAGCCAATCACTTCTCAAGGCGAGACCAGTGCACAATATGCGGGGCAGCCGACGACTTACTGTTCGGTTGTAGTGTCCGGACCCGGTAATCTACTTGCCGGACTGCGCGTCTGGACTCCGGCCCATGCATGGCTGGACTACACTTGTATGGGAGTCACTTGCATGCTACTTACATTCTACGCTTGGTACACTACATTAAATTATCCACAACGGTCTGGCCTTTCACGCCTTATTCTATTCAACTAACTTAAACATGTTGGGATACGTTCTATCGCCTATTATCTGGCCGAACCACATCGGATCCCACACATCCATGCGCGGTTTATAATGAAGTAGTGAACAGCGAAGAGGTAGTGTCAGAAGACCTCCTCCGACAAAGTCTTTAAGCAGAGAGAGAGAGGGAGGGTGGGAGGGGAGGAGGGAGAGAAAGAAAGAAGGTGGCATCTAAAACTTTCGGCAAAATGGCTCCCTTCACTGAGGCCAAAGCATAAATTATCAAAATACTCAAAATCCGAGGGTTAGCATAAAATTCACACCTTTTATAGAGAGAGGACTAATATCAGCTTCTGAATATCTGTTTCTTTATACCCGAGGTAGTGTGCTAGGAATGGGAGTACAGAGTGCCGATATGTCGACGTAGGGCAGAACATATGTCGGGCAGAACATATGTCGGGCAGACTTCACACCCATTAATTCAGAGAAGAACGGGAGGGAATGAGCAATCTAATCAGGAATGTGATCAGCAAACTGCTTGACCGGTGTAAAGTGTCAGTGTATCATAATATCAACCAAGAAAGCATAAAAATACAAGCAGCTAACATATCCCTCGGAGGATAGGTTTAAAAATCAACAGGTCTTTTTAAAGAAAGGATGAATAAAGAAACCTGTTTCCTGTTCAAGAGATCTTTGCGAAGCTTGTAAAATTATCCGATATCTAGATGAGTAAAGCGTCTGGCCGAGGTAGAGGCAGGTCATCTATGAGAAAAGAACCATTAAAACAGAACTCGTCGTGTCTCTCAACTATCCTTCCCACATTATCTGTCGACAATTTTTCTTTTGAAAAAGAAAACAAAAAGACTGCAGTCAGACAGGTGAACGTCCTTGGCCAGTTTTGTCCGCCCGGGGCCTGTTGGTCACAATCCGGCAGAAATCGCTAAGTTATCTTCGTATCCTCTCGCTGGAGTAAGCCGGTGTTTTTTGTTCTTATAAACTGAAAAAAATAGTCAGTGAATTTCAAAGGAGAACAAAAAGTCTCGTCATCACCTTTTTACGCATAAATTGCTCAGCAGTCTACAAAGTCACTTGCGTGAAGCGAAATTAATTTCCCCAGGCGACCAAAAAATAGTCCGCTCTTTTACCTGCCAACAATCTCCGGCCAAAGTGACTGCCCAAAAAAGCATGCGGCAATGAAATATTATGCCTAAGAATGCGGCTTTGCTATCTCCTTTTACCGTGCATTGAGCCAGAACCTTTGTAAAATCTGATCAGTTAACATGCCCATTTCAGCGTCACCTCTATAGACGAGTCTGAGGACAAAGTAGTCCAGTTTGCGACTGCGACTGCTTGTAAGGGGAAGTGAAAATAAAGAGCCCCAGTGCATTGCTGTGAGCTTTTCGAGATATTTGCAGGTTAAATTTTTAAACTCAATTAGAAGGAAGACTGCTTCAGCCAGTTTCATGGGGGCTAAAATCTTGCGAACAACTTTAATTGTAGGCGACCACAAATGGGAGTTTCATCCTGGCTGGGGGCTGCCCCCTACTCGGCGCCCGCCAAGTTTGGCGAATAATGAACATTGTCAAGGCGAGGTATCCCCCGTGCGGCCTTGCCTGCCACCCTCACGGACCACACATTAATCATTTCCGCTGGGCTATTCAATAGGCCCAGGTTTATTAAACATTCCTGTTTCAGCGCGCGCACGCGCATTAGTGCAGCCTCCTAATTACATTCCCAAATTATCCCCCTCCCTCCCCCCTCTCCCCCTCCTGTGAATTTACTTTGCTAACACAAGGTCACTGAACGCCATGTAAGGTCCCTGTGTGGTAGAAGTGCAGTATCTTGTCCAGGGTACCTACCACAACCTCGGATGTGGGGCTTGCCCTTTTGAAGTTGAACCACAGCTTGAAAAGTCAGGAAGTCAGACATGTAAAAAGGAACGTACCTGTGTGTGTGGGGGGGGGGAGTGATGATTTGCAGCGAAAATGGAATTTCTGCAAATATTCCCACGGTTAATTTAGAAAGTTTATTCTGCAAACATATGTCTTTGGGCCAGTGCAATTATAGGGATGATGAAAATTGTACAGTTGGATGACAGAAACCAACGAAATATGCGTCTGGATTTATAGCCCGCTGCTCACATAAACTCACCCCATTGTCGGCCGGTTTTGGCGGGCGATGTCCGAGGACACATTGGAAAGACTCTACGGATCCAGCCCGCGCGTTCAGCTCTACCTTGGTTATGTTGTCTTGCGCCCAATCAGACCGGCTTATAATGCAGAGTAATCAAAATTCCACATATTTTCCCGAGTTCCAGTGTCAGTCATACCACAAACAGTGTTCCTGTTTTCACAACAGCTACGATCTTGGGTCAAAATAGCGCCCGGAGCATAGACGACACCTTGAATCAATTCGCTCAGTCCCTTATGTTGTCGTACTTGTCCTGAGGACCACCACATAACAGGATCCAGTCCCCTTAAATTTTGGGACAGGCAGTAAAGCTTCGACAAGATTAAACAGCCAAAATTGGTTTATTTTGTGCTGATTCTCACGGATCTTTATTCATAAAATTGTTAAATTTATTATTTAAAACCATACTCTGGCATAAACGCAATTTGAGCTATTGCTGCTTCTGGAAATCGGGAGACCTCAATCCTAGTCTTCTCTGCCTCGTTAATCTTAATATATTCATAATTCGTCTATCTTGTTAGTAGTTCTGGCAGATTTTCTTAATTTAGTTCACAGAACTGTGAGAAACCTCCCACCGACGCCACGAGTTTCTCACAAATAGGTCAAATAAATTCGCCTGTGATTCATGCACGTAAGGGAGTTCAGCCTTGCAACCAAGGCCCCACCCATAACGTCTTGTTGATAGCCACTGAGAGTTCCAATTTTTAAGATCAGTCAATATAGGTCTTCAAAAGAAAAATTCACCAAAAATAGGATGTATCGGTTTCGCAGAGGGATTCTGTTTAATTTTATTAAAGGAAAGACGGATGAACGTCTCTGAACTCTCGATTGGTTACAAATTGGCGATGAAAGAATCGATACAAAGGAGTTTCCGCAAATATTCCCATGTTTAATTCGGATTCGGCTATCGAATCCAGTGCTGTGCTGTCAGAAGACGCTAACACAAGCCCCTTAACGTCCGTGGCCGACGCTGACGCCAGGTGGCGATCGCATGTCGCCCCACCCCCTAGTGACAGTCATTTACTCAGTGCAAGTGACTGGAGTTATCACTCCACTTGCTCGACCCACGACCAACGCTCACAACCTATCCTCATTTCCTCCCCCCCCCCCCCCCCTCGTCCCCCTGCACAAGGACTTCCACACGCCGACCTCGCCATGCGGGCGGCGTTAAAATGGTGAGTTGTAATCAAAGGACGAAAACAAGCGAACAGGCGAGTCGCAGGATGTAAGTGCGAATACGACGGTGCAATCGCTGGGATAACCATTTTATTCGCCTGACGTTTTGATATCCATTGCGGATTCTTCGTCACCGGCATCAGTGGTTAGCTACAGCTTTCAGAACTTGCAGATTAAGCAAACAGGCCGACATTGCACAAGAACAGAAGCAAGTGCACCCGGGAAATGCAACCCATTCGGATCACTGTTGCAGCAGTCACCTACCCATTTCGAGGATTTCGTGACTTGGTAAAGAAAATTATTCAAGCAACTTCTGATTGCTGCCGAGGTCGTATCCTTGCATATAAGTGTCTCCCACTGGAATTTTAAGGCTGTTTGAGCTCCGAATGCTGCCTAAATGAACCGGCCGCTGGATATTTTTTGAAAAGGAAGAATTTTAACAAGTTATATCAGTTTCTGCAGGGAGGCACTTCTTCTGCAGTTCCTTCCCCCGGTTTGAAAAAGCTTTTGCCGCCTAAAAACCGCGATCAAATATTCTTCCGTTGGATCAAATTAGTAATATCCGCCGATGTAGCGCTCAGGCCAGTTAGTTCGACCCC
>JAYGXS010000009.1:20075243-20114280 GCA_036362985.1 Ligula intestinalis | reverse complement strand
AGGATACATTGTTGGGCAGAAAGTCAATGGTTTCAGGGCTGGTAGGCGGTCGCAGCCGAAAAATGCACTGGACTGACTTCCGCTCATTAAGTAAAAGGCCAGTTTCTGATGACCATGCTGTGACATGGTCCAGTCCATCCTTCAGTGTTTGGAGATGGGTCTGGCTTTTGAGAGGATGGCCGACAACCATATCGTCAGCGTATTTGGCAAACAAACATGCGTTTGGATATCGTAGGTCATCAGTATGGAGAGAAAAAAGATGAGGGGATAATATAGACCCCCGCAGAACTCCACGATTGTTGGGAAGGACCGTGGATTTTCGCTTCCCGGTCTGAACGAATTGGGTGCGGGAAGAAAAATAGTCCCTAAGCCATGAGACAACCCAGCCAGGAGAGCCACATGCAGAGGTTTTACTAAGAAGAAGATGGCGCGTGATCGTGTTGAAGGCTGAGGAATAGTCAAGAAAAGCACACGCGTAAGCACGGCATCCTTTATCCAAGTCCCTAAGAGCAGAGTGGACTACTGAAGCAACTGCATCTAGTGTACTACGCCTCGCCTTATACGCAAACTGCAAGGGATCAGAAAAATTGGATGAAAACGGCTTAATGATGTCCAAAGCGACTCGTTCTGTAAGTTTGAGGAGTGCAGAAGAGCAGGCGATTGGGCGAAAGGATTTGGGACCCGTTTAAGTGGGTTTTTTCGGGATAGGAGTGATTTTGACCGAACGCCAACCATCAGGAATCTTGCACTCCATGAAAGATAAATTAATAAGATGTGCCAAGACAGGAGCTAATTGAAAAGAGCAAGATTTAAGGAGAAATGGGGAGACGCCATCTGGTCCGGCAGCTGTTGTACCTTTAACCTTGTTTAGGTGTTTCATCACTGTTGCCACAGACACTGGAGAAAAATCACTTGGTGGTAACGAAATATCATTTGTCGGGAGATAGGACTCGGTGGGAGTATGGATGAAGTTTGAGTTTAAGCTGTCTAGGTCAGCGTCAACATGTGCCAGCGTATTGCGTTGACCAGTGAGACGTTTAAGACTTTTCCATATTTCGGATGAAGAGAGAGAGGAGACGAAAATGTAGAAGAAGTAAATAACTGACTAACAAAAAGGTCATTTAGTCTTGCGATCTCGCGTTTTATAAGGGCATTAACGTCCTTCAATCTTTTTCGTAAACCTAGTTTGTAGAACAGTTCCTTGTCTCTTCTCAAAGTTTTTAAGTGGGGAGAAGATATTCGGTCTGGTCTAACCATGACCGTGTCAAAAGGACAACAAATATTAAAAATTCCGTTGAGAAATGTTGTAAGATAACTCGAACACGACTCAACATTCCTGTTTTCGAGAAAGATGGGAATGCATTCAGATATGCAAGTCTTAAGCAAGGAAATATTATGTGGGGACGTGTCACGAATGTGTAATTTCCTCTCGAGCGTTACTAATAGCCCTTTGTTGGTCTTAGAATAGATTTTTGGTTGACAGAGCAGTACGGAATGGTCTGAGCCTGCCAATTGAGCTCTATTTTTTACAGCAAAAAGCTTTGGATAGTTAGTCAGGATATGATCGAGTGGGGCGTCATATCGTGTATTGAAATTAACTAAGTCACTAAATCCTAACAATATGAGGGGACGTAGATTTACTCGATTGAAGTTCCCACATAAAATAATTACATGCTCGCAAGACAGTGCGGCAAGCTTTTGGGAAAGAAAATCGAAAAAGTGGGTAAGGGCATCTTGACAGGTGGAAGGGGGTATGTAAATACTAACATAAATCAGAAGGATAGTTGGCGAGCATACGTATACTTTCGATAAATTCTCTTCGGGCCATTACATTTATATGGAAGGGGAAGGTACAGGGTGACAAGCAATCAATTAATTATTGTTCTAATCAACTTAGTCTTGGGAATGGGGGCTTGGGGTTTGGGTTGATAAAAAGGGGGTAGTGACAGGGTAATTAGGAGACGCAGGGGGGAAAAGAACGCGTGGAAAATGCTGGTAGTTCTGCGGCCGTTGGCCATGCTAGGCTTGGGGCCTGAAGAAAGTTCTTCTGCGCGCACAACACCGGCTTCATCAGGCGAATGGCCGTGGCCTCCGCTGTTGCCAGCAGCCGTTGACCCAGGTACTTCGGGTAATCTGGTGAGACCTTGTAGATCACCTTAAAGGCTTCGTTCGGGTCAACACGGTGTCCAGAGTCCACCATATGAGCAAGAATGAAACTGTTGATGTTCCTGACTTCGCCTTTGTTAAGCCATGCTGGCAGATGCTCCCGTATCCTATTGGATAAGCGCCGGCTCGTGCGACCTATGTAACCTGCTCCACAGTAACAAGTAAATGAGTAGATGCACATGGAAGTGGTCTGGGCTGGCAGCTTATCCTTGCCTTCGCCGTGTAGGACCGGGTTTGTTGAGAATAACACCCGAACTTTCGCCGCTGGGAAGGTTCGTGATACGGCTTGGTTAAGGCGTCGGCTTAACAGTTCACTTGCTGCGTCCCCTTGAACGGGGACTTTGAGGAAGAGGGTCTTCTTTTCCACGGTGGGTGTTAGGGGTTTGCGTTCTCTCTCCATCATGTTCTTCTGAATATACTTGTCAGGGTACCCGTTCTCTCGAAGCAGGTCCTGGATCTTCGTGAGCTCTCTTTCGATAGTATCGTCCGAACAGATTTTTCTAGCCCTTTGCGTTAAGCAGCGGACTAGATTACGCTTCTGCTGGATGGGTACGAAACTATGAAAGTTCGTGTACTGTCCGGACCAGGTTTTATTTCTATAAACGCTCCTTCGGAGGCTACCATCAGGTCGTCTGCTTAGGAGAACGTCCAAGAACGGAAGCGAACCTGCCGTTTCCATCTCCAATGTGAACTTTATGGAGGGGTGTGCTTGGTTGACAGTATTTAGAAGCGAGTCTATATTGGTGTCTGCTGGGGCGATAGCAAAGATTTCATCGACATAGCGACCGTAGTGTTTAAATTGATGAATCTGGTCGCTAAGTTGAAACTTTTCCAGCTTGCCCATGAAGATATTTGCTAGGAGAGGCCCGAGGGGGGAGCCCATGGCGACGCCGTCTATCTGTCGATATAGTTGGTTATCAAAAAGGAACTGCACATTTAATGTGCATTTTAGTAGAAGTTCCTTTAGGGCTTCTATTGGAATTCCTACTTCTGTCTGATTCGTCAATAGGAAGTCACAGATGTAATCTACTGTTTCCACGACCGGTCGTGGGGATTTTCGCAACTAACATAAATGATACCTTTTGAGTTGTTTAAAAATTTAGGCCTACAAACGACTGCAATAACGTCTATGTGGTCTTCGGAGTAAGAAAAAAGGGACTTACAGTTTGTGCACCATTGCTGGTTTACAAAAACTGCTACTCCGCCACCTCTGCTGATTGATCGGGATTTTCTGTCCGAACGAAAACAGCAATAAGCTGGAGGTGTAATGAGCTGCAACTCTATATCCCTATTGAGCCAGGTCTCTTGAAGACAGATTACACTGCACTTACTGTGTTCCTGTTTCAACATAAGTGCATCCAATTCGAGACTTTTATTGAAAATAGACCTGCAGTTAGTGGACATTAGACCCGGAAGAGACATTGAGGCTAATAGTTGACGCTTCATAGCTTGTTTCCAACCGCATCGGTGCTTACGCGATCGTATTGCATTCCATTGGATAACATTTGGTGCTGATGTACTGCAGGTTCTGCAAATTAATCCAAAAGTACATGAATGTTCGTTATGAATTTCGGTCGATAGAATATTTGTCCTTCGAGCATTCAAAAAGGTACGAGTGTACAGCAGAGATGACCTCATGTCCAGAAATGCAGAAAAACAAAGTAGAGAAGTAGACAGTATGGTATACACTTATAAATTCCCGCGTGAATGGAGAGCAAAAAAAACCGGCAGCTCAAATTCGAAAGCCCGCCAACGAGAATAAAATAAACACAAACAGCGAACTTTTTGGACCTCGTTTTATCAAAAGACCCAATCGATACAAATGAAATTAGGTCAATCGCACCTCTTGGAAAGCGTGATCATGTCATGATCCTGTGGGAATATGCTTCAAACACCAATCAATTGAAAAAATACGGAGGTTCGGTTAGACTACTGGCGTGGAAATTACACCGTAATGAGAATTGAACTAGCAGCAATAAATTGGGATGACCTCCTAACCGGTAGTCCGGATGCGGCTGGAACATTGTCAGGGATCTTATAAGTGAAGTTATGCATTGAAACTGTCTGCTGAAAAAAGTACACAAGACGAGCAGGTCCATCTGGTTAACGCAAGATTGGAAGAGTCAAATAATTCGGAAGAGCAAACTCTGGAGAAAGTACGCATCAACACACCTCCCTTCACACTATGAAGAATTCCGCCAAAAGCGAAACGAAGTTATATTGAAAATTCGAAAAGCGTGGAAAGACTATGAAGCGCAAATTATAGAGCAGGCCGTAACTAAGCCAAATAAGCTCTTCAGCTACATCAACAGCAGGTTAAAAAACAAAGACACAGTTGCAGCATTAAAAGGTGAAAATTATGAAGAAATTATAGACAATCGCGAAAAGGCAGAACACCTTAGCAAGTTTTTTTGCATCTGTTTTCACTGAGCAACTGCATTTTAATCCGACAGACGATAATGCAGAGAGTAATGACAGAAGCATGGAGGACCTCCGTTTTACAAAAGAAAATGTGACGAATGAACTTCTTGCGCTTAATGAAGCTAAGTTTCCGGTTCCAGAAAAAATACCAGCAAAAGTACTGCAAGAGCTGTCTTCAAAACTTTCTAGACCGCTTGTGCACATTTTTCAGTTGTCCTTTGATCGAGGCCTCCTCCCATCCGATTGGAAAATTGCGAACATTTATCCTATTCACAAGGGTGGATCCAGAACCAGCGTGGACAACTATCAACCACTGAGCCTAACTTGCATCTGTTGTTAAGTCATACAAAGGATTATCAAAAAGGCCACCATGAAGTTCCTCGAAGAAAAAGGCTGGTTTGACGGTGCCCGACACGGGTTTCGAGGAAACCACTCCTGACTGACTTATATGCTTTATCCTATGGAGCAGTGGTCCAGGTCATTAGACAAAAATACTACCGTAGATGTCGTTTAGATAGACTTTAAAAAAGCCTTCGAGAGTGTCCCTCACCAACGGCTACTCTTCAAGGTTGGCTAATCCGGGATAAAGGAAAATTTACTAAATTGGGTAGGAAATTTTCTCATAGGCCGATCGCAGTCCGTGTGCGTCGGAAACGGAAAATCGTCTTCAGTGCCAGTTGCGAGTGGAGTGCCTCAGGGCTCCGTCCTTGGGCCATTATTGTTCCTAATCTACGTCAACGACTGTAGGCATGGACTGGTTAGCAATGAGTCTTGTTTGCAGATGATATAAAGATATAGCAACCCATCAGAAACGCTTATGATGAACAAACTCTGTAAGAAGGACTTGACCGCCTAGGTGAATGGTCCAAAATGGTTAATGCGGTTTAACTTTGAAAAGTGTGTCACATTGCGGCTCAAGACGAAGAAAGTGAGCACGACGGATGACTCACACAACTACGTACTCGATGAAAGGTGCCTGTCGAACGTCGATGAACCAAAAGATCTGGGTATCACTATTGTGCCATCCCTGAAGCCGTCTTTACAGTGTGTTAAAGCAGCCATGAGGGCGAACAGTGTTCTGTTTGCCATTAAGCTAACTTATTTCGACATAGATTAAGATAAAATTCGGCAAAATATACGGAAAATTTATTCATTCACATCTGGAATATGGCATTCAGGCGTGGCGACCATAGTTGCAAAATGATTACCAGATACTGGAAAAATTTCACCGAAGAGCAACAAAAATGGTGAAGGGCCTTATGTTTTCATCTTACGAATGTAGACTAGAAGCACTTAACGTTTTTCCTCTTGAGTACAGACAAATACGAGGCGACCTAATACAGACGAACCGGCTCGTGAGTAATCGGGAGTGTGCCCTGAAGGTTGATGACTTCTCGCATCCGCTACTTCAAACAACCTCCGTGGGAATCCCCTCAAACTGCGGGGAACCTTATCCCATCTAGATGTCCGCAAGCAGTCGTTATCACAACGAGTCATCGGTGCCTGGAACGGACTGCCCGAGGGGGTCGTTATGGCAAACTCCACAGATGCATTCAAACGGAAATTGGATGGACACTAACTTAATAGTTACCGTTCGTATGCACAAGGACGGAGCAATAATTTGCGCCTTGCATCAACCTGTAGATAAAACTTTACATATGCATATGCTACTCACTATTGTATAGTAACATATTTTATGTTGGAATATTATGCACACAAGAGTCCATCTCACGCCACGTTTACACACCTGCAGCCAAATTTGTACATGTATATATGTTACTTACTCTTTTATAGTAACATATTTTATGTTGGATATTTTATGCATACTGTTCTTAATAGGGGTTTCAAAGGCATTGCCTACCTCCCTAAATATCCTGAACTATATGCCTTTCAGAACCGGAAAATTTTGCCAAAAAATTGTTCAGATGCAAGTGAGTTCAGGCTTAAGGAATCGCATTTTTTCAAAAACAAGGAACGATTTACGTTTTAAAAATAACTTTGAGCTAAACTGTGAAGTTTTGTGCCCCAAAGTGCCGTAATAATTTTGGATGACAAAATTTATTTTACCGTACCGCTAACTATGAGCGAATAAGCAAAGTGTCCATATATGTTACACTTATGTTCTAATCTATATCCCGATCAACAACCGGCAAAACATCGAGCCCTATACCTCAGGGGATAGGGCGTTCGCCTTTGACCACAGTGACGTAGGTTCAAATCTCGGGTGTGGCAGCGATTTCCGTGGCTACACCGGAGTTCGGTATCTGCATCTGATGAGACCTAATAAGGTCGAAATACCTATCATTAAAGTCCCAATGTTTCCGCCGGTAATGCATAAAAATAATAACTATGTTACTGAAACATAGTAAGCAACATATACTTAGCCATGTGGCAAACGGTTGTGTGATCACATCCACCCATGACAGCTGAAATGCATCAAATAGCAGGACCGGTGTGCCGTGCATATGATCGGTGTACCATATGTACTAATCTATAGCCCGATTACAAACCGGCAAAATATCGAGCCGATAGCTTAAGGGTTAGGGCGTTCGCCCCTGACCGGAGTCACGCCGTTTAAAATCTCGAGTGTGGTGGCAATTTCCGCGGCTACACCGGAGTTGGGTATGTGCATCTGATGAGACCTAATGAGGTCGAAATACGTATAATGCAAGTCCCAATGTTTCTGCCGGTAATGCCTAAAAATGGTTATGGATGTGACCAGGCTTTTTTTCATTCACAAGCTTATAACAGGTCCTGAAAGTAATTCACTATGGCGTAAAATACTCCGTAATAAATAGAAAAGTAAGTTCTTCCATTTTCAAGCAAATCGAATAGTTTATCTTCAGGTTAGTTAAAAGGATCGTCAAAAGTCTCCCATTTCATTTGAATGTTACCTTGGGAAAAGGTAATATGCACAGAAATTGGTCAACTGAATATCCAATTAAAGCACCCTTTAAAGAGGTGATCTAGTATAGAACGTTTTTAATTAATCTTAGGAAAAAGATTGTCTGAGTTATTTCGCAGACATTATTTACGTTCGGCAATTTGGTTTGCCGTTTTGAGGCCTTCCTAAATACGATGCGCATGACCGTTTTCATAAGAACTAATGTTCAAAAACTCATTATTTTGATAAATGCTCCTAATTTTTTATCTTATTTTAAAAGTTTTGATGTAAACGTCAAACAGAAGCTCAATCAATGGATGAACACATCAAGATACTGAAAACGCAGGAAATTATACCAGTATTTAAAGGACGATGTTAAATGAATAGTTATCCGGTAATTGTAATAGGCATAAAATATTTTGACTTAAAGTTCTTTTTACGTAAAGAAATTGGTTAAGTTCCGTTTTCAACTAACGAAAAGATAAAAATTTATTTGTCTTGGTTCTAGTTATTGTTTACGGCTCCGGGACCTGGCTATTTTTGGGATAATTTTATTTTTCTTAGCAAAAACTTCATACATCTTTTACTTCTTTGAAGTACTTAATGTGCCTAATGCTGCTCATGATTATTTCTAACTTTTCTTAAATAAGCTAACGCCAGTAGGCGAGTAATGGTCAACCTTTTACAAACTTAGGCATGTTACATGCAACACTCGCATACTGGAATAGGTTGCCGTCTGTATTTTTGATCATTCTATTCGATTTGGGCCTGCAAAATTTGCTATAGTAACACGAAAACGCACATTAGATCTATTTCAGAGAGCAATAGAGTCTGGCATAGCATTTAATATGACATCTTACATGAGGTTTAGGCGAAGCGTACATTACATAATTTCAAGTCAATCAGTAGCCATAATAGCCACTGTAATTACCCACATTTTCTCAAAATTATGTACGCAAGTGTTAAGAGTTCGACGGCAGGATTTTATTTCTCTCTTGTAGTGCTGCTGTGAATTACGAAGCAGTTTAGTGAGTTGATGAGAGTACAGCCAAGGTGAAGTCAGGAGACTAGCTTATGTAAGAGCCGCCCAGGCGGATAGGCGAACTAGACGCAGCAACTCATGTGCTTTTGGACACTGAGAGGAGCCAGGTCAGGCCTGCATTCGGGATAATTTAACTGACACCCGGCGCTAAGTACTTTCCAGTCAATGCAATAGGAGCCACACTGCAGCCATATTGTCGGAGAAAGAATGCAGAAGTTAAAAGTAAGACAGATGAGGGGAGAAGGGGGCGTGTCAAGCGGTTCAATTGTAGGAGGTACAGCGTTGAGGTCTTCCAAGTTTGAGACTAAGCGTTAGCTGTAGCAAGTTGGGCAAACTGAAACTGCCCATGCCACTGGATCACCAGATCGAATTCTCTTGAACCTAGTAGTGATTCCAGGCCAAAAGTCTGCATCTCCTGTTCATCAACAACAACTTACTGCCCTATATATCGCGTGTATAACCTTTAACGTGTTATTATGACATGTTTGGCTTCATGTAACCTTTACTTTCATAATGTTTACGCCTGCCCCTACCGCGCACACATTAGGTTCACAAAACCTGTTTAGGACAGACGAAGTGCTTGCTAAATGTCAACAGGAATACCAAATCATGTTTGACTACAATCATGGCCTTGGATAAAAAAGAAACGTATATTCAAGAAGATGGCATATAGCCAAGCCAGACCATTATTCTAGTTATTTTTATCAGAAGAAGGTAAACTATAACTAGAAATTCCCGCACAATGCCCGAGAGTCCTTGTCGGGCCAAAAACTACTTTCTTCTCGAGTGTTCCCAACTGCGCGAATTTTAATAAAGTTGGTGCATTTACCTGCATTACTGATTTTTCACTGCATGGGTAACAATTAAGTTAGATAACACTAACAATAAAATGCTGTTCTACAATTTAGTTTGGTTTTCCATTTATTATGTAGTTTATTAGTTTAATTTTCGTTTAAGTTTATTATAGTATATACCAATTAGTTAAGGACTTTTATCTTACGTTGACAGCATATAAATAAACCTAAAACTAAACTGTTAAACTTAATAATAAACAAAAAATCCAAAATAAAACTAATAAAATTTAAAAAAACAGTAGCCTTTATCCCTATCGCACCTGCTTCTTAACGTACTGCCGACTCCCAATCTTTGTGCAGATTGTAAAGCAGATTGGACAACAAAACAAAAAGTCTGCATGCATTTTGTGCAAGAGCTCCAAAAGAGCTTACACCCTGATAGCAATTGCTTGCTCACATAGGTAAATGCTCTTGATATTTATTTATCTGAAAGGGACAATTTTCGATCCGTGACTATCCTCAGCATGCTCTAACCAGCTTAATCGCCTGTTAATTTAAATTTAAACGCTAGATTACTGTATGCTTGACTGTTGATGACGATCTATGACGATCAGAAACAGACCAGCCTCATAGTTGTTAGGTTTTATTGGTGATATCCTAAGGTTTCTAGTTTGTATCAGACGTCTGGGCAAGCAACTGTGTGCGCAAGAAGTCGAATGAATTCCCCCCTCGTATATGTTCTTTTAAACCACACAATATTTGGCTGAGAGTTAGACGATAAGTGCCAGGTCTTGTCCGTAACACCTAAAGTACTCTGTTATGTTTGTTTACTGCTGCATTAAGGGGTCACCTGACATGTGATAAGTGCAGTAGCACCATTTTGTGTGCACAAGCAGAGGCTTCCTTCCGTCCACATGATTTTAAGAAAAAAATATACTGTGGGCCGTGTTTATGAGGAAATAATTTGTTTCATAACCTTGTGTGTGCTTGCCTCGACGCTGGTAATATTCTCGAGGTGCATGTTATGAAAGGAAAGCAGATAGGATAACAGATAATAGTTTATTTTCTCGCTATTTAAGGGCCAGTGGTCTTTGTTCCCTATTGGCCTCCACCAGTGGCCCACGTAGGCAATTATCCTGCGGCGACCTCCGTGTGATAGCCCGATGGCTGTGTCGCGCATACGCATAACCTTGCGCCCTCTCCTGTTGTCGGCCCTCGAAGGTCACGCTCTGTGCCCGTTCTGCAGGCGCCCGCTGGCATGTCGACTTCCTTTGTTCTCGTGACTTCAAGACAGCCCGAGGGATGACTCGCGTGCTGGGCCGTCCTGACAATTTAAAACTGGTAGTTCACTTAAAAGAAACTAAAAAGGCCACCTACTGAAGGTGGATAGAAACAACAGCAAATTATACTACGTCCACTATCATTGTTTTTACTACTTAACTTATCACGATTTGATATATTTCTCTAGTGCTGACAGGCATTGCTACGTCTGCAATGCAACTACCAGTAATTTTACTACTATTACAGCTTTGAACATAAATACTGCTGCCGAAGCACCATGCAGGCTTGTCTTACTGCACGTAATACCAAATGAAATAGATGGCGGTTTTGGCTAGCTCTAAAAGACCTGAGAGAGCATTGATACTGAGACACCTACCAAGATTAACATTATTACGCTGATGGATAGAGTGGGTAATTTATTCTGCATTTGACATTATTTATTTTGTTCATTGAGTTTATCTGAGGCGCAAATTGCTGTTTAGTAGCAAAGAGGGCTGACAACATCACCGGTCGGGGAAATATGCCAGCGGTGCTGTCTTTACGCTGTCTGTTTCCTTCAGAGATGTTCTTTATAGCACTGTCTTCTGTGTTCTCGGATTTGGGAGCCTTTAGAGCATGCAAGTACTGCAGGAATAAATGGAGCCAAAAGATTTCACGACCGCTCGGCAGCTGATGCCTGCCAAGCGACACCTGCTTGGTACCATGGGAAGGACATACAGTAGATTGCATATCTGATGAAATATGAAGATCAGCATTTGAGTGGGTAATTTATGAGGTTGTTTATTCTGCTCACTGAGTAGACTTGAGGGGCAAAATGCTGTTTGGTAGCAAAGAGATCTGTTCAGATCAGTAAACTAAGGGCAAAATACAGCGTTTATTTAGATCCAAGGAATTTCCCACGCTATTAAACGCACCAGAAAAAACTGCGTGTTGTTGAGTGTAATACTATAAAAAAAATTCATAAAAGTGGAAACTTTTTGATTATATGTGTTCAGAGACCAGACAATTTTGTTTTGCCTTAATGAAATTGAGGTTAGCGCAATTATGATACAGTGAATTATTTTTAAGAAAATAAAGGCAAGATAAGTTAAAAAAATTCCATTTTGTTAATCTGCCACGTTCTGCGCCATCAAATTGAGTAATAAACTTATTAGGCTGTTATTTGCTATACCCCACCTGAAAGTCATATTGTATATTTTGAAATTTACAGGCGAGGAATGCGTTCGAGCACTTTATAAGTATAAAGTACTTTATTAATTTTATAGTCAATATGAAGTTGAAGACATTTAACACAACACACATTTGAGTGAGTTGTCGCAAGACATTCGGAAACAGTTTTCTCAAAATCACCGTTGATATTATTGCCACTTTGCGCTGTTTTCATAATTGTAGAGTTGAGCTTAAAAGTAAACAAATATACTGAAAACTATTCCGGTTTCAGTACAAAGGTAAGCTCTTCCATCTTTAACAGAAAATGTTTTTCCTTATTTTTAGGGAACTGAGAAAACTGGCCAAAATTTTGATTCTGATTTTGACTTAGTCTTCAAAAAGAAATAAAGTACGCAGACATCTGACGCCAATATATAACTAGAGCTCTTTTCAAGAGGTATTTTAGTATAGAATATTTTTAATCAATCTTAGGCATATCCATTCGCAACTTTTGTTGTGGACGTTCGTTTTGCTCGGCAATGAGTTGAAAAGTTTGGGTGATTCTGAAACGATAACACAAACAGGCAGTTGCATCAGAAGGAATGCTTAAACGATCGTTATTTAGGTAAATGCTTGCAAGATATATCTTATTTTGAAGGTTTGATAAGAAGGTAGAATATAATCATTATTTATGGTCAATCCATTGAAGCCAGTGAAAATCTTCAAGTGTCAATGAGAATTATCAGGAATATCTGGACCTATTCGTAATCAGAATTTAAAAATAATTACAAAGGAATGTGGCGAGAGAGCAGTATTCTAAGTGTAGAGAAAATGGTCCGTTTACAATCGCACCTGACAATTCCATTTAAATTAATAAGTCACTAACCGACACCTCCGCATGTAAGCTTACGAAATATATTACTCCTGTGATCTTCCAAAAAGGCAAACCAAGCGAAAATATGGTTATCTTAGTCCAAGCCTAAATCAAGCAATGCATAAGCGATAGAAAATAAACTAGCCATTCTCGTGAAAACGTGTTGGAAAACATACTCAACATTTGGGCTGTTCGGTAACATTGCACGTAATATGGAAGCATACAGTAGTCGCCAATGGCCATGCAAAGTTCATCATGAAATTTGACCTGGCACTTTAGGGTTTATTTAGTAACACTATTTGATTCATTCAGTTTATTGAATTCTGCGAAAGCCTTTAACTTAATCAAATCGTCATTTTAGTTATGTTTATGAAGAGAAATGGCCGTTAGTTTTGGGGAAATCAGGAGTAGTCTCATATGAAAGGAATTGCCTATGCTATTATGAAAGAGAGTACCAAACTGCACGTTAATATTGATGATACTAAGAATGAACTCCAAAATAAGTAAAATAGGTATAGAAGCCACCCTTCCAGAACTGGAAAAATTTTATCCCCAATCGTTCAGATTGAAGTGAAGCCAAGTTAACGGAACCAAATTTGTTTGCAGTAACATTGAACATATGTATTTTAAAAAATTATGTTTAGCTATTCTGTGAAGTCTTTATGCACAAATTGCAATAGCATAGGAGTTTTTGTTTAAATGCACCAATGAACCTCGAAGGTCATTCAATAAAAACCAAATGTTTCACATATTCTTCCTAATTTAAGACAATGAAGCCCTTATTGGAGATAAGTCATGAAGAAATATAGTTGTTTGTATACTTAACGTTCCTCTTGTGCTTTATTTAGAAACGGGACAGACGAAACAATAATAAGTAAATCAAAAAATGGCAATGAATCTGGCCATTGTTTTTATAATTTGCCAGTTTATAACTGAATGTGGAATTATTCTTCTCATGCGGAAGGTAATCAGTCATATTGAACCGTTTATCTTCAGGAAACTTAAATAAATTCTCAAAAGTATCAAATTTCATTGTGACATTACGTTGAGAAAAGTAAATAGGCGCAGAAGTTCGTCAGCCGAATATCTAATCAACGAAATTTCTAAGAGGCTACCTTTTATGGAAAGTTTTTTATTAATCTTAGGAATAGTAGCTTCACAACTCCAGTGCGGACAAGATTTACCCTTGACAATGTGTTTTGCTGTTTTGAGGCATTTCTTTATTTTCAAGGAAAGGCATCCTTTGAGAAAATGAGTTATTTGATTCAGTAAATTTTCGACGCTGGATATCCAGGTCATCGTCAGACTTGAGAGGAATTTGCAAAGAACAGTTAGCGTTTCAAAGTGCTGATACAGTTATATAGTCATCTGGAGTGGGTGTTAATTGGGAGTTACAATTTGCGTCACATCGTAATGGACATGGTTATCAGTCGCTAATTAGCAACTGGAATTTGAGTCAGTCGGGGGTCAGTCCAGTTTATCTGGTGTGGAGGCTAATTGCGGTTGATGTTGGTCCATGTTTGTGGGCTGAAGTCTCTTCCATCTTTCTTTGAGGTGTTTGTACACTCTGGCTAACTCAATACACCAGTTGATGCATGAATCATTGGACTGAATGGCCTAAAGAAATTCTCGGCCTTTTTTGGAGGGGCAAACTCCGAAAATGCGTGTTTTTTCCATGCAAAGGTATGTCCTATGTCAAGGAAATGCACAGCCATTTCGGAAAAACGGTTATGGCTCTTCGCTGCCGATTGGTGCTAGCGGATGCGTGCAGAGAGAGATCTTCCTGTGTGGCTACAATATACCTTATCGGAAGCTTTACATGGAATTTTGTAGATGGCTTCTTTCTTATCAAGGTAGCCAATCCTATCCTTAGTGTGTACTAACTGAGTGCGTAAAGTAGCAATCGGTTTGTGCGCCAATTTTATTTGGTGTTTCCGCAAGTGTCTTTCAACGAGGACAGACGCATTCCTTATGTAAGGAAGGACTCGCCATGTGTTCGTTTTGGGCGCCTGAGTAGAACTATCCGGTTCCTTTTTGTTGGGTTGTTGTTCTCATGCATCGGCGTACAAAGTCTCTGGGGTAACCATTGCGGAAAAACAATGCAAACAGATAATTGAGCTCGTTTTGGTAGGTTTCTTCGTCAGAGCAGTGCTTCTTCGCTTGGCGAAGCAGACTGTTGACGGCACTCCTTTTGTGAGAGATGGGGTTGTTGCTCTAATAGTTAAGAATAACTTCCACATACGTGTGTTTGCGGTAAACGGACGTTTGTAATTTTCCGTCAGCATTTCGCCGCACGAGAACATCCAGAAATGGGAGTTTGCTGTAAACTTCCTTTAAGAGCGTGAATTGAAAGCCCGGAATGGTTTAGTTGATGGTCTTATGGAGTGCTTCAAGATGGTCTTTTTGAACAACAACAAATGTACTCATAACTGAGGGTTAAGCGAAGGAAGGGCCATGGCTTCAAGCCTCTGTAGGTTTATTCGGCAAGGAATCCAGATATGGGGGACCCCATTGGAGCTTCTTTTAATTGTTAATAGTATTGATGATCAAATGCAAAATCGTTTTCTAGACAAAGGTTCACAAGATCAAGTAAGGTAGTAGCAGGAACCTTAGTTTCATAGTTTTCTAGGGCTTCCTCAGTGCATTGCTTTGCTACATCAAGTGGTATGGAAGTGAACAGGGAAAAAACGTCTAAAGAAACCATTACTTCATCATCGAAGACCATGATTCCCCTTAGTTTCTGTAGAAACTCTATAGAGTTCTGAATTGAAGTTACACAATCCTTCGTAAGTGGATGAATTTTTCGGAATAGCCACTTAGAGATTTTAAAGTTTGGTGCACCGATTAATGACACTATCGGTTGCAGAGGGACTTCCAGTTTGTGAACTTTGGCAATCCGTGGATCTTCGCGATGCTTGCTTCGGATTTTTTTAGGCATTTTGCGGGATCTCCTGACAGTAGGTTTGTCCCTGTAAGGCGTTTCAGTACTTTGTCAATGGATGAAATTTGCTTCTTCGTAAGGTCTGTTGAAAGAGGCTTAAAGCTTGAGCTATCTTTTAGTAGTGAAAGCATCTTCTGCTTGTAGTCTGGTTTGTTCAAGATAGCAGTTGAGCCTCCTTTGTCGGCCAAAAATCACGGTATTATAGAGAAAATTTTATTGCTCTTCACAAACACTAAGTAATTCCTATAGTTCAGTTAAGTACCTAATATGCCTGATGCAGTTCATTTTTATTTCTAAATCTTCCTAAATGCATTCACATTGGTATTCGAGTAATGATCAAACCTATACAAAGTTATGAAAATTGCATGGTCTGTGGCGACTACTGTATGTATCCGAACATTTTACAAAAGGATTATTTTTGACTTGTGCTGGTTTACTCACTCGATGGTTTTGAATGAACAGGCTTTCTCTACACATAAAACTTAAGTTTACTTAGTTTGCCCGATTTCCACTTTTTTTACTATTCCACTTTGCTAAAAAATCTGTTTTTTATAAATCTTTACATTCTCTTATAATCGCAATATGCTAAATTGTGAATAACGACCAGTACTTTATTGCTGTAAGACTTTGAGGGACGCAGCTTAGGCTGCGTTTGAGTAAGAAGGAGTTATTTGTTTAAGTTCTTGGATATAATGAGTAGGGTAACCTACCGTTTTTAGATGTGCGTCAAATTCCCAGGGAATGAGGCTTAGGACCAGAAAAAAGGTGAGGGCTTATTTTAAAAATTGGTGAAAGGTCGTCGTTGGGGTTATATTAAGAGGTACAGTTTGGGTTCCTGTTAACCTTAGGGCTAGGGTTAGGCTAAGTTTTAGGTTAACAACACGGAAATATCCACTCTTCCTGAAATGTATCGCAACGTCAACTTTTGTCAGCGAACGGGACGTTCCTACTGCCTTGTCCTTTTTAAGAGGTCAAATAAGTAATCCGCAGAGGATTTCTAAAGAAACACAAAGCAACAATTTCAGTTGCATCCAGCTATTACAGCTATAATAATTTCCACTGCTATCAATAACCGCACTCTCGCTTGCCAATGCTGTAACTACTAGTACCACTACTGCTACTGCTGGAACAGTGACAATTAGAAGTGCTGCGGGCGCTAAGCCCACAATTAAGTAGGCCATTCCTACTGTTGTTTGTAGTAAAAGTGGTACCAGACCGGTGATCACCATCTTCCTTGTAAATTAAAGACTGATTCTTCTAAAATAGACTAACAGCAGCGCAACTCACACGAGGTAATCTGCGCTGACTGAAAATGGCTAGAGCGCAAGAAGATTAAAATAGCTATTCGCCCTTAACACGTCGTTCCACGGGCAATTTGGATTCAACCCTTCCCTAGAATGTGAACTTATAGGTACTTTTTGTTTAAGCCTAAGTATATGTGGATAAATCTTAGAAAATAGAGAGGAGACGGAAACAATAGAGTCCTGAACACAACTATTGTTTATGCACCAAGCTAGTGAGCAAAGGACAAGATCTTGAAGTGCATCCCTTACAGACCATTTTGAGGAGAAGTGCAGCCCTTGCAACCGAAAGAAAGCATTCAGTAAGGCAGGTTAGGCGAGCATATGCTTTAAATTATAAATAATCAGGCAATTACGATAATATACGGGAGGGTACTGTGAACAAATTTTAAGCAATCGATCCTCAGGCGAAAGGGTGAAGGCGCCCGACAATTAGTTTATGTTGCCCTCGTCATTGTCTTGCGTCATGGTAGGAGACATGAGGACACATGGTGTCACTGTCTCGTGAGGCTGTAGGCGGCACCGGAACGAAAACGCTTGAGAAAATTTTATTTCGACAGTTCCAGATGTCTGCCGCGTACTTCATAACAGGCCGGAAGCAAATAAGGCGGCTTGCGCCTAAGTTATATTACAGCAATCATAGACGTGTGGTGCATCTACCGCCCTCTCTCCTCTCCCCATCTGGGCACGGAGTCAACAAGACCGGAAGTAGGAGGGGGAGGCAGCTGGTTGGCACGGCGAATCCACACCTAATCATACCACCATGTCCCCCCTCGGCCCTGATCTGCAATCAAGCCTTGACCAATATTACAACACAACCACAACAAGAGGATAGTGGCAGTGGTGGTACGGAGCTAAGTGCATGCAGCCTGGGTGTTTGTGCCACTACGCTCTATCTTCTACCACCTGGACACAGCCTACACTAAGCTAGAAGATTGCACAACAACCGGATAGCGGAAACAACTCGGATAGCAGGATTTACGGCGTGGGCTTGCGTGCCACCTTCGTTATATACCGCTGTAATATATCATTTAGTCACAGCCTACACAGCGCAGGATTTTTCCCAGGCGTTGAGGCGACCCCACAAGCATACTGCCAAACAGTTCCGCCAAAAGAACCGCGATCGCTAAAATTAATTGGTAGTTCAGTTTCTGTCAGAAGGCAGTAGTTGGAAGATTCCTAGTGCTGACGGAAACACCTACGTGCATCTATGACAAAATACTTTTTCATCAAAAAACTAAGAAACTTGCGCAGGAATTCGGACCCACTTATGCAACAGGAACAACTAATTTAGCCGCGCGAAAGCGTGGGCATAATATATAAAGTCGGATTTTGAAAAATGTGTTGTCAATATTTATGGTACAGCCTTCGCAAACGCATTGTGCCTGGCTGCAAAGGAGGTGGGGCAAGGGGTTTATAATTTTGCGGCAGGAGTTTCCTTGGCAGTGGCGGAACAAAACTTCACATTTCCAGGAATGCGAGAGAATACTCGTATTCCAGGAATTTCTATTGGTAAAGGAGACGTATGGTCGATCACTGGAACAACATATATTTTTTCCTGAGCTTTCGAGCTCTTACAGGAGCCCATCGTCAGAGGTGGAGAAACAGCAACAAATGTGGAAGCTACTTGGGGCATGTGTACAATAACTACAATTTTGAACGTGCAGAAAATCAATAATTGTGTGTGCTGCCGACTTGCCACTGAGGGCTGTGCTAGCCTGTGCCAGTAGGCAAGATCGACAAGTTGGGTGGAAATATTTACAGAAATAGAATCGTCAACAAAACAAGTAATAGTTATGGTGGGGAGGCAAGGCAATTAAAAAGTCATAGGAGAAGGGAAGGAGGATGAGAAGTGAGGGATTATGTAGGCTTGGGCGCCAAATGGCCACGTCAGCATCGAAAGTGGGATGATTATGGAGGATTTTGGGCCAATTGATTACGGCGGGCGTCTGGATGTGATCGTTAGCAATAGCGGAAGGCCCTGTACGCTGGCGCCAATTCGACACATCTGTTGACCGAATTTTCATCCGTGGACCAGGCTTCGATAAATTCTCTGCTCGTTTTGTTTCCCGCGTGGGCGAGTACCTTGACGGCAGCGAAGTAGAACTCATGGCCTGTTTCGTAGGTGTGAGTTGCAACTTGTGATCACAAGCAGGCCGTGCGACTAGGTGACGAATCAACACAAGTTGTACACACGCCCCAAGTAGCTTCCACATTTGTTGCTGTTTCTCCACCTCTGACGATGGGCTCTTGTAAGAGCTCGAAAGCTCAGGAAAAAATAAATGTTGTTCCAGTGATCGACCATACGTCTCCTTCACATTTCCAGGTTTGTCGACAGCGATTCAAGCTCGATCCGAGCTCGATTTGAGAACGATTAGGGTAAGGTTAAGGGTTAGGGTTATGGTTAGGGGTTAGGGTTAGGGTAAGAGTTGGGGTCAGGGTTAAGGTAAAGGTTGGGTTTAGGGGTTAAGGTAACATGTAGGGTAAGGGTTAGGGGTTAGGTTTACGATAAGGGTAAGGATTAGGTAAGGCTTAGTGTTAAATTCAATGTGGGCTAGTAATATCTTATGTTAAAAGCCCGAAGTTCCTGCTTAATATTGCAAAAAGTCTTCAAAATCCATTTTACTGATTTTGGACAAAGGAAAGTCTTCGGAATAAAACTCCACATTTCCAAGTTTGTTGACTGCAATTCGTGCTCAATTCGAGCTCAGTTTGATCTCGATTTGTTTTTTGCGCCTTTTTTCGATTTACGCGCCCAACGCCGTCAGCCTATAATCACCGTATTCAATTATTTCAAAAACATTTTTACGACTTTTTTTCTTATTTTCACAAAATTCTTTTTGGTAAATCAGTTTTATCAACATAAAAAAGACCTTCTCACGGTTACCGTATGAAAACAACCTACGGCTTGTTGTATCCAGGACCACTACCAAGGAAACGTCAGCCATTTTCGCCGGTATGAAACAGAAGCAACTCGTTTTCTGTTGGTTTGGAAAACTTAGAGTGTAGGTGACCGTCGCCCAGGGCGTGGACGCAGTGCCCATGACTTCCACGAAAATTAGTTTACAGTAGATGAAACTTGCGTAGCATCTCCCGCACCCATCCGGCCAAGATAACAAGACGACCGTAAGTTGACGCGGACGCAGTGCCTAACGGAGCGTGATAATCCATCTAAGCAGATGGCACACGAGCTGGTCTCCGCAAAATGTATGGGGTTTTCACAGAAAGGATGACCTGGATCTCACATTCGCGAGAGTTTCACATCGGTCACATTAACAAGGTGCCCTTGATTTTAATTTTCGGTGTCCAAGTCAGTATCCTTACTTATGCTCAGCATTCTCTTATACGGACGTTTATCATACAAGAACAACTCAAGAGACCATCAGATATTGTACAATTTGACGGTCGTTTAACAGAGATAACGAAATTCCAGAGTGTAAATCCGGGGGGCGGGGGTAGAATAAAGGTGGATTTTGTTAAAACAAAAACTAAGGATAACATGCAACATCAACCTTTAGTTAGTGGTAACTTAGTGGACATTAGGGGGCACGTGGCCGCATAATTTTGACTACATTTGATGGGCTTCTGCGTAGATCAAACAATTATTTCGTGTCCACAACAAACTTTGTCCATCAGTACTTATGCAAGAAGCATCATCAACACTTTCCAGTGCAGAACGTCATCCCCAAATGCGATTTATTCATTGGAGTCCACGCGTTCAGTCTGCAGTGGTGCGGGGCATTTTTTTTCCAAGGAGACAGTGTACTTCCCTTGGATTTAGAGAAAGCATTCTGTTTTTGTAATTGGCAACAAATTATCAAAGTTTTACAAGAGAAGGAGCGACTTACTTCGCAAAAACATTGCAAAGGCTGCTGTATATTTAGCAAAATGAGGTTCTCTGTCAGTCAATTACACTTTCCAGTTAATGATACAGTGTTTTAACCAAAAATCCTGCAACATACCATTTTTATCGATGGCAATATCAGCTCCTACTTTGACTATTAAGCTGTCCCAAAAATTTAAAAAGCCTACTTTTTGTAAAGTTGTGATCAGGTCGCTTTTTCCTTATGATTTTTCCTCAGGACGATCCCATTCGAAGATGTTTAAAATACATCACCTCAATCGCAATGTACTGAACCATAAAGGTCTAGCGCGCTTTCGTACTTTTTACTTAACGAGTGTACTTGTACAGATATTCAACGCTGCTTGCTACTTTCGTCCACTTAAACATCCACGTGTGTGTTTGTTGTGTGTCAGCAGACTCTAAATGTATGCGATAATAGGCCCGTAAATGTAGCCAACACTGCCTATTTCACTTTGATCCGTTCGAAAATAGACAATAAAGTGCAGATGTATCCACATGTACGTAAGCAAATGTATATAATTTTATAATTGAAAACGAGACTTTCTTAGGTTGCTATATTTAGATTCGCACAGAGCAAATATCCGCCCACACAGATACTTTGAGACAGGAAATAATAAAAGTACACAAATTAACATCGCGGACATGTGGGCAATACCGTTCTCGTAAGTATTATCATAGGAAATTTAAAAAATAAGGCTCAATATCAGTTGTACGACGGCATTCAACCATTCATGCAAACTGATTACCTTAAAATAATTGGTGAAGTTTACATTTTTGTCGTAAACTTTGACCATATCCACAGTTAAGGCCATAAACCATCGTCTTTAATATAGATTAGACTGTGATCCATTCGCTGATTACTTGCGGGAATTTTACCAATCAGCATACATTGGGAATGCCAACTAAGTCTTCAAAAAATAAAAAAAGTCTCCGTCAAAGGATTCAGCGAACTATCTGGTCAGTAAGTGTTGGCTTTCGGGAAATTAGCATCACGCCGATAGAATATATGGTTGCGGTAAAATTAGAGAATATTATTAGTTGGGCAGTCGGGCTACGGTCATCATTTCGCCCAAACTTTATTTTTATCTCAAAAGCAGTTAGACTTTCAGGAGAAGCTATCACTGGAACAAGAGGTTTATTGTCCTGACTGTTATCTACGCATGTCTCAGACTGTGCTACTTTTACCTATGATTAAGGATTCCCTAGGGAATCCGAAACTTCAGGATAATAAAACGCTTCTTCTTCTTCTTCTTCTGAACTGCTTTCTGGAACTCGGATATTTTCCTCTATTGACATGAAGATGTTTTGATCTATGAGAATATATGAAATAAAAGCGGTAGTTCGCTAAGTTAGCATTATTCATGTTATCTTTGTGTAATGAAGAAAAGTCCTGCAAAAACCAACTTTCCCACTTAGATGCAAATTTTCCTTGAAGTCAAAAATTTGTGGGAAAGGAAGGCTGAAATTAGTTAGTTAGTCGTACTGGGTACCGTAACTCCGGGATATCAATTAATAATTATTTGAATTCGAATGAAAAATCTTCTAGTGAATAGGACAAGTGGATAGGCAATGGCACAAGCGCTTTGTTAGAGAAATGTGACTTTTCATCAACAAGTGTCAATATCTTTCAAATTAAACCGGCAGAGCAACTAATTTGCAGCTCAGTGGCCAGAAAGTTAGCCTTCTGATCAAAAGGTCGTGTAAGGACGGCTCAGCACGCGAGTCAGCACTCTGGCCGTCTTGAGGTCGAGAGAAAAAAGGAAACTCACATACCAGCAGGCGCATGCAGAACGGGCCAAGAGCGCGACCTTCAAAGACCGACACCAGGCGAGAATACAAGGTTACGCGTGCCTGTGACACAGCCACCGGGCTGTCACACCAAGGTCGCCACACGATGACTGCCTCAATGGGCCACTGGCAGAGGGTCCAATAGGAAGCAAAGACGGCTGGCCCTTAAATACGTGCCTGTGAACAGAAGGCGCACTCTGCTGTCCTGGACGAGATTCTATTACCCAGACGAGGCCGACGACGAAAGAAGACACACTACTGACGGACACATGACTAGCTGATTTACAGGCAGAAACAGTGACAGTAAATTATTATCTACTCTACTGCCTGCCTTCTCTTCCTAACTAACAATTGGGGGATATAACAAGTGTCGACGCAGGCGTACACAGGGTAATAACAGGTTGCGACTTCAAGCTTCCGGTTGGGCCACCACTTGGGGCTAGAATATACTGGTTAACAATGGCTGACGAGCCAGAAATGGCCCTTCTACAGTAGGTCACATATCTGATGCAAGTTTGGGGATTGAGGGATTTTACAAAAACTTGAGGTCATTTATTTCGTTCATTGGGTTGGCTTGAAGCGCAAAATGCTGTTTACTAGAATTTCATTCCGTTCAGGTCAGTTAACTTTGAGAAAATATAAGCAGAAATGGGCGAAATCCAACGTTTGTTGATAGCCAAGGAATTTCCTATACTATTAAGCACTGCGGAGAAAAGATTCATATTTGTGCGTGCTGAAGTATCAAAAAAAATTCACAAAGAGCAGAAAAAGTAAAATTGTATTTGTTTACTACCGAAAACATTTTGTTTTGCGTCCATGAAATTGAGGTTGGTGTACTTACGAGATACTGGACTAGAGTCGAGAAAATGTTGATGAATCTAAATAAAAACTGTTTGCTCTACTAATATGTTAGGTTGAGTGCCCTAAAGATAAGTTATAAACTTACAAAACGCAAAAATGTGTTTTACTGCGCCAAAATTAGTAGGCCTATTTGATTTTAGATGGACTCCTTCGTAATCTTATATTTTTTCTTATTAACCTCGTAAACTAAGTCTATCAAAATGTTGTCAAAATATAGACGGAAATCAATAAATATCAAAACTCCAAACGGAAGAAGTAGAAGATTACCATGTTAAAGGATATTGGAGGATATTTTGGGTCACTCTAGCGTCCAATTAAAACCAAAGAAAAAAACGTATTGAAAACTGCTCTGATGTACGTAGAAATGAACGTTCTTTCATTCCCAGCACACTTTTTTCCTCTCAGCTTTTGGAAAGTCAAAAACCGGTCAAAATTTGCCATTTTGATCTTAACTTTAACTTCGAAAAACGTATGGTACACAGATATTTAACTTCGAGATATCTAACAAAAATGATTCTTGGGGAGGTCACTTGTTCCTGAAAGTTTTTTAATTAATCTTAATCGTATTTATTCTCGGCTTTTGTTGTGGAAATTCATTTTGTTCGGCAATGAGTTGACATGTTTGGGCGATTCTAAAGTCATGACCCACACAGGCAGCTGTCAAAGGAGGAATGGTTAAGAACTCATTATATAGGTAAATGCTTTTGTGATATTTCTTATTTCTAAGTTTTCGGTAAATTGATTGAACGAAATCGGTATTTATGGTCAAACAAAGCAAAACTGTGAGATTCGTTAAGTGTTCAGCAGCATTTCCAAAACAGTATGCTGCTCGTCGCACTCGAACTCTCAAAATAATTTTTTTAATGTGAAAAACGGAAATTTCTTTCAACATGCAAAAGATGGTATGAATTTGGTTGCAAGTACGACTGTAATCTAACTTTTTAGTAAACGTCTAGCCTATCCGTGTGTGGCCGTCAATCAATTTTTATTCCGCTCAACAGCCGGGATGTGATTTCAATAGAAAATCTTTTTGCAATTGTCAAAAAAATTGATACAAAGCACGCAAGAATCTCTTTGTGCATTAAAAACGGAAATGTGTCCAAAGATTCAAAATTTGGAAACAACTTTTCCTTAGGTGACTTTATCTATTTCTGACACATTTAGTGCAAGTTTAAATGTTATTGGAAAATATTTAGTTCATAAATTTTTGTATTTTTACTTATTCTGTATTATCTTGCCATCCTTTTCCATTCCCATGCCTTACACCCATTTTATTTTACATTGGACCAGTACCTTTTCACATTGCCATTTCTTGAGTTTGCAGATTTTTGCGAAACTTACACTTTTCTATGCTAATAAATAGTATTTTCTCAACCAAAATCTGACTTTTTTACTTATAGTTCTAACTTTACTGCTCTATTAGTTTGGGGGCACGCCGCGTAAGCTGACTTCCCACAAAATGACTTTCTATTGTGTTTTTCAACTTATTGCATGAGATGGTCTACTAACTTTAGTCTCCCTCTGCCGGCAATACTACCTGCCTAAGCTAGTTGATGCTGGGCCGCTGCTGATGGCGCTCGCGAATGAGCTCCACGGCGGAGTGGGACGAATGAGTTCCGTTAGCTATGGCAAAACGTGCATGAACGAGTGACACAGGAGACAACAGTGCTTCTCCCGTTCATGGCATAGGGCCATAACAGCCGCCCTAGAAAAGGACCCTGGAGCCAGATTCCTGATCGCGTGCTTATCAAGGTAAATGCACGCACAGAACTGATCAAGAGGACTGAGTTAGCTAGCAGTCTTCCAAGCGCAGTAGGAAATTTCATTTTGTATAGCCTTCGTCCCAACGAAACAGGCCTGATTGGTGAGTATTTCAGTCAAACGCCAAAGTGCAACGGGATTCAAGGGCAATACGTAAACCTGTAGTGACAAGCTCCACACGGAGTGCACCTGTGAACGCCTGTCATGACTAGCTCCACTCGAAGTGCACTTGTGAGCGCTTACTGTTTCCGGCCTCTGACACTGCCAATCACAGGCCAACTCACACAGGACCTCATGCGATGAATGCTGATTAGACATGAGTTTAGACACCATCCACTGGCCTGCGGTTGTGCGGTCGTCCTACAGCCAATTTCTGCACAGAATATACTCCTCCTTTCTGGCTTTCTCAAGACTTCTCTCCTCTCCTAAGGAACCCGGCCTGCAAAGATGACAGCCGTTAGGGTAAGCTTCTTAACCTTAACGCCCCTCGGTAAGAGTAAGGCAAAGCAAACAAAATTTTAGATGAACAGTAAACTGAGACGAACGTTCGCATTCCAGGTGTATGCATTAGTTAAAAAGGCTGTTTGATCACTGGAATAATTTCTTTAGTCTTTCTTTGAAACACATTGTGCTATAAATTTCATGACATAGTCTTAACGATGCTTCTCAGAGTTCGAGGGAATTACCCACTTTGTTCAACGATCTATCAATCAGGAGAAAAGTATCTAGCGTAGTTCACACTAATCTGGATTTGTCGCGTTCAATTTCGGCAGAGCAGTTTCTAGACCTGCATCACTCTACCCCTTCAAGTTGTGATTATATCATACGCAGGTCCTAGGGCCGGCCACCAGAGTTTGAACGGCACCGTCACTCTCAGTTGCCTGATTAAAAGAACGCTAATCGGGTCGCAGGGCGGCCGATTAATTTGAGTAACATTCTAAGAGATTTATTCCAAAGAATATGATGGTGAGACCAATAAAATCTACGACGACCACTATAGAAAAGAATATGCTATTCCTCAAAATCCACTTTCAATTAGCTGCAGCAAGTGAATTGCTAATAAGGCGCCTTGACCACGTAGTGACATGAACCGTCGCCGCAGCGAAATTTGTGGTATCATCCTCAACAAAGCTGGTCCTACAGAAGGAAAGTATGAATAGATTGTCAGCTCAGACCACCTCTGCACATCTTTTTATGTACCTTATCCTGTAAAATAGGTTATATTGGCTGCAAGAGTCATTACATATCCAAGAAAATAAAGGAAAGACCAATCATATTCAAGGCTGACTCACACATGACCTCGCATAGTCTCAGTCTCGGGGTACCCGGCAGTAGACACTGAAAAGACACTTGAGAACACGGGGGTCGTGGAGTCAGACAAATGTGCCAAAAGTCTTATTCGGAGATAGGTAGGCAGATATTTTTACTCAGGAAGGGGCATGCGCAGTTGGTTGCCTCGTGTTTTTTTGACGATCGTGTGTTCAAAAGGTTTACCTCTCGTAGATCAGTCCAATTCGCCCACCTCTTCCTCCCGAAAAGTCATTTAGATCCATATGATCCGAGTCCAGTGCCTTGCACCAACAAACTAGAGAAATCGCGAATGAATTCTCTGCAGTAGGCCCTAATCCTGCTTCTTATCTCTGTATAGCTCAGCTCTGTGCAAATTTATTTCGAGAATACGTACAGCGGAAACACGTATTGGCTCTCAAGTCAGGTCAGGTTTATTAAGCAAAATATAGGCAAATGCATTTAGACTCCCTATTGGTACAGAGCAGTTAAGAAATTTATCGGAACTGCCGAACATTTCAAAAAAGTTGTTAGCATAATTTTAGGTGACTACTCGCTTGTTCCAAGTAATAAAGTCACATGTGGTGATGTCAGTTAACATGAGCCAGCAGGTGTAACTCAGCAAAAAGAGCAGACACTAAAAAACGCCTAAAGCATGGCTAACAATTCCAAAATGGAATGCAATTTGCGGTGTTTTAAGAGAAAACGCGTCGCCCGTGGGAGAAAATATGTGAAAGATACATTTCTGCGAATCCTGCAAAGAAATTTCGGGACGAAATTTAACTTGGTAGTTTAGAGTTTATCTGGACAGATTATTTTGATCACCTGAGTGGATTTAATAATAAGAAGGGCTTTGGTTTGAAAAACTGCCATCTTATTTAAAGTAATTGGGGAAAAAGGCTCTCATTTTTGCTAAATAATGAGCATGTAAAAGGAATTAAAAGGAATGTAAAAGGAATTAACTATGCTAAAAGGAAAGACAGGATAAAACATTCTTCTAATATACATTATGCTGTAGAAGAATTCTATAATTAGTAAAATAAGTGGAGAAATAATCCCTTCCAGTACTGTAAAATTTTGTGCGATGTCGATTAAATGGAACTTAAGCGAAGTTTAAGGAATCGCATTTATTTTCTGAAGCAAGAACATTTTTAAAATTGCATTTAAATTTTAAAAAATTCACGAAAAAAATTAGAATATTTAAAATTATTATCATTAAAAATTATATTTAGCTATTCTGTGAAGTACATTGCAAAAAATGCAGCAAAATATTTTCCTCGCGTTTTGTTTAAACCTCACCCCTTGACCGTGCACATAACCAAAACTTGCCACACATGTTACCGCGAAGGGGAATGAAAGAAAGCATTTTCGTATGTCAGTCAGGTAAAAATATACTCTTTTGTAAACAATATATTCCGATCAAGCGTTATTTAGAAACGAAACAGACAGAAATATAATAAGTATTTAAAAATGATCATATACATGGCCTGCTTTTTCTGCATTAGCACGTTTATTTTGGATCGAAAAATAAATCTCCTGAAGTGAAAAATAATTCTTTATAAAGAAAAAGGTATGTTCTTGCATCTCCAGTCAAATTTAATCATGTTTCTTCAGATAAATTAACGAAATTGTCAAAGGTCCCCAATTTCCCTGTGAGATTATCTTGGAAAAAGTTAATACACGCAGAAGTTCGTCAGCTAAATATCCAATAAAAGCACTTTTAAAAGAAGTAATCGATTATGGAAGGTTTTTTTATTAATTTTAGGAAAAACAATATCTGTGGTATCTAGCAGACATGTTGTATGCTCAAAAAGGTGGTTTGCTGTGTTGAAACATTTCCAAATTTGACCAACATAGCCATTTGTATAGAAAATAATATCCAAAAGCTCGTTTTTTCGGTAAATGCTGTTTAGTTATATTTTATTTTAAGGGGCTTTATGTAAATTTCAAACAAACGGACCATTAGTAAATTGATCAATGAAAGCACAGAAATTTACCGAAATGAAGAGAGAATTTATTCAAAGATATTCAATGACTACGTTTCTAATTATTCCCACATGAACAAAATATTTTAATTGAAGGCAAGTTCTTTTTTGTATAAAGAAAGTAGTTGCTTTAAATTTCATATTTAACAAACTATTTAAGTTTATTGTTCGAATTTATCGCAATTTTTGACGTCTCCATGAACTGAGATTAATCGGGATTATTTTATTTTTCTTAAAAAAAACTTAGCTCGTCGTTTAAGTACTAAATATGCCTAATGCTGCTCATTATTATTGATAAGTTTTCGTAATTACGCTACCGCTGGTATGGGAGCAATAATCAAACATTTACAAATTTAGGAAATTGACTTGCAGCACTCGCAGAACTGTAGGTCTGGCACACTGCTGTGAATATTGGCGGCCTATGGCGAGGAATATCTTTATGCAAAGGGTCACACGAGGAGGAGACCGCAGAGTCATGAGAATACTCCGTAGAACCGGAGATGCGACCAAGCTGCGCTCTTGCTGTGACAAGAATAGAGGAACCTGCTACGGCCATCAACGGTCGGTTTTTAGCTTGATGTGAGGAAGAACGTGGCAAGGCCACGTAGCCAAGGACCACAGGTGCGGTAAAGGCTACTGCAGACACGATCATTGCAGTGCGCAATGTGAGAAACAGGCAGAGTGAAGATAGGTTATGCACGGTGAAAATAATAGTTTGAGCAAATAGTTATACTGAGAAGAAGAAGAAGACTCGAGCGCTGGGACAATATGTTTATTCGCCTGACGTTTCGATATCCATCACGGATTCGGCATCAGAGACATAAGTAACAGAAAGGTGAATAGCAATACTACCTACAAAATGGCTAATTGTATATTTATAGCATTGAAATGTTTGGTCAAAAAGAACTCCTCTTCTTTTTATTTGACGTGGCGGCACGTAAAGCTGTGCTGGTAAAGCTTTGTCTTAAAGATGTCCATGGATGGGAACATGAAAATGTCAGCAGAAAGGGCATTCCACGCCTGAATTACTCTCTTCGAGAACAAGAATTTTCTTGGGTCAAGTTTTGCTCAGTCACATGTAATTTGAGAGGCTGTCCTGGCAGCCTAGTGGCAGTGGCCATCTCCAAGAAGTCATCATATTCGAGGCAACAATCTTGACCGTGCAGCATGCGAAATGCCTGCATTAGGCGACCACGTAGCTGTCTTTAATCCAGAGAAAATAATTCGAAATTAACCAAGCGGGTCTCAGAAGGGGGTTCCGTTGGCCTCGTACGATTTTTTTGCGCGTCGTTGAACCCTCTCAAGGGTTCTTCCTCTTTGGCTGCCCAAAGTCTCTAGGCTTGGATGGCGAATTCCAGTTGGGGTCGCATGAACATGCCAAAGACCTTGCCAAACACCACTTCATCGAACTTAGCAAAGGCGCGCTTGATTAGATACATGCTAGACATTGCGGATTTTGCCACCTTCAAGCAGTGGAGTGATAGCTTGAGTGAATGCGTGATCCACGCCCCCAAATCCTTCTGGGCTTCTACCTCTGGCAGCGGCGAGTGATTTAGATAATGCACACTCCGGTGCGAAGTGTTGGTTCTGCCGAAGCGCATCAAGTTGCATTTGGCCACATTGAATGGCATAAGCCAGTAATTCGACCATTGCTCAAGTCGATACGAATTTGCCTGCAGATTTAATTCCTCGTCTTCGCTGTGTATGACCTTCCAAAATTTTAAGTCATCAGCAAACCTTATGATTTCGTAGTCTAATCTGCTTATGCAGTCATCAATATACATAGGGAAGAGGATCGGGCCAAGAACGGATCCCTGGGGAACCCCGCTCTCAACTGCTACCTCCACCGACCGCTGTTCACCAAGACATGCGGTCTGAGCCTAACCAATCAATAAGTTTTCGATGCACTGCAAAAGGTTTCCCTTTACTTTTATACGACTGAGCTTGCACAAGAGACGTCAAATGCCCTCGCAGACTTCGAGAAGGCATTTGGCACCATGCCTCATCAACGTCTCATCTGTCTACTGTAAGGCAACATGCACTCACTTGAACAATAGGAATTTCGTACAACAGGTATCTCAAATGCTGCAATGCAAAAAAGAGGGAAAATGCTCTCTCCCGGTGGTGAGTTCAGAAATTTGCACTAATAAGCATTTTCCTTACAAAACTTGGTGATTATTTTCACAAGCGAGTCAATACTTCACTTTATGAAAGGAAATTAATCGCTGCACAACTTGAAGAGGCCTCAGGGCGTCATTCGTTCCACATATTTAACACAAAAGTAAGTCTGCAGCTGGTTTAGCAAAAGCGTGTATTTTTCGACTTGAAGCCCCTCTGTTTCACAACAATACCAGTTGTTTGCTCCTCGCAGCTGCCAACATAAAAGGGGATCTGCTTCGCATACATCTGCTATCTAGAAGTGTGTTTGTGGAGGGCTCGCAGCAAACAACACCGTTGGCCTCCCAACGTTTCTCGTTCCTATCTCACAACATCCAACAGGACAACTAGTCAACAAACTGCTCCAGACTTAAGTGCCATAAAAGAAACAGCCGCAAACAAATAAATCTATCGCTTCAGTAAATTCTGAAGGCGCCGTGCGGCAGACACTAGGTCAGGCGATTGGCTCACCGCCCTGCGTACTGGTCGGCATCGGCAACAACTTGAAAAGGCTAAAGCATCTTTGTGGGAGCCCGACCAAAAGGTCTGTCATAAAATAGGCACGCAGAGGTAATTTGTTCTAGTCCAGTCACAGGTCATTTTCTGTCCCAGTTTTCACCGTTGTCAAACCTTGTTGACTTGGCAAACCTGACTCTCGTGAGAACGTAAACAAAATTCCTTCTAGGTTGCCACAGTTGTCCACATTGATAATGCCATATGATAGGGTAGAGCGACCATTTGTCCTCCAACAAACACCCTACAGGGCACGGTGGTCGCGAAACGGAAAGCGCGAAAGTACTAATTATTCCTCACCCGCCAGCTGTTTAAGTGTAAACAAAAAAAGGATGTGCGCTAAAATCCGTGACATGGAAGCTGCTCAACAGAGAAGGGAGGGGGATAACACGGACCACGTGGTCAGCCCAATTTGTGTGTTTTTGTGCGGAGTGGCTGACTGACTGACTGAATGACTGACGGACTAAGGGTCAGGCGGCAATGGCTGATCATTAATGCAGCCTTTATGCTACTACACTCCGTGGGATCTGAGCCAGGTCATGACCCCGGGCTCAAGTGGGGGAAGAGGAAGGGAGTGAGGTGGGTGCTACGAAAGTCTACTCCCGGTCAAGTCACCACGCTTGCTTCCGGCCGGTAGTTTACATGACCTTGGAGCGGGCGAGTTACTACTAACGACTGGAAATCGCTTAAGGCGGCATAATCAAGATCAATATTAAGGGTAAGATGACTTCCCGCGTTGAATTGTTAGTGATCTTTTAACTGGAAGCCTATTGATGGTTCATTAAATCAAAAGACGCACCAACAGGCAACGCATTCGTTGATGAACGTTCGCTTGACCGTTAACGGAACTCACCTGTCCCGCTCTGCCTTGGGCTTCGACATAGGCCCAACAGTCGCAGCGGCTGATTGTCTTAGGCAGATAGTATTGCCGGCAAAGACAAGGTAGACAGAAATGGTTATTTCTGGTGTCTTTGCCGGCAATACTATCTGCTCAATGGGTAGGGCGTTAGACTCTAACCAAAAAATCGTGAGTTTGAGTCTCAAGTGAGACACCACTTGAGTTTGAGGATGACTGACTGAAATGGCCATTCCAGTCTTCCTTGTTTTTTGCCGGCAAGCAACAAATTACTGACCACGCTAAAAGAATATCGAAAAAAGCTCTTATAACTTGCTTAATCATCACTGACACCATCAACGTCAGAAACAAGATCAGCCTGCTTTCATCAAAAACAACAGCGCTTTCAACAAAAGGACTTTATATTTGTTATTATTACTATTTCCAATGCTTCTATGTACTACCTATCTTTACCTATGCTAATAATCTTAGTATTTTTCACATTTGCGTTTCCATTTTTAGACGAAGAAACAGTTGCCAAGGCTATTATACAGGCCTTGTTTTAGGGAATAATGCAAAACCAGTGGTGTAATTCGTAGTATTAAAAAATCAGGCAACAAGTAGATCTTAATCCGAAGTGAGACTTAACCGCGGACCGAGGGGTTGTGATGAAAGCTTCACAGTGACAATACAAGCCACTTAACTAAGAGACGCCGAGAGGGCAGGGGGCGCTTACGGTAGAGAACTATAACCACACTTGCATATACAATGGACCGTCGGTTAACGGGTTGACTCTGTTCCGACAGTGAGCTCGTCATATGAAACACTCGCTTTGTAAAACTTAGTCGAGCAAAATGCAGCAGTTTACTGATTGGCTGCAGGCGACCGTGGACCCACGCCCAGGGAGCAAGACACATTGGCGTGCGCAGGTGCAAACATAGGCGTTGCCAGCTCGTTGACTGGGCGGAAGCTCATCCATTGAAACCATTTTTTGCTGCTATTGATCCGGTCGTCACCTGCAATGCATGTGAATAGGTCTGTTCGTTACCCAAGGCTCCGTTGTAGTCTAACGCTGATAACGAATTTAACGCCTCAGGCAAAAGTAGCTTATTTAGGCCCACGCATATGCTCCTAGTCCAAGCATTATGTCCTGCAAAAACGGTGGTTTCAGAGTTTTTTTGGGGGGGGGAGTGAGGAAATAGGATAGGCAGGGAAGGAAATTTTTAGAAGTGAGTGTCAAGTGAAAAAAATGATAGTCGAAGTTGCTATCCGCGGCCGCTGGGAGTAAGCTCACCCGCATGTAAATTGTAGGTGTGCGCGGCGCTTTACAGTTAGTTGGACCTCAGGTAAGAGACGACCTCCTAACCACCATTTCAATTTTTTGGGAAATTCAAGAAACCTGCAATTTGATAACCAGCTTTTTCTGCAATAAGTTAAATAATAATACAGATTTGGAAAACTTACATATATAAATCAACAACACTTCTAAATACAATACAATAAAAGTGGATTTAGGATTTATTAAGGTATATTCAACTGCGTGTTCTAATTCCTCACCCATAAAACATTATAACAACCGTTTTCGTTGAAAAACATGCAAGAAGTAGGGGTTAATGAGTGGGCCTACAGAAGATACTTTTGCCACGCCTCCTTATAGTCTTGTAAACCGTCCGTTCTATGCAGAAGCATCAAAGATAAACAAATGCGGGCGTAGCTTACTTGAGTGACTAAAGCTACACAAATGTTGTCGAAATAAAACAGTCCACTGCCAATCATACGAACTGGCTGGGCAGAGGGATAAGGAACTTACCCTGGACGACGGGAACAGGGAGCAGCGTTAGACAGCCGACAGCAAAAGTACATTTTACAGGTCTGCTCCATCTGTCCATCCAATCTTTTTTTCATCTCTCCCGCCGCCTCATTCCCTCTTCAGTGCTGTATTGACTCTCTTTGCTTCGTCTGTCTGCTGACCAAGATAAAATGTTCCCCCCTTAAGGTCACCAGACTTCCTGCGTGGAGGAAGTCTTAAAAGTGCAACGTTAGGCGGGTCCCTAAGCATCTTTGGGCTCTAGAAAGGTCGGCAGAGGCCGGGTGCTAAGGGGTGGGAAAAAGCATAGAAAGTGAGTAAAAGAACAATCAGTCTCAGAGAAATTATAAAAAACGAGACAACAGTCCTTCCAGAAAACGTCTCAGTCTCGTTTTGATGAGAAGAATGCGCTCTTTTTCCACCCTTATTCTCCGCGTAATCAGCCAAGGTCATACACTGCGTTAGGCAGATTAATAAGAAGCGTTTTTTGAAGAGCAGTTGTATTTCGCATCGAACATGGGCAATCTCATGCTGAACCTTAATCGAAATGCTTGGTACCCATCCTCAGGAATGCTGGCATTTGTTTCAGCGACTAGCACCTCAGAGGAGGCGTTTACTTTTAAGCAGTGGAAAAACAACTTGAGGTGTTAATTTATATGCCAGACAGTGAGCTTGCCTGCAAAAAAACTACGAGATCATGCTGTGAAACAAAATGGCACAAAACAAACGAGTGATGTAATTAGTGTTACTGCGGCTTCCACTTCTACTGATATAGGTAATAGTACTCTCACCATTGTTATTGCCATTATCACCACGAGAAGCGCATAAATAAGTAAAAGCAAAGAGTTATTTTGTGGTAAAAGCATATTACTCAGGCTAAATACTTCTTTTTAGGTACTGAAGAAAAACATTTCTACGTACACAGTAGCTTCCCTATATTAGAAAACGTGAACCAAAAGTCTGCAATTTTTTTTATTCATGGACTCAGATCGTGGACCAATTATCCGGTGGTTTGTTTAATGTGATTATTCCGTACAAAAAGTCCTTTTTGCATGGAAAGACTCTTTTTCACCCTTTGCAAACTTCTTTTTATAATTAAAAATGAGTCTTTGTAGTATTCCGATGCGGGCTCTTGTCAGCAATAGAAAAGATCGGAGGTCACATACGGACAGGCTTCCTGTTTACTAAAAAGTTGGATTATGTTTGTATTTTAAGCACATTCGCACCATCTTTTGTGCGAGTGATTTCGTTTCGTCACATTACTTTGTACTTATTTCAAGAGTTGGAATACGATGAACTTCAGATTTTTAAGTAAATTCTACCTCATCCTTTATCAATTTCAATATTTTCATTCGTTTGCCCCTAAATACCATTTTTTTGCCTGTTTCTTAAAAACTTTAAAATAAGATAGTTCTCAAAAGCATCTACTTAAATAACGAATTTTTAAACATTCCGTCGTATGAAGCTGTCAATTTGGGTCATGGTTTTAGAATCATCCAAACATGTGAAGCCATTTCCGAGAAAAAAGGAACTTCCGCAACAAAAGTCACGAATGAATAAGCATAAATTTTTTTAATCTTCCTACAACAGGTAACCTCTTAAAAAGGGCTTTGACTAGACATTTCGGCGTCCAAGGTCTGTCGTGAAGCTTAATTTGAAATCCAAATGGGAACTGTTGGCCATTTTTTTGACTTCCTTTAAAATAAACGATAAAGTGTCGCCTGAATATTAAAGAACTTAACCAGTTCTGAGTATTTTTTACTTCTAGGTCCCGTTATTTGATTGCAAATCACAGCAGAGTGACAAAATACATGCTTAGATATTTCTGAAACGGATAATAATCCGCCTGTTTTCCTTCAAGTTTTAAATTCATTCATGCTCTTCTGTATATTTTTAAAATGTTTGGACGGGGTTCCTTCACGGTGTGAGCGAAAACTGATGACATTTCGCGACAGTTCATATATATGCCTGATTATGGCCCCTATTTTCGGTGTAGTATAACAGCTTGCTGTCTTAAAAGTAATATGAAGGCAAAACAGAATTTTACAACTGACTCTGCCCTTCTTTTCCGACAATAATGTGTTATCTCATATTTGCACTTACCTCAATTTCTTGAAGTTAAACCATAATTTTCTGTTATGTGAACAGATATAATCATAAAATTTCTGGCCCTTATTAATGCGCTTTCATAGTACAATACGCACAATTAAGAAGTTTTGGTTTGCAGTGTTTAATAGTGTAGGAAATGCCTTGAATGCTAACAAATGTAAATTTGGCCCAATTTCGCCCCTATTGGCCTCCAATTTGCTGATGTAAACCGAAATCTTTTCCAGTACACAGCATTTTGCGCCCTAAAGCAACTCAATGAACCAACTAAACTGTCTCAAAATTGTGTGAAATCCTCCGCTCAAATTTTGGTCTTCACATTTCATCAGATATACAATCTACTGTACTCAAGTAGAGTTATTATATTGATGACGCTGGTTTTGCCGAAGTTTCTTTTCGACCACATGCCAAAATTATGCTCTTCAAAATGTGGCTAATTATTTACTTTGCGTTTCTCTCTTAGATTTTTTAGTGCTCTTCTAAAGTAAAAAATATGCTTGATAAAACATGCACAGAAAATTTTAATTATATAATCATTTGGTGGAAAATTGCGCATTCCTCAAATTGGATACTTGAATAAAGAGGATCATTCCGTTTTAAAGGTAATTCTAAAGTCTGTCAGCCATCACACTTCAATTCACGCTCTCAAAACTACATTCTATCTTTGGGTAAGTAAACATGTCTCTGCGGTACGGGAAAGACGCCATATAGCCGCCATAAAGTGTTTCTATTGATGTTGACCAAGTAATATAACTTATGGGCTGTTTTGATACATAGGAGATATGTTCTCTTATGAATGTGCATTTTATGATCATAAAAAGTCTCATAATTGCAAAAATTTTGAAAGGGAATGCTACCCTTTCTCTGAGAATAAAAGTTGAGGAAGGTGCAATTTTCTACTAAACGAGTGCAAGAGGAAATATTTTGTGCATTTTTTCTATGAAATATATTTGATTTCATAAGGACATTGAACATCAATGAGTAAACTGCATTCTTCATATGTAGCCGTTTTTGTGGAATATGCTTTTGCAGGCGGTAAAACAGAAGCCCATTCATGATATGACTGAAATATATTGATGTTACTTTGCATGGTAATCAGTGTCACAAGCATACTTAAGTAATATGTTCGAATCGAAAACACATTTCACGAGATATGGAATTTACTGTGCTTCACCATATATTCTTTAAGCTCATTAAACGCTAGTCTACCAACCATCTTATAAACTCATTTTTGGCATAAGTCGGGGCTATTATGCGAAGCAAACTTTAGAATGCATCATAGGCGTCGACATTCATGACATTTACGATCAAACATGCTAAACGTCACATAGGAATGGTATTCACTGCTCGGCCCTGATCGTAGGCACGTACCATAGAGAACTAGCCTTTGGCACCGCTCCAGCCATGGGTAGATTTGCCCGTCCAACCTACAGATACAGCATGCTGACTGCCCAGGCAGAAGTTCTTTAGCAATCATCTAGAATCCACCAGGCCACGGTGGGCCTCGTAGCTCAATGGTAGAGCGTCAGCTGCGCAAACTCCTTCCCTGCTATGTGAGTTCGAGTGCCACCTAGGCCGCGAATTTTCAGATTTGCATCAAATGATTGACTCAAATCTGCCAAACTCCCCATAATAATCAAGTATGAATTATCGGCACTAATCTAAAGCAGAAGCGGAAGAGTACCGAAGGAGCAATAATCATCAGATGCCTCCCCTAGTTTACGACCTGGCGTCTAAAAGGAAGTAAAGAAAATTGACTGATACTTATGACGAGAATCAAGGTGCGTATGAAAGAAGTATGAAGTGGGTTACTTTTCTCAGTCACTCGTTCTCAGGGTTGTTGAATTATCCACGGCGATGGTCGAATCAACAACTCGGGAAAATGTATTGATCTTTCCATGTTGTATCTATGGGACTCACTGATTATGCAGGATCCTGCAGGGGCGGAGGAGAACAAGAATGGGTTTCAGGAGCTTAGGGTTAGCGTTAGAACATGGGAATAGGTACCACTCCGGAGAGGTTGGCATGAGGCCGCCTGCAGTACATTGGGGGGTTATGCCAGTTCCAAACGTTTCTTTAATAAGCATATGATAGCATCTACTTTAACGGCCCAAGAGAACTTAAGTTGAGAAATACCTTCTTGTCTTTCCATTCCTAGTTCCATCGACGGTACACTGTCCAAACTAAGTAAGTCGTTTATGTATACTGCCTCAGCTAGACATTCTGCATGACGTAACCTCTGTGTAACCAGGGAAGGCAACACAAGTCTGCTTTTTCGTTTTTTTTCCAGCACCAATTGTAAGCGGAATGTGCCCCAAGCCAGCGAGATATTCTCGTGGAACTCAGGCTTGCACGATCTTGCGGCCATCTCCCAGTCCTGAATCCTTGGGCAGCCTGCCCAACGAGGTAGCCACTTTCCGGTACTTTGTTGTTACTCTGACATATAATCTCTAATTTCCTCTGCATATTAAAACGCTTTTGATTGAAATTCGTTATCTTCGTTATCTTCGTTATCTTCTATCTTCTATCTTCTATATTATATCTAACAGGCGTGCTTGATACACTTCTTTGGCGATTTATAAATGCCTGCATTCTCCCCTTTATTCTCTACTGCTCACCGGTAATTTTTCCAATCTTGCTTAAAAAAGACTTGTTGATGTTTAACCGTGTCCTCTGAATGCTCTCTGCAGCTACCGGTGTTTCTTACGTTTATCAACTGAACGTGTACTACAGCCACATGTTACAACCATCAAACAATTCGCTGTTTGCATTCTCGAACAGGCTGCTTGTCCCCTCTCCTCTGAATTAATGGCTGTGAAATCTTCCTGTACTAGGCAGCGAGGCTTCCGTCACATGTCCTATCGAACATTGTAATATCAACATTATATGCTGCCCTTCTTAGCCCGTTATCTCACGTTTAAGGAACCTAAACCCTAGAAGTTTGAGATTGGATCTGTTTTCGTAACAGATGAGAATTTTATGGAAACCTTTAGATTCTTGCGTATTTTGATAGCTTATTCCTTGGTATCTGTGAATGGAGCCATTCTGTTCTGAACATTTTGAATGCCACCTTCAAAGAAATGCAGAATTTTTCTTCTTCTAAATTCTTGTATTATCACACTGTCATGTTGTTTAGTGAAGTGGAAAAGAAAAGGCCTTAAGTCAAAAAATATTTGACTGGGAGGAAGAATTAAAGGAATCCAGTGGACCCAACTGAAC